>JARQOD010000005.1:118324729-118482835 GCA_033576555.1 Oophaga sylvatica | reverse complement strand
GTTCTGTCCCCTCTTTCTCTCTCTCTCTGTTCTTTCTTTCTTTGTTCTTTCTTTCCCATCTTTCTTTCTCTCTCTGTTCCTTCTTTCTCTCTCTGTTCTTTCTTTCTCTCTCTGTTCTTCCTTTCCCCTTTCTTTCTCTCTCTGTTTCTTTCTCTCTATCTCTCTGTTCTTTCTTTCCCCTCTTTCTTTCTCTCCCTCTCTGTTCTTTCTTTTCCCTCATTTTTTTCTGTCCCCTTTCTTTCTGTTCTTTGTTTTTCTTTCTCTCTCTCTGTTCTCTTTCCCCTTTCTTTGTTTCTTTCTCTATCTTTTCTCTCTGTTTTCTTTTTTCTCTCTCTCTGTTCTTCTTTTCCTCAGTACCAGCCACTGTGCCCTCAGTACCAGTCAGTGTGATCAGCATGGGGCGTGGACATGGGTGTGACTAGTTGTGAAATGGGTGTGGTTGGGGCGTGGCCTAATTTTGCTGCGGCACGCTTAAGGGTATGCCACACTAAACAATATCGCTAACGGGATCGCTAAAAAACGTCACTATTTAGCGATCCTGTTAGCGATGTTGTTCAGTGCGGCAGCTTCCAGCGACGAGCTTCCTGCTGTGATCTCGCTCGTCGCTGGAATCGTTCCGGACCCTATTTTCTCGTCGGCGCTCCCGCTGGGTAAGTATCTAATCGCTGTGTGGCACCTTTTCTTAGCGATTTAGCGGTACTTTTGTACCGCTAAAGTCGTTAAGAAGATCGCTAACGGCGATAGCGTCGTTAACTATATCGCTAAATGTGGCTGCATTTAGCGATATAGAAACAATCCTGCTAGCGATCGCATTAGTACGCGTCGTTATCGTGATCGCTAGCGGGATTGTTTAGTGTGGCAGTACCTTTAGCGCTCTGCAGCCTTTGTCCCTCTTTCCCATCTTCAAAAGTTGGCAGGTATGGTATTTATGGAACGCCAAACCCGCAAGCGGCAGCTGTAACAGCACAGTGGATGGGATTTATGCCCACTGTGCGTCCATAGTCGCCTGCGGATCACACTGACATCTTTCAGGACCGCAGAATGCCAATATCTCTTGTGGAGACGCCAATCTCTGCAACACAAATTACATCCATACAATGTATTGGACACAGTGAATCCGCACGGTTCAGTGACACACGAGGATTCCCCTGCGATCTATAGGCGGCAGCGGACATGCTCTACATCCACAACGCTGCTGCCTCCGGACCCTGGGCACCGGCCACACAGGACAGGTGGGACGCTCCTCCTCCCAGACCCCTTTCTTTGTGGGAGAGCTCTTCTATGCTGGGCGCGGTCCATAGGGGGCGTGTCAATTTGAGTCCAGCTGTCCATAAATGTTTTTGTAGTAGGTTGGAAACCCCTGCCCCCTCTCGTAACACAGGAGAAGCCCCTCCCCCTACAAATGTTATCTCCAGCACAGCGGTAAAGTGCTCACACCACAGGTACCAGCATGCTGCCTCACAAGTAGAGACACCACCGCCGCAATCTGATTGGCCGCAAGAGCACGCCCGTTGTCCCCGCCTCCCCTCCCGCGCGCCCCCTTTTATTTACTATTCCGGTAGGAGGAAGTTACGCTCAAATTGTAAACTTTGCCCCTCCCAAGATGGCGGCGGAGAGCGTCACGTCACGTCGTTTCACACATTCGCCGCCCCCATGTCACATGACCAAACAAAACGTCTCCCCCTCCCTCAGATACGAGGCTAGGCCACTCCCCCCGCTCGCTTCTGTTGGCTCCGGATCTTCCGAGCCGCCTGTGTCAGTAAGTTGAGAGCTGCCGGTTAGTGGGGACCGAGGCTTCAGGGGGGACTCCACCGACCCGAGCATCCACACTAGCGGCCTCGGCTACGAGCTGGCCCCACCGGCGCTCACTCAGCGGCCGCGGGAGGGCGAAGCCGCCGCTCCCCTCCTTCCCCGGGAGGGAGGCTGAAGTGAGCGCGGGACCATGTTGCGCCTTGTTTCGCTGAAGTTCGGCCGCCTGTACCGCTACGTGAAGCTGCTGTTCGCGGCCAGCCTGCTGGTGGTCATGCTGCTCAACACGCACTCGCTCCTCGCCTCCTTCCAGCGCAACGAGCTGACCGAGCGCCGCTTCCTGAGCCTGAACAAGTGCCCGGCGTGCTTCGGGACCAGCTGGTGCCGCAAGTTCATGAACGGGCAGCTGAGCTTCGAGGGCTGGGGCAGGGTGCGCCTGCTCGACTTCTTCAACGTCAAGAACGTGCACTTCGCGCAGTACGGGGAGCCCCGGGAGGGCAGCCGCCGCGTCGTGCTCAAGCGCCTGGGCTCCAACCAAGAGCTGGCCGAGCTGGACCAGAAGGTGTGCAAGCGGGCGACCGGGCGACCCCGCTGCGACCTCCTCCAGGCCATGTACAAGACCGACTTCGCCCGGCTCAACGGGGACGTGCGGCTGCTCACCCCGGACGTGGTGGAGGGCTGGTCGGACCTGGTGCACTGCCCCTCTCAGCGGCTGCTGGACAGGCTGGTCCGCCGCTACGCCGAGACCAAGGACTCCGGCAGCTTCCTGCTCAAGAACCTCAAGGACACGGAGCGCATGCAGCTGCTGCTCACCCTGGCCTTCAACCCGGAGCCGCTGGTGCTGCAGGTAAGGGCCGCCGAGGTTCCCTGCCCCCGGAGTCATCGCTGCAGCCAGCAGGGCGAAGCTTCTAGTCCCGGCGTAGTACCACAAGCCCCAGCGTGCCTTGGTTTCTGGGTGTAGCACAACGTGTATTATTTGTGTGCATCACAAGCCCCAGCGTGCGTCGGTTTCTGTGTGCACCACAAGCCCCAGCGTGCCTTGGTTTCTGTGTGTACCACAACGTGTATTTGTGTGCATCACAAGCCCCAGCGTGCGTCGGTTTCTGTGTGCACCACTAGTCCCAGCGTGCTTTGGTTTCTGCTTGTACCACAAGCCCCAGCGTGCATTGTTTCTGGGTGCGCCACAAGCCCCAGCGTGCATTGTTTCTGGGTGCACCACAAGCCCCAGCGTGCCTTGGTTTCTGCGTGCACCACAAGCCCCAGCGTGCCTTGGTTTCTGGGTGCACCACAAGTCCCAGCATGCGTTGTTTCTGGGTGCACCACAAGTCCCAGCATGCGTTGTTTCTGGGTGCACCACAAGCCCCAGCGTGTGTTGTTTCTGGGTGCACCACAAGCCCCAGCGTGTGTTGTTTCTGGGTGCACCACAAGCCCCAGCGTGCCTTGGTTTCTGCGTGCACCACAAGCCCCAGCGTGCCTTGGTTTCTGCGTGCACCACAAGCCCCAGCGTGCCTTGGTTTCTGCGTGCACCACAAGCCCCAGCGTGCCTCGGTTTCTGCGTGCACCACAAGCCCCAGCGTGCCTCGGTTTCTGCGTGCACCACAAGCCCCAGCGTGCCTCGGTTTCTGCGTGCACCACAAGCCCCAGCGTGCCTCGGTTTCTGCGTGCACCACAAGCCCCAGCGTGCCTCGGTTTCTGCGTGCACCACAAGCCCCAGCGTGCCTCGGTTTCTGCGTGCACCACAAGCCCCAGCGTGCCTCGGTTTCTGCGTGCACCACAAGCCCCAGCGTGCCTCGGTTTCTGCGTGCACCACAAGCCCCAGCGTGCCTCGGTTTCTGCGTGCACCACAAGCCCCAGCGTGCCTCGGTTTCTGCGTGCACCACAAGCCCCAGCGTGCCTCGGTTTCTGCGTGCACCACAAGCCCCAGCGTGCCTCGGTTTCTGCGTGCACCACAAGCCCCAGCGTGCCTCGGTTTCTGCGTGCACCACAAGCCCCAGCGTGCCTCGGTTTCTGCGTGCACCACAAGCCCCAGCGTGCCTCGGTTTCTGCGTGCACCACAAGCCCCAGCGTGCCTCGGTTTCTGCGTGCACCACAAGCCCCAGCGTGCCTCGGTTTCTGCGTGCACCACAAGCCCCAGCGTGCCTCGGTTTCTGCGTGCACCACAAGCCCCAGCGTGCCTCGGTTTCTGCGTGCACCACAAGCCCCAGCGTGCCTCGGTTTCTGCGTGCACCACAAGCCCCAGCGTGCCTCGGTTTCTGCGTGCACCACAAGCCCCAGCGTGCCTCGGTTTCTGCGTGCACCACAAGCCCCAGCGTGCCTCGGTTTCTGCGTGCACCACAAGCCCCAGCGTGCCTCGGTTTCTGCGTGCACCACAAGCCCAGCGTGCCTCGGTCTGTTCTGCGTGCACCACAAGCCCCAGCGTGCCTCGGTTTCTGCGTGCACCACAAGCCCCAGCGTGCCTCGGTTTCTGCGTGCACCACAAGCCCCAGCGTGCCTCGGTTTCTGCGTGCACCACAAGCCCCAGCGTGCTGCCGTCGGTTTTCGCTGCACCACAAGCCCCAGCGTGCGTCGGTTTCTGGCTGTATCACAACGTGTATTATTTCTGTGTGCACCCCAAGCCCCAGTGTGCGTCGTCTTCTGCGTGCACCACAAGCCCCAGCGTGCGTCGGTTTCTGGCTGTATCACAACGTGTATTCTATGTGCACCACAAGCCCCAGCGTGCGTCGGTTTCTGGGTGTATCACAACGTGTATTATTTCTTCGTGCACCACCAAGCCCCAGCGTGCGTCGTCTTCTGCGTGCACCCCAAGCCCCAGCGTGCGTCGGTTTCTGGCTGTATCACAACGTGTATTCTATGTGCACCACAAGCCCCAGCGTGCGTCGGTTTCTGCGTGCACCACAAGCCCCAGCGTGCGTCGGTTTCTGCGTGCACCACAAGCCCCAGCGTGCACCACAAGCCCCAGCGTGCGTCGGTTTCTGGGTGTATCACAACGTGTATTATTTCTTCGTGCACCCTAAGCCCCAGCGTGCGTCGTCTTCTGCGTGCACCCCAAGCCCCAGCGTGCGTCGGTTTCTGCGTGCACCACAAGCCCCAGCGTGCGTCGGTTTCTGGGTGTATCACAACGTGTATTATTTCTATGTGCACCACAAGCCCCAGCGTGCGTCGTCTTCTGCGTGCACCCCAAACCCCAGCGTGCCTCTTCTGCGTGCACCCCAAGCCCCAGCGTGACTCGGTTTCTGCGTGCACAACAAGCCCCAGCGTGACTCGGTTTCTGCGTGCACAACAAGCCCCAGCGTGCCTCGGTTTCTGCGTGCACAACAAGCCCCAGCGTGCCTCGGTTTCTGGGTGTATCACAACGTGTATTATTTCTGTGTGCACCACAAGCCCCAGCGTGCGTCATCTTCTGCGTGCACCACAAGCCCCAGCGTGCCTCTGTTTCTGGGTGTACCACAACGTGTATTATTTCTATGTGCACCACAAGCCACAGTATATGTTCCTCTGGTAGAACTACAGGTCCCAGCATTTGTCTTGTCAACTTGACTTTTTTTTTTTTTTTTACAAAGAAAAAAAAAACCTTCTCGCTCCATAGGATGCTCGGATGAATGAACTGCAAGCCCCTTCATATGTGCCCCCTGATTGGAGGAGCCTTCTAGCCCCAGTGTGTGCCCCTGTCATACTGTATTCTGCCTACTTGGTTCCGGTAAAAACCTCAAACCCCAGCTGGTCTCAGAACTACAAGTTCCAGCATGTGCCCCCGTCATAAAAGTGCAGGTCTCCGCACGCCTCCCATTCATACACCTACATTCCATAGTGAAACGTGCAGCCGCTGTATATGTTTTTATCATAAGGAATAGTCCAGCTGATGGTGTAGTCAGCTGTGGGGGTACTACATGTCCCAGCATGTAATGTAACGTGTTGTCAGGCTGCTCACAATGTGGCTTCCTGGTGTTGTGACGTGCCATTTGGTGTCCCAGCCAATGACCTGTAGCATTCTGGCTGTGGAACTAGAAGTCCCAGCACCGAGTCCTGTATAACGGTTGTAGTATTCATGCCGGCTGGCTCCAGCTGTGATGATCCTGGGGTGACTAGATATGATCCATTGAATAGCCTGTCGCTGGCAGAGGGCACTGCATGCATTATACATGGTGGTGCGGCGTTAGGTCTGTGGGCAGAGTGAAGGCAGCTGGTTCATGTCAGCGGGTCCTGCCACTTACTGATCATCTGTGTATGGAGCTGTCAGTCAGTGGCTGATTCACCTGACAGCTGCCTGGTGTCTGCGGCAGCTTCACTATGTGGATTAGTGCCTGGCGCTGAACTATTGTTGGCATATAGCGGCCTCCTGAGCACTGATCACACTAGCCTTCTTTTCCGTCAGTTTTCTATGTGACAGCCAGAATAATGTGTCCTAATGCACTGTTCCCTAAGAAAATGGAAACTGATGGCCCATTGTCCCGAAGGAACCAGATAGCGGATCAGTCTTATCTGCCACAGTACCAGTGTGAACAGAAGCTTGTGTGTCTAGTCTGACAAGAGCTGTACTTCATGTAATGGCCAGAAGTGAATGGGGGGAGGGGCTGCTTCCTCCTCAGTATAAAGCTCCAGTGTGTCTGTACTTTTAGTCCCCATTTACAGAGTTAAGAATATCTTTCTTGCCAGCTGTTTGTCATGCACAGACATTGGCTCCTGCCATTCTCTGACCAGTGAGCATGCCAGCTTTCCTGAAGAGACCGCATAACCAATTTTGGTGAAATGTGTTTGTTATGGTAACATGATGAGATCAGGTACAGGATCCCACTCATTAGAGCAGCTATTCTCTGCTGGATAGTAGACATACCTCTACCCCTCCCCCATACGCTTGCTGCACCTTTGCTTTGTAAGAGTTAATTCTTGTTTTTGGGTTGTGACAGCTTGCATTTATAAGGTAGCGATATACTTTGTTTTTAATATGTCAGTGAAATATTCCTTAATCTGACCCTTCTCTCCCAGGTTTGTTCTGAATAGGGAGAGGGGAGTGGGCTCCTACCGGACCCCCTGGAGGTGTCTTATGTATTCTGTGTAAGAAGTCGACATTTCTGACACCTCTTCCTCCTGGCCGGTTCTGTAGGGCAGTAGTCAGGAACCCTCATACGCAGGTGGTCAGCCAATCTTGCATGTTCAGGTGGCTTAGTGCTCTGATTTCTCCAGTGACCTTCATTGGCCGAGCTACTGCCACCTCTGAGACCAAACAGCGATAATCTGATGTCTGTGCTCGGGAAATAACTTTGCCTTCAACATTTATGAAAAGTTATCAATTCAGTATTTGATTTAGGTGCAACTTTCACATTGCAATATGTATCGTATGTACAGTAGCACGGGGATGTGCGGACCTAGTCACCCGTCACTTATTGAGCATGCTCTCTAAACGTCAAGCTGTCAGTAACCCCATACATCCTGGGGTAGAGAATAAAAGCTTGATGGAGAGGTCACCCTTTTTGATGTAAATCCAGGAACCTACTGGTGTCTTCCAAGTTGACTCCTGACCCTTAAAGCATAATGGAGTGAATCCACTTGCAGATCTTCTGGTACATTGTTCAAATTTTGCCAATGATTCTTTAAGGCTATGTTCACACTGGGTGTTTTTGCTGCGTGTGTTTGCTACTTTTCAGCTGCATTTGACAGTACCAGCTATGTCTGAGATTTCATAAATTTCATGCACACAGCTTGTTTTTTTGTCATTAGTATTTTGCGCTTTGCTTGTTTTTTTTTGGACATGAGCATGTCACTTTCAGATTTTTTCACACATTGAATGGAAAAAAATACATGAAAAAAATAAGTATTTTTACCGCAGCTTCTTTCCTGCCAAACACTCAGGATTTGCTGCAGGAAAAAAAAAACTGTGAACTTAGCCTAAATCTGACTTTTCCAGTGTGAACATGTGGAAATACCCTAGGAGTGTCTGGTGTGCGCTGATACCGCGTTCTCTACTAAGATCCTTGCCGTCGGGGGTAGTTAGTGTGACCCCACTGGTGCTTGTCACTTTGTGCGTGCTTCTGGCAGTAGTCGTCACCACGTGTTCTTAGGAGTGTGGGTTTTCCTTAGTGTCAGTGAATGGCCGTGTTGTGTGCCGATGATCCGAGTCTTCCTGTGTGTCTGACCCCAGGGCTTTTCATGGTCTCCAGTGTCCTGGCACGGGTGATGTGATGACAGGATTACTGTCATGTCCCGCTCGCTGCTCCCACTGTCTGTGACCGAGGGATCTTGTTTCACCATGTAAAACGTGCTGGCTGTGTCCATTACTGTGCGCCACTGTAACTACAGCTGTACAGCGTAGACGGGGATCAATACCCGAGTCACAATTACACTGGAGCCATACTTACTGCTGCGGAGTGGACTGTGGCGCCTCGTGTCTCCTGTGAGTGACTCTGAGCTCTAGGATTATTGATGGTATATGCAGCCCTGATCACCAGTGTGAGACTGTATTTCTGGCTGCCATGAGGAGCTGTTGGGCTACGTTCCCACAATGATTGATATATATTTTTTTCTTTTACACTGCAAGTTTTTGAAAAAAAAATGCCAGTGACCTAGTTTACTACAACATCAAAATCTCATTGTGTGACCGTAGCCTTGGGGCTACTTTCTTTCAGCATTGTTCTCCTGTACCTCCCCAGTGATACAAAGATGTAACTATTCTACTCTGGCACACCATATAGTAAATGTTCCAGTATCTGCCCCTGCCCTTCTATGCCCTGTGACTTCCTTAGTGTGCCATTCTACCTTGTGACGCTGCGGTGAATACTGGGACTCGCCAGTGCAGTAGATGGCAGTGCTGGGTCGCTCCGATAATTCACTTGTTTGCAGAATCCTATTTTCTCTGTGCAGTGTCCTCCTCTTCTGATTGCCAGTGATTGTCAGTGTCTGTCCCTTCCAGCTCATCTTTGGGATGCCTGTTGTATGCCAGCTGGGGTGCATCGGGGGTAGTGTTTCTTGCAGCACACACTCCGCATTAATAGTAATGCTTAGCAAATAATGTTGTGAATTAACAAAATTGTCAATGGTAAAAAAATGCTGTTTTTGTGCAAGTGGTCACTGCAGATGTGAGTTTCTTGAGTACATGCTAGGGGTGAAGATTGGAATTGGACAAGTTTTAGATTCGAGGTGTCGTAAAAGGTTTTTTGTTCTGCAATGTCATATTTTTGTTAATGAAACAAGTTAAGACTGTATTTAGACAATAACATATAGAAATGTGACTGGTAAATATTGTACGTGTATATGGCTGTATGAATCACTTCTTGCACATTGAGGACCTGTCAGATGGTGTGAGGATTGACTGCTAAGAGATACATAAAGATGCTAATGTGAGAAGACGGTTTCGTAGCTTTTTCTCTTTCTCCTGCAGTAAAACTGGCTTTGAGCTGATTGATGGTTCAGAGTCCCTAAATCTGCAGCTTTTCTGAATTCCCTGCAGGCACTATCCTAGACGACAATCCCCAGCGCAGGAAGTATGTAGAGCACAGTCCTCCGCCTCAGGAAGAGCTGCCACACATCCCCTGGAGTGCTGTCTCCTACTGATCCCTCTCCATTTGTGTTCATGGCTGGTTAGAGCTTTTAGCTTGATGGATGCACCATAGGTAGTTTCATATCAGCTGCTGTTATTTTGTGTTGATCCATCACATTCTGCAAAGTATTTGGTAAATTACAAGTTCTGTGTGTATTATGTGCTTCTGTCCAGACTTCTGGTGGGCATCTAGCAGTCCTACCCAAAGGATCTGACTAATAAACTGTTCTAAGAGTAATAAATGCAGCAGTAGTCTGTCTGGTGCCAGGTGTACAATACAAATATATGTATTGTTCTTCTCTCCAGACAGAGCAGTTTATAAGTCTGACTATGGGGAGACTGCTGAGACCCCCACCAATTTGTAGAATGAAGCACTCCATTCCCATTTCCAAAAATATAATTTTTTTTTTAAGTTTTAAGTTTTGCAATAGTTAGTTTTTTGTTTTTTTTTTTCCCCCTCAAATGATTTTGCAGTCTTCTGATTGAAACGGCTTGACTGAAGTGACATGCACTTTTTTTTCTTTCTCCCAACGGTTGTTTTCCTAAAAGCGAAGCTGAGAAGAAATGCTCAAAAGAATGAACATATGTCAAGTAAAGTAGTTTTACAATAGAAAAGCAAATGAAGAGTTTCAGGCAAGTTTTGAAGCAGAAATTCTCGCAAAAAATGTGTGCGCATAGCCTCAGCTTTAACTAGTTAAAGGGATTATCAGCACAAAATGACCAGTCCAAGCACATCATCTTCTAGGGATTAGAATATCATCAAAAAGTAAATTTTTCAGTTCTTCAATACAAAAAGTGAAACTCATATATTATTATATAGTCATTACCAACAGTGATCTGTTTCAAGGGTTTATTTCTGTTAATGTTGGTGATTATGGTTTACCGTCAATGAAAACCCGAAAAACTATCTCAGTAAATTAGAATAATTAACAAAACACCTGCAAAAGCTTCGTAAGCATTTAAAAAGGTCCCTAATGCCAGTTTCACACTTCCATATATTTCCGGTACCGGTAAACACGGTACCGGAGATAACGTGTCCGTGTAAACACATGCTATAGCCGTGTGGCACATGTGTGTCGCATCAGGGCCACACAGACAGAACGGACAGCTACAGTAAGCGCTGTGCTCTGCCTGTGGTGCTGAAGCTCCCTGTCATTATTCCCCCTGCTCTGCCTGTAACAGCGAGCAGGGAGAATAAATGAAAAACCCGACGTGGGGTTCCCCTTAGGTTTTGAACCAACCCAGCAAAACTATACAGCTGGGGGCTGCTATTCTCAGGCTGGTAAGGGGCCATGATTATGGCCCCCCCCAGCCTAAACGCAGCAGCCCGCAGCTGCCCAGAAAAGGCGCATCTATTCGATGCGCTTATTCTGGAGCTTTGACGGGTTCTACCCACTTACCCTATAGAGGTGGCAAGTGGGGTTAATAATAGGTTAATGTCACCTTTCTATTGTAAGATGACATTAAGCCAGACTTAGTAATGAATAGGTGTCATTAAGACACCTATTCATTACTAATCATATATTAAATAAAGGGTTAAATAAGCACACATACAATAAGAATAAAGTCTTTTAATGAAAGAATACACTACAGTTTTTAAATCTTTATTACACTGCCATTCCATTATCGATGCCCTCTATTTCCTGTAAAAAATATAAAAATAAAAAAGCAACAATATCCCATACCTGTCCGGCGTACAGTCAAGTCCCACGGCGTAAATCCATCTCGGGGGTTAATCAGTTTACAGCCGGAGCCCTGCTAATGCAGCTGCTCCAACTGTAAACTACTGGTTAATGAATGGAAGCAGCGCGCACAGGCTCAGTGATTGGGGGTGACGTCACTGAGCCTGTGCTCGCTAACAGCTGAACTCCTGTAACCTCAGCACCGTGGGAAAATCATGCTTCCATTCATTCCCCAGTAGTTTACAGTCGGAGCGGCTGCATTAGGCCAACCATAACACTTAAATAGAAGCCTTTTATAGTAAGAGGGTTTTAACAAAAATGGACATGCAGGTTTACTGCAGTTACCTAAGGAAGTAGAAATCCAAACCAGCGTGAGTGTTTCCCATGTTGTGCACTGTAGAACAATCGTATGCAAGGGTGTTGTCCATTTAAGAAGCCTCTCCTAAATGCCCATTTACAAAAAGAGCCCTCCTACAATTTGCCAGGGTCCATGCTAAAAAAAAATATCAAGACTACTGTGTATCCTATACTCTGGGGTTATGGATGTAAAACTGTTATGGTGTCACAAAGGTGAGGCGTACAAGGAAAAATGCATGGTGCCTCCATTTAAACATGGTGGTGGCAGTTCTGTCTATCTATGATTCAATCAAGATTGTTCCACTCTATACTGAAAGAAATGCTACCATCACTCCATGCCCTTGATAGATGTGCACCTTTCCAATATGACAAAGATCCAAAACGCATGTCTAAGGCCACATGATGCATTTCTGAAACACAAATAAGTGATTCTGTGGCCAAGTATGTCTCCTGATCTGAACACAATCGAACACCTATGTGGAATTCTGAAGAGACAAGTTGTCATCATCACTCATCATCCACCATCCAGGCTCTAAAAGTCATTCTAGAAGAATGAAAAAAGATGTTGCAATTTGTCACCAACTTGTTCATTCCGGTTCTTGAAGACTTGGGACTGTCCTTAGAAATCACAGAGGTCATACAAAATACTAGATGTAGTTTGAGTGGCATATTTATTTTTACATCAACTAATTTTGTGTAACCCAGAATGTGTAATTAAAGTTCTATTATATGATATACCTTTTCATGTTATGGGTTTAAAAATATAAACATTTTATAAATCTCAGTTTTGTCCAAATTTTGGAAATTTTTCTTGTGTTCAGTGATACCGTATATTGTATCAAATCTTTACTTTTCAAAGAGGGTGTACTCATTTATGTTGAGCACTGTATATTGTGCATCAGATCTATTCAGGATGTCTTTGACAGAGCCCCATTTTTCGTTCTGTAATTTAATTTTTAAAGGCCTTGTTCCAGTTTATGGAAATTGTCCTTCCCGAAGGTTAGTTTCCGCTAGTCTTTACAGGATTAAAGGAGTTGTCCGGCCTTTGACTGCAGACCGGAAGCCTTTTTGTGACTACAGACTTGAGAATGCTCAGAAAGTGGCTGAAGTATGCAAATTGAGTCGCCTGTTTAATAAGCCACAAGAAGTGACGTAACATATTTAGGGATTAGTTGGATAGGAATAAGTGTAGGGTATTTTAAAATAAAACAAATTATAATATAAGTGCTTAGGAGAAAAAATAGATATTAAAAAAAATAAACATTTTTTTGATTGTCAATCTAAGGGCCGCGTCTCGCATAGCGAGATCGCTGCTAAACAGTGATCTCAGCAGCGATCTCGCTATGTCTGACACGTACCAGCGATCAGGCCCCTGCTGTGAATCGCTGGTCATGTCAGAAATGCCAGGACTTTTTTTTTTTTTTTTTTTTGATTGCTGGTCTCCGCTGGCCAGCACGCATCGCTGCGTTGTGGCAGGCAGGAGACCAGCGATCTGCTGGTAACCAAGGTACACATCGGGTTTCCAGGCGCGGGGCTGTGCCTGGAAACCCGACGTGTACGTTGGATACCAGCGCACTGCTGCAGGGGAGCTGGTAACCAAGGTACACATCGGGTTTCCAGGCACCGCGCAGCGCCTGGAAACCCGACGTGTACCTTGGTTACCAGCTCCCCTGCATCAGCGGGCTGGTATCCAACGTATACTGTGGGTAACTAGGCGACGTTACCAGCAGTGTCGCTGCCTGTTTGGCAGCTCAGCAGCGATCCTGATCGTTGTCGGGATCGCTGGTGTGTTGCTATGTGAGACGGGGCCTTAAGACAATCCACACTTTAGATAGCCTGCAAATCACTGCTGTGTAACGTACTGTCTTGCAAAGATGAGGTAAAGTTGCGTAACCCCCCCCCAAAGTGTAATAACAGCGTGTCAATAAATTTACTCCAAAATGATACTATTACAAAATGCAACTTGTCCTGCAATGAGCAAGCCCTCATACAGCTGCTGTTATAGGAAAATAGTTATGGTTCTTGTAATGAGATGATTAAAAAAATGCATTTTTCTAAAGCCCTAAATAGGCCAGTTGTAAAGTGGTTACATTTCTAATGACTTTGGACTGATGTCCTTTATTACTTCTGTGCTTCTGAGATCTTCCACTAGTGAATAATTCTTCTCACTTGCACAGTCTGATCTTGCATGTCCCCTCTTTTGATAACCTACTGACTATGTAATAATAAAGAATGTAAAGGCGTAACTTCCAGTTCTGACTGCCTGCAGTGTTTTTAGTCTGTCACCATGGAGACAGGTCAGTATCATCTATCTATGGGCACCAAACAATAGGATGTATTTACTATTTATTAAACGGCTTCATTTTAAATTTTTCGCTACATTGGAGCAATACTCATTGCCTTCCAGTTTTTTACCGTAGTGTAATATCTGCCATAGGTTACCACAGTGGCCAGGTAATAAAAGTATAGCATGCTAGCAGTACTTCACATGTATTGGTGGCCCGTCCCTTCACCAGACAGCTTGTGCTGGTAGAGTCGTGTGCCGGAGCCTGTACAGTTTCCTCTGTTGTTTGGTGGAATGAGTTACAAGTAGTGCGTGCAGGTGTAGGGTCACGGCTTTACCTTTTAGAACCAGATCTATATCATAATTGTATATTGTGTGGGCCGTGCTGTACAGATGCTATCAGTGTACAGGACTGAAGGAGCTTAGATGAAAGTGATCAGAACTATCTAGCAAGTCTGTTCGTTGTGGGATTACTGTACATACTGAGGCGATTTTAGAGCTTATCCTGTCAGCTATTTGTAGTACAGATTATTGGAAAGTAGCAGTGCTTACCAAATTGCACCAATCACTGATGTCTGTAATTTGATTTAATCTGTCCTGGTATTTCTGGGTTTCCTGAGATTACAGTGTGCATATAGTTAATTTTCTTATTTTTTTTTTTTGTTGCTTCTCTTATGAAATACGCAATGTTTTTCACCATTTCTCAAATGTTTTATATTTTCTTCTCCATTTGAAATCACTATCTACATTTGATTTAAAGAAATCAGCCGGCTTCTTTTACACTTGCCTTTTTTTTTGTGGGCCGTATTGCCGTCATTTTCACGGTCTGCCGCAAAAACGAGCCGCAAAAATCTTCACGGGTCGCTGTTTTTCTGGTTTGGAATAAGTTTTGAAAAGTGTGGGGGGGGGAAATTGTAAGTTAAATTGAAAAAAAAAAAAAAAAAAAAAGCAGGAAAAATTAGGCATTCCGCAAATACGGTCTTCATGGTGTACCGCAAAATCAACACACTGGGCAAGCTTACGTTTTTGTGGCCCCATTGATTTCAGTGAGGGCCGTGTCTGTAAGCTGTGAAAAATATCGAACAGGCTCGATATTTTTTTCACAGCCGTACGGCACTCCACGAATTTTTGCGGCCCATAGAAATCTATTGAGGCCACAAAAATGGCCCACAAAAACACAGCAAGTGTAAAGAAGCCTAAAGATCATGAGCTATTACTTATTACCTACAAGAACAGTTGGCCCTGAAGTGGCTTTAATATTACATAGGGTTTGTCTTGTTCGATCAGCCCTGTCTGGGTGTCATGCCGAGGTAGGCCTATTGTAAGGAGGCTACTCAAGTGTTCTGTCCTAAAATGAATGCTTGCTAGGGGGGAATAACACTCTGATAAGATGCTTAGAGAATCCCCGTCAGCAGATTTTTGCTACCTCTTGAGAAGCATGATGTAGGCAAAGAGAAGCTGAATACAACAATGTATCACTTAGTTTACTGGATGCAGCACTACTGACAGTTTTTAGATTTAGCAGTGCAGCAGAGCTGAGGAAGCTGCCCCCGCCCACACCATGCTCTGTGTATACAATGTCCATATACGGCGAGGGGCCGAGCACAGGAGAGGGCGTGTCAGACCAGGGCTCACGTGACCAATTAGTCAAAGCAAACAAAACGTGGAGCTTGATGGTATCCCAGGAATCTATTTCAACCCCTACCTCACGCTGTCCTCGGACTACATAGCAAAAACCTGCTGACATTCCCTTTAATAAATCTGAATGCAATGGGGAAAAAACCTTTTCTAATCCTTCCTTTTTATGTGAAGATGCAGTACATATCTGTGTGTGTACAACTTGTATTATGCCTTTTGCTGTAAGTTCCTCAAGTGCTTCTAAATTTAAAGTAAGAATGCCAAGGAATCTAAAATAATAAAATGTGTGCTCTCCCAATAGGTCCTATGTTTTAAGCTGGCTTTGGTGGAGATGTCCAGTATACTCCACACGACTGCTGCAGTCTAGTGCCATATACCACTGAGGCCATTGATCGAAGGCAGAAGGCCAGCAGGGAGGATTGTGATTGCCCTGCTGGAATGGTGGGGATGACGGGCGTGTGTGTACACAGTTGTGGGATTTGTGAAAAAATGGTGCAGATTTCTTCATTCCAAGGTG
Organism: Oophaga sylvatica; assembly: GCA_033576555.1. Taxonomy (NCBI): domain Eukaryota; kingdom Metazoa; phylum Chordata; class Amphibia; order Anura; family Dendrobatidae; genus Oophaga; species Oophaga sylvatica. Next base: position 118,467,077 of record JARQOD010000005.1, on the reverse strand, counting down.
CATATCTGACTATATCTGCAGGTAATGGATTTACCTGTGGCAAAACACTTTTGTATGCCCGGTCATAGCATAATGGATATGGAATTACTGGTATTAAAATCTAACTTCAAATCTGAGAAAGATAGAAAGGTTTGGGAATACAAACTTATGATGACCTTTGACACTCTTAGTGCTGGAATGAACGTGTCACATGGATTCATGTCATTCTATATCAATTAAGGAATCTGCGTCTCTGACCTTCTAGGGGCATCAAAACACAACACCAGACCCCAATCAGAGGGTAATAAAACTCTCTCCTTATCTATGAACTGTTCCAATATTTATGTTCATTCCTCTGCCATAATGACAGTTCTGCTTCACGTCACTTGTCTTACCTATTGCACTATTCCTGTGTCCTCTTGTGTGTATATATATATATATATATGTGATTCTTCAGTTTTTGTTTTAGTCTTTGCCTGATGAAGAGACCGGAGTAGTCTCGAAAGCTTGCAATTTGTTACCATCTTTTCAGTTAGCCATTAAAAGGTATCAACCACTGTGGACTCTCAAGTCTAAATATTTTTCTATCTACTGGCTAACACGGTACGAAGAATCACATCTTTCCTATATATCTGCAGCATAAGTTACCATGCTGCACATTTAGGATCTGTAGTGCCTGGTAATTTATGCTGCACATTTAGGATCTGTAGTGCCTGGTAATTTTCTATGACTTTCTCTGTGTCTCAGTGGGGCTTGCAAACCACTTTTCTTCCCACCTAGCACTGGCATATACGTGCATGGTGTCTTTGGTGCTTTTTTTTTTCCCCCACTCCTCTCTCAATGTTGAAAATCTTTTTAGGTTTTCTACAAACATAAATATAAGATAAAATTATTGTCTTGTGTATAAAAGCTTTTTGAATATCTGCAATCTGCATAATTTCCCAGAGTTTATTGCCTATAATTGCTCGCTCTTGACTATTCTGCAGCATCAGGAAATGATTGATTCAGCTTTTATGGCTAATGTAGAAATCTTTGACATCTGCCGTCTGAGATCTTCCCGTTTGGAGAAGAGATTATCCTCTGTATATTTGACAGACTGGAATAATTAAAGCACGGTGTCCTGCCTTTGGTTTACCAGCTAACTTCTGTCAGACACGGTACAGCTGTCACTTAATCCATAACTTATTTCTGGAACCCCATTTAGAATGATGGCCTCCGTGTCGCCACTGTAGATGTAATTGATGTCTTGCATTTTTACTCAATGCTTTTGTTTAGCTTGTTTTGTCTCTTAATTGGGATTTCCCAGCTAAACGGCAAATAATACAATTTAGAGTAACATGACGTACGGTAAGTGCTGCCTGATTAAAGAGGTAGACCACTTTCAGCTAATTAATCTTTTTCGTTGTGTAATGGAAAGTTATCCAAACTTCATATTTGTGCATTGATGCCTCAGTCTTCAATATCTCTGCAATGTCATTCATGACCTGCACCATATTTGTTAAGGATTTTGGCCACTTTCAGCAAATTGCCCATCAAGATGCATGGCATTGATTAAAGGCTGTGACTTTTTTAAAAGGGCATATCCAAAATTTTAGTACAAATTTCTGGCACAAAGCCAAGTAGTAGCTGGTGTAAACATGTTGATCCAGAGGAAGGCAAAAAAAAACCCAAGCTACACATTGGGGAAAAAAATTCCTTCCCGACTCCACATACGGCAATCAGACTAGCTCCCTGGATCAACGCAATATCTAGGAAACTAGTGAATATAGCCTGTAATATTATACTTTTCAAGAAAGGCATCCAGTCCCTTCTTAAATTTTAGTAAGGAATCACTCATTACAACATAAGACGGCAGAGAGTTCCATAGTCTCACTGCTCTTACAGTAAAGAATCTGCATCTGTGATTATGGCTAAACCTTCTTTCCTCCAGACGTAGAGGATGCCCCCTTGTCCCCGTCACAGGTCTAAGAGTAAAAAGATCATTAGAAAGGTCTTTGTACTGTCCCCTCATATATTTATACATTGTAATAAGATCACCCCTAAGTAGAGTTGAGCGATACTTTCCGATATCCAAAAGTATCGGTATCGGAATGGTATCGCCAATATCCAAAAAATATCGGCGATACCCGATACCGGAAATCCAATGTAAGTCTATGGGACAGAAATATCGTAACTAAAAAAACCTCTTTCTTTCCTTGTAAACACTAAATATACACACGTAGAATATATATATATATATATATACACATGTCATTGTCACATATATATACATATATTTATAGTTTATACACTTCTACATAGTAAAATAGCCTCTGATTCAATTGCGGGTAAAGCCGGCTTTTGTGAAAAGACAGAAGCACCCGACATGAATGACACTTGGTTTACATAGAGTTAACCATGTCTTTTCATGTAGTTTGATATCTGATTTGCTCAAACAATTACATGAGTGGCTGTGTGCAAAATTTCACACCTGTAGGGGTTAATTAAAGGTGTAAATTCGTTGTAAAAAAACGGACTTTTGCTACGAATTTACACCTTTAATTAACCCTACAGGTGTGAAATGTTGCACACAGCCACTCATGTAATTGTTAGTGAAAACAATAGATCAAACAACTTGAAATGACATGGTTAACTCTATGTAAACCATGTGTCATTTCATGTCGGGTTCTGCATTTTCACAAAAGCCGGAAATTGAATTAGCGGCTATCATACTATGTAGAAGTGTATGAACTATAAAAAAAAAATATTTTATATAGTGTGTGTGTGTCACAAATTCAATGACATGTGTGTGTATATATATATATATGAGGTGTAAAATTGTTGAAAAAAATGCGTGGGCTCCCGCCCTATTTTCGCAACCAGACAGACAAAGCCAGCGAGTGGGGGCAGATAATAGCCCAGAGTGGGACCATTATTTTTGCCCCCCCCCCCCCCCCTCCTGGCTACTAACTTCTGCCCCCAGACACCCCAGAAAGACAAATCTATAATTAGATTCGCCCTTTCTGGCACTTTGCCCGTCTATTCCCATTGCCCTGTAGCGGTGGCGAATGGGTTAATATGGGGTTAAAGCCACCTTGCTATTGAAAGGTGACCTTAAGCCAGGTTAATAATTGAGAGCTGTCAATTAGACAACTATCAATTATTAATCCTATTGCATGAATAAAAAAAAAACACACACACTTTAATTAAAAATCATTTTAATGAAATAAAGACACATGTTTTTGACCATCTTTTATTTTACTGCAAAAACCATTTCCTGTAATAAAACTAAAATAAAAAAACAAAATTATTCTTACCTATCCCATGCACAGTCAGGTCCCACGGTGTAATCCTTCAGAAAGGGTTAATGTTTACTGCAGGGACCCCAGCTAATGCTGCAGCCTCACAGTAAACCCCCAAATGAGTTCCTCTCCTGGCTGACAGGAGAGGAATTGGAAAGCTTAATTGATTGCTTTCCACTTTCACTTCAGGTCAGCCAGGGACACAATCAGTGACGTCAGAGGGAACTGATTAACAAAAATAGGGGTTCCCTTCGAAAAAAAAATGGCGTGGGGTCCCCCCTATTTTTGTTAACCAGCCTGATGAAGCAGACTGCTGAGCAGTGGTGTACCGTGAATGAAGCAGACCATGCAGCTGCTATGGGGCCCGGACAGGTGAGGGGGCCCGCGACGGTCGGGTAGCTGTGCTGACACAGTACTACAGTCGGCGGGGGGGGGGAGCGCAGCTCTTCTATATACTCACCCTTCCGCCGGCACGGTCTCTGCAGCCCCTGCTCTTTTCCCACGGTCTCCGACGCCTGTGTTCAGCGGTCAGGTGGTACTGCTCATTACAGTCATGAATATGCACATATTGATGACTTTAATGAGCTGTCCCGCGTGATCGCTGAACACTGGCGGCGGAGACCGCGGGAGAAGAGCAGGGGCTGCAGAGACCGCGCCGGCGGAAGGGTGAGTATAAGGGATATTTACCTGTCCCGTTCCACCATTGCTCGCGTCTTCTTGCTGCAATGTTCAGGTCAGAGGGCGCGATGACGTCGTTAGTGCGCGCCGCGCCCTCTGCCTGATCATTCACTGCTGGAGGACCCCGAAGACAGCGGCACTCGGCAGTGGAGAGAGGACAGGTAAATATCTCAGGTGCCGGGGCCCTGAGCGAGCGGTGACATCGGCACCTGGTGTCACCCCTGCTCAGGACACCGGCACCTGGCCCCAGCGACGAGAGGTGAGTATGTCTTTTTTTTTTTTGGTTGCTGCGGCAGCATAAGGGCCTATACTATGGAGCATCTATGGGGGCACAATCTATGGGGGCATAATACATTTTTTTGTTTAATGTGTCCCCTCACTGTGCTGGCACTTTACATTTACAATGGCTCTGGGTTTTTTTTTTTTGGGGGGGGGCCCATTCAGACTTTTGCTATGGGGCCCCATGATTTCTATGTACGCCCCTGCTGCTGCTGAGGCATGGTATTTAAGGCTGTTAAGGAGCCAATATCCATGGACCTTGCCAGCAGCGTCGGACTGGAGTACCTTGGGCCCACCAGAGAAAAATTATTCTTGGGGCCCACCATCATATTTCCCAACCTTTGAAGAAGGGAAAGAGGGACAAAGGCTGTGGCACGCTGTACCTGCTGCAGCAAATTTTAGGCCATGCCACGTTGCACCACAGACTGTCCAGGAGTTGGTGGATGCTTTAGTCCAGGTGTGGGAGGAGATCCCTCAGGAGACCATCCGTCGCGCTCATCAGGAGCATGCCCAGAAGTTGTAGGGAGGTCATACAGCATACCTCCCAAGTTTTGAAGACAGGAAAGAGGGTTAAAGGCTGCGGCGCGCGTAGCGTGCCGCTGCAAGTTTTAGGCCACGCCCCGACCCACACCCATTTCACAGCTAATCACACCCATATCCTCGCCCCAAGCGTACCCATTTAGCACTGCTGATCACACTGACTGGTAATGAGGGCACAGTGGCTGGTACTGAGGAAAAGAAAGAAAGAGCAGCGAGAGAGAAAGAACAAACAGAGAAAGAAAGAGAGGAAAGAAAGAAAAGCGAGAGGGAAAGAAAGAAAAGAGAGAGAAAGAAAGAAAAGAGAGAGAAAGAACAGAGAGAAAGAAAGAACAGAGAGAAAGAAAGAACAGAGAGAAAGAAAGAACAGAGAGAAAGAAAGAACAGAGAGAAAGAAAGAACAGAGAGAAAGAAAGAACAGAGAGAAAGAAAGAACAGAGAGCGAGAAAGACTAGAGAGAGAGCCAGAGGCGTAGCTAGGGTTTTGGTTTAGTCGGGGCGAAACTTCTGAGTGGGCCCCTAATCAGAGAACCTCAGCAAATGACCGCGCTGTTGCCAAAAATAATCTATATATAAAAGACCAATATTGATATTACCGCCATATGGTCTGTGGTAAATAATACCAGTCCTACAGAACATATAATAGATTACAGCACAGGTACAGATAATGACTTACCGCTGATGTTCTTTCTAATGGAATTGTTCACTTTTCATGTCTTTTCCATCTGGCCCAGACCGACATGACGACTTCTCCAGCCAGGACTCGACTGCAGAGATTACAACAAAGACACATTTCATTTCTCATATTTTTAGCACTGTCACTGTCACCAATTGGACTATTCTCAACCTGCACAAACTCCTCATCCTGCTGATACCCCAATACTGAGCCGCTGCTGCCATATGTGTCCCTATTTCTGCACCTGATACCCCAATACTGAGCCGCTGCTGCCGTATGTGTCCCTATTACTGCACCTGATACCCCAATACTGAGCCGCTGCTGCCGTATGTGTCCCTATTACTGCACCTGATACCCCAATACTGAGCTGCTGCTGCCGTATGTGTCCCTATTACTGCACCTGCTGTGTGGTTCTGTGTGACCTCTAAATTTTAAAGCACCCCTCTAGAATATAGTAATGCCAGGTGCAAGTGCCCTAGAAAACAGTGCCCACATTTTGTCCCCTAGACTGTAATAATGCCCTGTTTCCCCCTTTGACAGTCACAGTAACCCGAGTTCCCCTATAACAATAAGTGTCCACTTTACATTTAATAATGTCCCAAGTCTCCCCCTGTACATCTCCCCTATACACAGAATAATGCCCCTCACTGGATATATACTGACCCCTTAATGTCCCCAAACTATTTAATGGGTCCAACACTGTATGATGGCCCCTAGATAGCATCCATACAGCATAATACACCAGATAGTCCTCAATATAGTATAATGCACCCCCATAGGCAGCCTCTATATTATAATAAACCCCCATAGGCAGAGTCTATAATATAATGCACCACCATAGGCAGCCGCTATATTATAATGCACCCCATAGGCAGCCTCTGTAGTATAATGCATCCCCATAGGGAGTCTCTGTAGTATGATGCACCCCAATATGGAGCCTCTGCAGTATAATGCAGCCCCCATATACAGCCTCTGTAGTATAATGCACCCCCATATACAGCCTCTGTAGTATAATGCACCCCATTAAATAAAAAAAAAAAAACAATACTCACCTCCCGGCTCCTGTGCTGCTCACTGTTCTCCCTCTCAGCGTCTGACAGCGGGCGCCGGCAGGTGATGTCATCGCGCCCGCTGTCAGACGCTGAGAGGGGGATTATGGGAGAGAAGGAGCGCTCGCTCCTTCTCTCTCTATGCGGTCAGCTGTATCGGCTGGATGCCGATACAGCTGACCCTCCGATGATGGGTGGGGGCCCACTGCTGGCACCGGGCCCCCCACCGCCTGCTCAGGCCCCATAGCTTCCGGGCGGCAGAGCAGGGAGAGCGATTCTCCCTGCTCTGCTGCAGAATGTAACTGTATCGGCGTGCTGTGCGACCTATCCTTTCAAATCAGGGCCCACCACGCAGGAGCTGGGGCCCACTGGAGGTTTCTCCGGTGTCCCGGTGGCTCAGTCCGACCCTGCTTGCCAGCCTGATAATACCAGGCCACAGCAGTCTGCATATCTTGGCTGATTAACAAAAATAGGGGATCCCCTCGAAAAAAATTGGCGTGGGGTCCCCCCTATTTTTGTTAACCAGCCAGATGAAGCAGACTACTGAGGCCTGGTTTTTCAGGCTGTTAAGGAGCCAAGATCCATGGACCTTGCCAGCCTGATAATACCAGGCCACAGCAGTCTGCATATCTTGGCTGGTTAACAAAAATAGGGGATCCCCTCGAAAAAAAATTGGCGTGGGGTCCCCCCTATTTTTGTTAACCAGCCAGATGAAGCAGGCTACTGAGGCCTGGTTTTTCAGGCTGTTAAGCAGCCAAGATCCATGGACCTTGCCAGCCTGATAATACCAGGCCACAGCAGTCTGCATATCTTGGCTGGTTAACAAAAATAGGGGATCCCCTCGAAAAAAAAAAACGGCGTAGGGGTCCCCCTATTTTTGTTAACCAGCCAAGTAAAATGCAGACTGCTGCGGCCTGGTATTAAAAGACTGTCAAGGCCCATGGATTTTGGCCCTCAACAGCCTGATAATACCAGGCTACAGCAGCCCCACATTTGGCGCATCAAAAGATGTGCCAATTGTGGCACTTTACCCGGCTATAATAAGCCCGGTTAATAATGGAGAGGCGTCAATAAGACACCGATCCATTATTAATCCCAAAGTTTTTAAATGTTTAAAAAAAAGACACAGCCAGAAAAAAGTATTTTAATGAAATAAGAGACAACACAGTTTTCATTAATTTTATTATACTCTCATTCCTGCGACGCCATCGATCTCCTGTAAAAAACGAAAAAAACCAAACCAACAGTATACCACCTGTCCGACGCAGTCCATAGTAACGAGTGTCCCACGACGATCCAGCTCTGCTACATCGCAATGCCAGGCAGGGCCTAACATCCCGACACAGCACAGCTGATTACCTGCTTCCCCGGCGGTGACGTCATCGGACTGCTTTACGGCCGCGATTACCCAGCAGTCACTGCAGTTATCGCGAGAAACTGCATGTGACCGCCAGGGAGAAGAGGATGGCGGCCATCAAAGCAGTCCAGGACGTGACCGCCGGAGATCTTCTGCCAGGTAAGTGCCGCTGACTCCTGACAGACTCGACCGACGGACACTGACAGTGACAGTGACATTCCGATTCCGGTATCCGATATGACGAAAATATCGGTACTCAGAATCGGAAGTCCGATACAGCTAATATCGGCCGATACCCGATATTTGCAGTATCGGAATGCTCAACCCTACCCCTAAGCCTTCGTTTTTCCAAACTAAATAACCCCAAGTGTAATAACCTGTCTTGGTATTGCAGACCCCCCCAGTTCTCTAATAACCTTGGTCGCTCTCCTCTGCACCCGTTCCAGTTCAGCTATGTCTTTCTTATACATCTGAGACCAGAACTGCACACAGTATTCTAAGTGTGGTCGCACCAGTGACTTGTATAGAGGTAAAATTATGTTCTCCTCATGAGCATCTATGCCTCTTTTAATGCATCCCATTATTTTATTTGCCTTTGCAGCAGCTGCCTGACACCGGCCACTAAATGTGAGTTTGTCGTCCACCCATACACCCAGGTCTTTCAGTGACAGTTTTGCCCAGTGTTTTACAATTAAGCACATAATTATACATCTTGTTTGTTCTACCCAAATGCATGACCTTACATTTATCCCCATTAAAGCTCATTTGCCATTTATCCGCCCAAGCTTCTAGTTTACATAAATCCTCCTGTAATATAAAGTTGTCCTCCTCTGTATTTATTACCCTGCAGTCATTAGAAATGTAACCTGCATTACCCTGAGTTTAGTGTCATCTGTAAATATTGAAATACTACTCTGATAAATCTGGAGTTATTTAAAGGGAACTTGTTTTCCCCCCTCGGCCGCTTTGAAGTAAAAGAGCCACCTTCAGCAGCACTAAGGCAGCAGTCTGTGAAAGACTAAATATGTAGACTGCGCAGGCGCCAGATTGCCAGCCCCGCAGTCTGGATACATGATAACACACTGCGGGGCGCAATAGTCTTCTGACAGTTCCCGGGCAGCGTGCACTGCGCATGCCCGAGGACTATTACAACAGCACAGGCGCCCACAGAAAAGAAATGAAAGTAAAGCAACGCTGTGGAGGCACGGCGACGCAGAAGGGCCTTGATGGACGGCTGGGGGGATGATAAGTCACGGTAAGAGGACATACCTCAGTGACACATCTAAGGTATGGGGACCTATTTTTAAAACTGAATATTTCAACGTTGCGGGGGTCCCAAAAAAAAAGAGCCACCTTCACAGACTGCTGCCTTAGTGCTGCTGAAGGTGGCTCTTTTACATAAAAACGGCCGGGGGGGGATGACAAGTTCCCTTTAAGTCAGTTTTCCCTGTTTAAGCATTGGACAGTATAGTGCTTCCGAAAATGAAAGGCGAAGTGTGTACTGATCATAGGATGTATGTAAGATTGCAGGTCATGTTTGCAAGACCGATCTCATAATCGCAGCGTAACTGTGATCACATTTGTGTTTTGTAGGGGAGGGCGCTTTTCATGAATATAATTCACTGGGGGGTATCAGAATTTGCATTTCATATGCCAGTCTTGAACCAAAAATCTGTTGAAGTACAATATACCGAACTTAGTGCGAAAGGTACATCGTGGAGCACACCCCTCTTTCTAAGCCCACCCATATTAAAAAAAACAAACAGGAAAAAAAAAAACGCTGCGAAAGAGCAAATCTTGCATCTATAACTTTGAGTCCAGAGAAGTGGAGTAGAAGGAATGTGTCACGGTTTTGGCCATGCTGTCCTATTATGACAGATCTGCCTAAGGGTAAGTTCACACCACTGTTCATTTGGTTCAAGTGTGATCTGTGAAAAAACTGACCAACAACAAACGGCATTAATCTGGACCAATGTTATTCAATTGGACTTTTTCAGATGTGTTTTTTTTTTTCATATGGACCAAACGTCCCTGTGAAAGAAAATCGCAGCACGCACTATTCTCTACTGTATTTTGTATGACCCACATGTTCAAGTCTGTGGGTGTTAAAAAAAAAAAAAAAAATCCCACTTGGATTTTCTGCTCAGCATCTGATTTTTACGGAGACATTGCAATTAACAAACTATTTGGTCTTGTACATTTTATTAACTGCCAATTTTTAAAACAGATGCCATAAGGATGTAGAGCAAAAAACATGGGTATGACAATGGAAATACAATTTTCACTTGGGAAAAATAACAGTAAGCTCAGCCAAAGGGCTCACATACTAGACTGATTTTTCTTTCACGAGTGCAATCTGTGTTTTTCACAAATAGAGTATCATGGGTATGGCGCTGTGCACATGTCAGATTTTTATTTGAGTGGTCTGCAGGCAAAATCAAAAACATGTCCAATTTTTGATCTGCGTGTCTGATCACAATTGGCAATGAAAGTCTATGGGTCTACAAGAGAAATCACCCTGCACTCTGACATCCAAGTGTGGTCTGATTTTCATGAGCAAACAGAATTGAGAAGATGGAGGAAACGTGTGTTGTTTTTTTTTTTTTTTCCCTTCCCTCCTTGTCCCACCGATCAGAATAATTTGTTTTTCCTGGACGTGGAGACATCAGTCATGTGAACCTATCCTAAAGCTGAGTTTACATGAGTGTGAATTCTTGGATCAGTCATATTCGCAAATTTCACAAGTGACTACATCATTGTGCAGATCCATTCCTGTTGCAGATGGATGCACTGGGTATTTGCCTTACACAACAGTTAAAACCAGCAGTGTCTTGTCCACAAAGCAGATGAGACTAGCACGACCGACAACTTTTACTACATGGACTTAAGGCTAGGTTCACATTTGCGGTGGAGTCCGCAGCATATCGTCTGCAAACGCATGCAGGTGTGGACGATAGGCAAGTGCTATTTTCCCGGCGAATTTTTGAATTTACACAAGCCATGCCCAATGGGCGTATCTTATGTAAATTCTTGAGTACGCAAAGTGTACGCATGTCGTTGCGTACACTTGCGTTTACATAGCCAGTAATGCGTTTTTCAGCTGCAGATGAAGGAAGAGAGCCACAGTAATTCATTACTGATGGGTAGGCGGAGCCCCAGATCAGGATGTTACCTCAGATCAAAAGAGTGATGACTGGCTGGCCCCTCCAGCTCGGGCTCCTCCTACTCAGCTCCAGTCTAAGATTTGAGGTCCAGAGGATGGTCGCTGCTAATGCAGCTCCTCAGAAAATTTTATTATTTTAATATTCGGACAGGAGACTTGGATCACTGGTTGGTCTAGAGGTCTCAGGGGTACCAGCGCTGCTGTACCCCAACCTCTCCCTTGGCGGATCTGTATTTACTCAAAGTCCCTGCAGAATCCTTGCCGGCCCTGGGGGATGAGGAGAGCTTCTCTGGCGGGAACGCAAACCACACGTGCGGTCACTGCGTTCTTCGCCCTGGGGGGAAGCATGGGCACTGCGCCAGAAACCCCTGAGGGTCCCTGTGGCGCCTTGGCTGGTGAGTACTCCACACAAATTTTAATAATAATTATGTGTGAGTGCTTTAGCGTCTGAATGAGCAGCGCTATTATTAATGTCAGCGTTACTATGTCAGTATGCGTCAGCGCTGCTGTGACAGCGCTAATACATGTAATGTCAGTATGCTTCAGCGCTGCTGTGACAGCGCTACTACATGTAAATGTCAGTAAGCTTCAGCGCTGCTGTGACAGCGCTAATACATGTAATGTCAGTAAGCTTCAGCGCTGCTGTGACAGCGCTACTACATGTAAATGTCAGTAAGCTTCAGCGCTGCTGTGACAGCGCTACTACATGTAATATCAGTATGCTTCAGCGCTACTGTGACAGCGCTACTACATGTAATGTCAGTATGCTTCAGCGCTACTGTGACAGCGCTTCTACATGAAGATGTGGTGATTTTTTGTCCGCAGGCAGATAGCTGCAGGACAGAGAGGGAGCAGGAGCGGGGAGATTTCGCGCTCATTATTTGAGCTAGCAGGGGGCGTGGCCTATCTATCCCGGTCTTTTGAGCAGGAAGACGCGCGCTCTGGCTTTTCTCCTGCGACCCCCTCACTGTGGCGGCCATTACTCAGGCTCCTGGGCTCCTCGGACCGCTCCCCTCCTCATATAGACACCACGGCCAGCTGGGTGAGTGTGGATTCCTCACCCCGCAGCGCAGCGATCGCTATCCTGCAGCTGCAGTCTCATCAGAGACATAAAAATTGGCTGGGGCTCACAAATATATATATATTTTGGTGAGTTTGCAATATTAACCCCTTTGAGGGTTATTTCTACCTGCTAAATTTGCTGACTGGATACCGCTGGGGTAACTCTGCTTGGTGGAGCGTTAACCCTTCAGCGTTTGAAAAAAAAAAAAAAAAAAAAAAAAACCGCATAGTTTTTTGCTGGTATTACCGCTTTGACCTGCTCATTCAGATGAGACATGTCTGAACAGAGTTCAGATGCCGCGGATCACGTCCCAGTGCCATTGCGGCAATCAGATACGCAGACCTCCACAGCGTCTAGCGCTGCGTTCGACAGCGGTGGAAAATTGGATGATATCGCTCGATCGATTAATAACTTATCTGACCTTTTAGGTCAATATGTGTCTGCTAATTCCTCTCAGAGGAAGCGACGCAGGCCGTTACCGGCCTCTACACGGAGCGAGTCAGATGTATCTGATATTGGGCAGAGTTCCCCTTTATATTCGGATGGAGAAATATCCGATTCAGATGCGGACGAGCCGCAGGGGCGTTCCTCTATGACGAAGCGTACGGAGGCATTAATTGAAGCCATGAGAGATATACTACAGTTACCGGAGGAGGTAACTAGTCGTCCTGGTAAATCAGCACGCATGTTCCAGGAGTCCCGTGCTTCGCGCACAACATTGCCAGCTCTGGATGAGCTTAATGGTGTAATAGAGGAGGAACGTCTATGTCCAGATAAGCGTTTTTATGGAACGCATTTCTTTGATACTCTTTATCCTTGCTCTACGGAGTTAAAGGCTAATTGGACTTCTGCTCCTGAAGTGGATGTGTCCTTATCTCAGCTTAGTAAATCCTCACTACTCCCTATTAAGGGAAAAGCGAGCTTACAGGAGCCTTTGGATAGAAAGGCAGAATTGGCGGCAAAAGCAAGCTATGAGGCTGCGGGTCATGGATTTCGAGCAGTGCTAGGATCCATGTGTGCTGCTAGAGCTTCTCTAAGCTGGTTGGCACGTCTGAAGACGGAGTTGCAAAATGAATCTCCGTTATCTGAGATACGGGAAACTTGTGAATGGTTAGAAACGGCAGCCTGTTATATCTTTGATGCCGGTCTGGATACGGCATCTCTGCTGGCCAAAGCGCAAGCTTCAGCGGTCACAGTCAGAAGAGCTTTATGGCTCAGACAGTGGGCCGGGGACGCAGTTTCCAAACAAGGGTTGTTGGCCTTACCTTACAAGGGTGGCCATCTTTTTGGATCCGACCTCACAGAGCTGATTTCCAAGGCTAAGGCAAAGGAATCAGCATTACCACAGCGAAGGGCCATGGCCTCGGTGTCCAGTAAGCCTGGTGTTTATAGTGGTCGGCGGTCCTTTCGGGGCCGAGGACGATCTAGTCACTCCTCGTAGGGATTTGTCTCTTCAGTTTCTGAAAGACTTCGGTTGGCTGGTCAATTGGGAGAAGTCGTCCCTGGAACCATCGAGGACAATTCTCTTTTTGGGAATGCATCTCGACACGTTTCGGTCGGTAATTTCCTTACCACCAGACAAACAGTCATGTCTTCTTCGACATGTACAGATTATGACAGCCTCAACGGCAATGTCCCTACGGAAGTGTATGCGTCTTCTGGGACTGATGGTGGCGTCCATGGAGGCAATTCCTTTTGCCCAGTTCCACTCCAGGACTCTTCAAAGGTTCATCTTGAGTCGATGGAACCAGTCGCAATCGCTGGATTGCAGTGTCACCATTTCTCGCGCGGTGCGGGATTCTCTAGAATGGTGGTTACGTCCAGGGGCATTTTCCCTGGGGAAGTCTTTCCTCCCTCTGAAGTGGTCAGTCATAACCACCGATGCCAGCCTGACGGGCTGGGGGGGTGTTTGGACCAATCTCTGGATTCAGGGGGTATGGTCACCGGAAGAGTCTGTGCTTCCGATCAACATCCTGGAATTGAGGGCGATTTTTCTTTGCCTCCAACATTGGACGGTCCTTTTGAGCGGTCTGCCAGTCCGTGTGCAGACAGACAATGCGACGGCTGTCGCGTATATCAATCACCAAGGTGGGACAAGGAGTTCCAGACTCATGGTAGAGGTGTCCCGAATTCTGATTTGGGCAGAGGCCAATGTACCAGCCATTTCGGCGATTCACATTCCAGGGGTTCAGAATATTACAGCGGACTTTCTCAGTCGCAGAAGGATGGATCCCGGGGAATGGAGCCTCCACCCGGAAGTCTTTGCACTACTGTGCTCTCGCTGGGGAACCCCCCAAGTGGATTTGATGGCTTCCAGGTCCAATGCCAAGTTACCGACATTCATGTCCAGGTACAAGGACCCGAAGGCGGTGGCGGTGGATGCTCTAGTGGCTCAGTGGGATCAGTTCAAGCTGATCTATGTATTCCCGCCGATATCCTTACTTCCTCTAGTGCTGCGTCGGATCAGACTAGAGAGAATTCCAGCTATTCTGATAGCTCCAGACTGGCCAAGAAGGGTGTGGTTCTCGACAATAATGTCGCTGTTGGCGGCACCTCCGTTTCCACTCCCTCTTCAACAGGACTTGTTGACTCAGGGGCCCATTTGTCATCCGGACTTGATGTCCCTGCGTTTGACGGCGTGGCTCTTGAGACCGAGATCTTGACCCGTAGAGGTTTTTCAGCCGAGGTCATTGCTACCCTTCGTGCTGCAAGATGTCCGGCTACTTCTAGGATTTACCACAAAATTTGGGAAACCTTCTTTTCGTGGTGTTTGGGGTCTTCTCGGAACCCGAGAAAGTTTTCCATTCCCAACCTGTTGGCTTTTCTGCAACATGGGCTAGACAAGGGTTTGGCAGTTAGCACTCTGAAAGGTCAGATTTCTGCTCTGTCCTTATTATTCCGGAGAACCATTGCTTCGAATAGAGACGTGATCTCTTTTTTCCGAGGTATCTCTCGTAAGTTTCCGCCGCGGAAGGCACCTGTGTCTCCTTGGCGGCTCAACCTTGTTTTGGAGGCTCTTCAGCATAAACCTTTTGAACCTATGGTTTCTGCTAGCCTTTCTTTACTTTCTTGGAAGGTGGCTTTCCTTGTTGCAGTCACTTCCTTGAGGAGAGTTTCTGAATTGGCAGCTCTTTCTTGCTCGCCTCCTTTTCTGGAGTTTTTTCCGGATCGTGTAGTGCTTCGCACTCGGGGTGATTTTTTGCCTAAAGTGGTGTCACAATTTCATGTTAACCAGGATATTGTGTTGCCTTCACTCTGTCCGGATCCGAAGAATACGAAAGAGCGAGATTTACACACATTGGATTTAGTGCGGGCCTTGAAGTTTTATCTATCTATTACTCAAGGTTTTCGTAAGACGGACTCCCTGTTTGTGGTTCCGGCAGGTCGTCGGCGTGGTCAACGAGCTTCCAAGGGTTCTATAGCTCGTTGGATCCGGTCAGCTATTTTGGAAGCTTACCGTCTTCGGGGTGAATCTTGCCCGATTAAGATTCGAGCCCATTCCACGAGAGCTGTGGCTTCATCGTGGGCTTTTCATCAAGGTGCTTCGGCAGTGCAGCTTTGCCGAGCGGCGACTTGGCGCTCTGTCCACACGTTTACAAGATTTTATAAAGTGGACGTCAGTGCTTCCGCTGATGCAGCCCTCGGACGTAGGGTCCTGCAGGCAGCTGTAGTTTAAAGTTCTGGATGAACTTGTGTTTAGCGCTGGTTGCGCTTTGTTGTTAAGGTTGTTGGGTTTCTGCCTTTTATTGGTTTTTTCCCACCCTTATTTTTGAACTGCTTTGGGACGTCCCATCAGTAATGAATTACTGTGGCTCTCTTCCTTCATCTGCAGCTGAAACACGGATTTTGGTAAAGACTTACCTGTAAAATCCTTTTCAGCGAAGGAAGGAAGAGAGACACAGCACCCTCCCACGGCAGAAGTGTGTTGATGTTTTCAGATGCAGCGCGACCCTTATCTGATAGCGATTATCTGGGCTGAGGTCAGCGCGCTAAGGCTCTGTTCCAGCATCGCCAGCTCATCGCAGTAGTCAGGTTCCGTGAGTAGTACCTGGAACTCTGTGGTTTTTGGCTTTCTTTGCATGCATAACCTGTATCCTTGTGTTTTTTCTCTGAAGTTCTTTCAGAAGGGGTTATGTTGCTCCGCTGGTGATCTTGGCTCTTTTCCTAAAAGCTTTGATACGACTGGAGCTGAGTAGGAGGAGCCCGAGCTGGAGGGGCCAGCCAGTCATCACTCTTTTGATCTGAGGTAACATCCTGATCTGGGGCTCCGCCTACCCATCAGTAATGAATTACTGTGTCTCTCTTCCTTCCTTCGCTGAAAAGGATTTTACAGGTAAGTCTTTACCAAAATCCGTGTTTTTTTTTTTTACACATGTCATCCGCATGCGGATGACTGCGGATATTTGACTCAGCAAAAAATGCAACAAGATGCGTTCAGCGCGCCCCGCCGCATACCGCGAGAAGACGCAAAGGCATACAAATACATGTCCCTGCGTACCCCATGTTAAAGATAGGTACACAGGATGTATGTGGATGTATGTGCATCAAACGCAGCGGACTAAACCGCAAATGTGAAACCGGCCTAAGTCAATTGCCCATGTGCATAGGGCATTGACTCGTCGGTCAGTGTACGGTCCATTGTGCTGAATTTACGCCTTTGACGTTTAGGAGAACCCCTTATGGATAAATGTTTGTCCCCTATAAAGTATAGAAAATCCTATACTATATACCTCCCATGCTGGTGGCATACCCACGGTATTGGCACTCGCTCTCCTCAGGGCTGGCGTCACTGTCCCTGCCTTCGTATGAATTGAGCATGAAGAGGAAGTCTGGGCTGCAGCGGATCTGACTTCCAGGTCATGTTCAATTCGACAGAAGGTGGAGACAGTGACGCCAGCGCTGATGTGACGCGTGATTCTGGTGCCCAAACGGCAGCATGGGAGCCTCGGGAGGGGAGAGTGAGTGCTGCTGGCACGGGAGGGGAGTATAGGCTTTTCTTATTTTATCGGAGCCAAGCGTGGGGAATGAGGAGTTGTCCAAGTAGTGGACAACTTCTTTAAGACTCAGTTCTCATTTCCTTAACATAATAAAGAACACATTTTGGAAATTTATTAAAGTTACTTATGCTGTACATTTAGATTTTCTTAATTGTTTGTTTTAAGTAAAAATGGACCCGTACAAGGGACCTGCGCTATTTCTTGTAATGCCTTATAGTGGCTCGTAGTGTAGGTTCAGGAACAGACATTTCTACCCCAGTGACCGAGTGGACAGTTCAGGAGATGTGTCCTTGAAGTAAAAGGCCTGCATTATCTAAGATGGATTAATTGGTTCTGTTTCATTATCCTGGCAATGAAGGAGATGCAGATTGCATTTACATTACTGGCTCTTCTGAGAGCTTTTGTTTCGCGTAAGCTCTAACTAAACACAGCTGTCAAATGTATTTTTCTTCTGTGTTAAGTAAATTAAGGTTCTGGGTCCCTCATGTCCCAGGTAAAAATACAAATCTAGATGTGATGAAATACTGCAGTGACGATGCTGCGTTGCTGCATAATCTTCAAGAAATTATAGATTTGTCTTAATGCTTCTAATCAGACGTAAACAAACGGCATGACTCAATTCTGTGACAGTCTCATATAAGATGAGAGCTTACTACGCGGGTTCCTCCATGCTACTGTAGGCCATCTTCACATACAGCTTCGGTGGTGGTCCCCCTCCACATTGACAGGTGGTATACCAGTATGTAGTAGGGAAACCACTTTTTGCTTGAGTTTTTCCCGGAGAGGGATCAATGGTTAATGGAGGTGATGAGACAAGAATGTAGGTCAATTAGGTGACTAAATATTTTCTTGGGTTCAGCACTTTTTTTCTAAGAAGGTTCTAAAGAAACCCCACTTGTATCACCTTGTTCTGTTGCAGGTTTGCCGTCATTTTACATATTCGTCCAGATATTTATTGTCCACTTACAGTTCGGAGAAAGCAGTGATGTGCGCACTGGGGTTGTTAGATAACCTGTTCCAAGATGTGTGGCGTTATACAGATGCGTGTAATGCAGGCCTGTATCTGCCCATCATTGTAGGGGCCTCTGTGTGGCGCTATTTGCACCACTGGATTTCAGTTATAGTTTATGCTCTCATCCTTATTGCAGCATCGCTTTCTTTACGAGGAAACCGTAGTGAATATGTTACCGCCGTGGTGCACTCGGGGCTGCGGTCATAATGTGAGGATTACACCTCGTTCCACAGCCATTAGAGCAAGCAAGTTAATATTCTGATGGCGAATTCTCCAGGTCTGCCTACCTCAGAGCGGAGTTCTTGGTCTTACCTGGGCTATAGGTGGTAGGTAAACCATCTGTCACTGAAGGCAGGGGTAATTTTCTTTTGCATATTTAGTGTATTTCGATATCCCATGTAATCTGCAGATTTGGGATGTCTGGCATCTGTGAAATGACAATATCTAGACGTTTAATCTTTGCTCGGGTTTGTTTAGCGCTGTGCACATTACAGAAGGCAGCTTTTTAGTAGAGCTTTAGGGGTGTGAGACTGCTTGGGAGAAAACTGTCATCATGTCTGCGAACAAACACCTAATAATTTAAGTGAAGTGTCTGCGCTGTGAATAGAGAGTCTTTGAGGAGAGAGCAGCCCAGACAGGTTTATTGGGTCACATCTGCTTTGTTGACAGAGCAGTCTGCAATGTCTCATGGCTGCCATATATCACATTCTGCTGGCCTTATTTGCATTAGGAAAATGTCCCATGTTTAACCCCTACTCGCATCAAAATGTGTATATGTGGTAATCAGAGAGCAAACTTTACAATTTTTTTCTTCCTTTCCTGCATTTTTCATCAGAATATGATGTATTTGAGGTTTAGTGGTTTTTAAAAAAAATGTTCAAAAAGAACGGTACCTGTGCTATATTCCTTTTTAAAGGGATGTTATAGCAAAAAATAATAATTAAAATCCATTTGTTGCAAGTTTTGTTTTTTTTTTAAATTGGCACTTCTTTCATGATTTTTGTTAAATACAGTATTTTCTGGATTATAAGATGCAACCCAAATTTTGAAGAGAAAAATGGGGAAAAAAACTTTTTAATAAAATGGTGGTGCTTATAATAATCCATGTGCCTTATTGGTCACCGTGGGTGGTGACTGCGGTGATGCAGGGTGCCAGGGTCTCTGCTGGAGGAGGTCAGAGTGGAGCGTTGCTGCAGACCGCAGGCTGGGATGAGGGGGTGTTCAGTGATGCAGGAGCTCTGTCAACATTTTGTGAAAGCCCAGAGCCCCCCGCACCTACATGGTTTACTGTGTGGTGGACTCCTGGAAAATGGCTGATGGGGCATACGCAGATGGAGATCTGGTGCTAAGATTTCCATCTGCGCATGCCCTGGCAGACATTTTCCAGGAGTCCACCACACAGTAAACCATGTAAGTGCGGGGGGCTTTGGTCTTTCACAAAATGTCAGCAGAGCCCCTGCACCACTGAACAGCGGCACATCGGAACACCCCCTCATCCTAGTAATGCTCCACTCTTGCCTCCTCCAGCAGCGACCCTGTAACTCCGCTTCACCGCGGCCGGTAAGGTATATCCGCATTATAAGACGCACCCCCATTTTCCCCAAAAATTTTGGGGGAAAAAGTGCGTCTTAGGGTATGTTTCCACGTTCCGGAATGGCAGCGCTTTGGATGCAGCGGAGATCCAGCTCCACCCAAAGAGCTGCCCCCTTTTGAACGCGCGGTGATAACGCATGTGTTCATTGAACACATGCGGAATCACCGCATCCTATACATACAGTCATGGCCAAAAGTTTTGAGAATGACACAAATATTATATTTTCACATGATCTGCTGCCCTCTGGTTTTTATGTGTGTTTGACAGATGTTTTTATCACAGACAGAAATATAATTGCAAACATATGAGTAACAAAAGCTTATATTGACAGTTAGAATGAGTTAATGCAGCAAGTCAATATTTGCAGTGTTGACCCTTCTTCAGGACCTCTGCAATTCTCCCTGGCATGCTCTCAATCAACTTCTGGACCAAATCCTGACTGATAGCAGTCCATTCTTGCACAATCAATGCTTTCATTTTGTCAGAATTTTTAGGTTTTTGTTTGTCCACCCGTCTCTTGATTGACCACAAGTTCTCAATGGGATTAAGATTTGGGGAGTTTCCAGGCCATGGACCCAAAATCTCTGTTTTGTTCCCTGAGCCATTTAGTTATCACCTTTGCTTTATGGCAAGGTGCTCCATCATGCTGGAAAAGGCAATGTTGATTGCTAAACTGCTCTAGGAGGGTTGGGAGAAGTTGCTCTTGGAGGACATTCTGGTACCATTCTTTATTCATGGCTGTGTTTTTAGGCAAGACTGTGAGAGAGCAGATTCCCTTGGCTGAGAAGCAACCCCACACATGAATGGTTTCAGGATGCTTAACAGTTGGCATGAGACAAGACTGGTGGTAGCGCTCACCTTGTCTTCTCCGAATGAGGCGTTTTCCTGATGTCCCAAACAATCGTAAAGGGGATTCATCAGAGAAAATAACTTTACCCCAGTCCTCAGCAGTCCACTGCCTGTACCTTTTGCAGAATATCAGTCTGTCCATGATGTTTTTTCTGGAGAGAAGTGGCTTCTTTGCTGCCCTCCTTGAGACCAGGCCTTGCTCCAAGAGTCTCCGCCTCACAGTGCGTGCAGATGCACTCACACCTGCCTGCTGCCATTCCTGAGCAAGATCTGCACTGCTGGTAGCTCGATCCCGCAGCTGAAACACTTTTAAGAGACGGTCCTGGCGCTTGCTGGTCTTTCTTGGGCGCCCTGGAGCCTTTTTGGCAACAATGGAACCTCTCTCCTTGAAGTTCTTGATGATGTGATAGATTGTTGACTGAGGTGCAATCTTTCTAGCTGTGATACTCTTCCCTGTTAGGCCATTTTTGTGCATTGCAATGATGACTGCACGTGTTTCTTTAGAGATAACCATGGTTAACAGAAGAGAAACAATGATGCCAAGCACCAGCCTCCTTTTAAAGCAGTGTTTCTCAACTCCAGTCCTCAGGACCCACCAACAGGTCATGTTTTCAGGATTTCCTTAGTATTGCAAAGGTGATGGAATTAATGCTTGAGAAGGTGATAAAATTATCACCTGTGCAATACTGAGGAAATCCTGAAAACATGACCTGTTGGTGGGTCCTGAGGACTGGAGTTGAGAAACACTGTTTTAAAGTGTCCAGTGGTATCATTCTTACTTAATCATGACAGATTGATCTCCAGCCATGTCCTCATCAACACCCACACCTGTGTTAATGGAGCAATCACTGAAAAGAGGTTAGCTGGTCCTTTTAAGGCAGGGCTGCAGTGATGTTGAAATGTGTTTTGGGGGATAAAGTTCATTTGACTTTGCAAGTAATTGCTGTTAAGCTGATCACTCTTTATAACATTCTGGAGTATATGCAAATTGCCATTAGAAAAAGTGAAGCAGTAGACTTTGTAAAAATTAATATTTGTGTCATTCTCAAAACTTTTGTCCATGACTGTAGACTGTGCTATTTTTCTGGCGGAGAGGGAATGTCTCCGCCAGATAAATAGACATGCTGCGGTCTAGAAAGAGGCGCTGCATGTGTGTATACACTGGTCTGCCACCTGCGTGTTTGAACGCATAGTGGAGCTGGGATTTCATAAAATCCCCTCCACTATGCTGCAACATCTTGATGCTGCTGATTGGACGCTGCGGCTGTACACAGCGTCCAATCCGCAGAAAATCCTGAAGGAATACGCCACGTGGATACATACCCTAATAATCCGAAAAATATAATATATAAATATAATGTAAGATTGCAACTTTCACACCAGACAGTTTTTTTTTTTTTTTTAATAAGACTTGCCATTTCTGGCAGGATTTCAACCACATGTACACACGTGGTCAAAATTGGTACCCCTGGTTTAATGACAGAAAAACCCACAATGGTGACAGAAATAACTTGAATCTGACAAAAGAAATAAATCAAAAATCTATGAAAATAACATTGCTTTTCAACCATGCTTCCAGAGAATTTTTCAAAAAATAACTCATGAAATAGGCAAATAACAACGAATTACAAAATTTGATATTACAATTACAAAATCAATATTGTAATATCTACATATCCCCAGCTCGGGAACAATCTTCTCTCCAGCATCAGGAATCAGAACTTTGAAACCATATCGGCTCAGATTACTCTACCAAAGTCAGAAACGAGGTGGGACCTGAGGGTGTTAAAGGAATAGAATGTCCTAGGACAGTGATGGCGAACCAATGGCACGCGGCCTCGCCTCATCGTTTCGGACTGCAGCTTCCTCTCACACATTGAGCGTCGCGGCCACGGAGCTGAAAGATGTCATCCAGCTGCGGCCTGCAGCGCTGCTCAGTGTGTGAGAGGAAGGAAGCTGCCGGTGTGCGGAGAGGTGAGTGTGGCCTCTGTGCCAGTGAAATTGCTGTGGTGTGTGTGTGTGTGTGTGTGTGTGTGTGTGTGTGTGTGTGTGTGTGTGTGTGTGTGTGTGGTGCGTGCGTGCGCGCGCTTGGTGTGGCCGCTGTGGAGAGATCATGGCAGTGATGGGGAGAGGGCCAATGATGGGAGTGATAGGGACAGGGCCAGTGATGTTGAGAGGGCCAATGAAGGGAGTGATGGGTAGAGTGCAACGATGGTGGTGGGGGAGAGGGCAATGATGGAGGTGGTGGTATTTCTACATGAAAGGAAAGGGATCATGATGAAGCATATTTCTGCATGAAGGGGATCATGATGGGGCATATTTCTACATGAAGGGGATCATGATGGCGCATATTTCTACATGAAGGAGATTATGATGGGGCATATATCTGCATGAAGGGGATCATGATGGGGCATATTTCTATATGAAGGGGATCATGACGGGGCATATTACTACAAGAAGGGATCATGATGGGGCATTTGGCACGTGTTGGCACTTCGTCATAAATAATTGGGTTTTAGGTTGCAATTTGGGCACTCTGTCTCAGAAAGGTTCGCCATCACTGTCCTAGGAGATGCACACCATCCACCCCAGACTTTAGTACATTTTTGAGGACTTGCCCTATTTTTGTATACCATCTTTCATTTGTCTTATTTAAATTCTTCCATTAAGAAAAAGGTTTCTATTCCCTTCTCACTGAGGGCTGTTGCCTTCCTGGCCAGGAAGAGCGTTTCCCATAGAACAATAAGATTATTTTGGGATTCTTCAAAGACACTCCATAAACAGACCTCTGGTGTGTGGCATTGGTGTTTTCTTGTAATTCCATCACCTCTCCCCTGAACAAACGTGAGGGCATTCCCATCCTATGTTCCAAAAGTCCACACAGAGGACAGTGGCACTGCCTACCCATTTTCTGAAGCCTTTTAAGTGATCAATAATATTGATAAAAAAATAATAATAAATAAAAATAATAATATCAATAATATTGATGTAAGAAGTATAGTGTAACATTTTATTGATTGCAGTAGACACATGAATTTGAGACTCCAGCACCTCCTCTCAATTCTCCGTTGTTACTGTAGATGCTGAACCCTAGTTCTCCACCTACATTTGTACTTAGCAGATGTGTGAATAACATTGAGATCAGCCCTTCAGGTACTTGGGCCGTGAGAATACCTGTCATAGGAGAGTTTGAGATGGGGCTACCGGTTATATAGAATTGTCTCTGTAGATGGTGTCGAAGTTTCAAATATTTATAGAAGAAAGTTCTAGGGATATTTTAAAACTTCTTGCAATTGGGATTCGGTATTTACAAAGGCTGATCCAGGCCATTATAATGAGCTTTAGGCTTCAATTATACAAAGTGTGTAAAAAATATATAAAATCACGCTAACCTGTGATCACCTAGTCAGCTTTATGAGAGGGTCGTCCTATAAACAGCGCAAGTTCTCAAGGTACCCTTGTTAAAGAACACCCGTCAGCTCCTCCACAAGTTTTCTGCTTTAGTAATTGCACGTGTTCCCCATAAAAAAAAAAAAATTCCGGGACATTGTTTTTTAACTTTAAGGCTAAGTTCACACGTTGCGGAATTGCCGCGGAAATTTCCGCGGCAATCCCGCACTTCTCTGCCGCGGGAAATACGCATTTTTTTTGTATGCGTATTCCCGCCAGAAACTAGCGTTTTGCAAGCGTAATTAGCTTGCAGAATGCTAGCGTTTTCCTAGCGATCTGTAGCATCGCTTGGAAAACTGATTGACAGGTTGGTCACACGAGTCACACATAGTGTTTGGCACGTGTGACCAAATTTCTACTATTGATGCCGCCTATGCCGCATCAATAGTGAAAAGATATAATGTAAAAATAATAAAAAAAAATAATAAATAATGATAATCTCACCTTCCGGCGGCCCCCGCAGCTTTCCCGTCTCTCAGCGACGCTCCCGGCAACTCCCGTTCCCAGGAGTCCTTTGCGACAGACCCCAGATGACGTAGCATCATGCGAGACCGCTACGTCATCTGGGTGATTCTCGCAATGGACTCCTGGGAACGGGAGCGTCGCTGAGAGGCGGGAAGGCTGCGGGGGCCGCCGGAAGGTGAGAATATCATTATTTTTTTATTTTAATTATTGTTTTACCAGGGATATGGTACCCAGGGCCTGGAGGAGAGTCATCGCACATGAACCGCTTACATTCAGCATAGCCACATGCGGAAAGTAAGCGGTTCAATTCATTCCTATGGCGGCGATTCCGCCGAGATTACGCAAAATTAATGAACATGTTGCTATTTTTTCCGCGAAGCGTTTTTTTCGCGGAAAAAAAACGCAACATGTGGCCAAAATATGTGGAATCCATTAACATGCATAGGATGCTTAATGCTTGCGTTTTTTTCGCGTTTTTACCGCGGAAAAAACGCGAAAAAGACGCAAATATTCCTGAACGTGTGAACTTAGCCTAAAGGGAACCTGTCACCCCATTTTTGTGATATCAGATAAAGATATCACTGAATTGTTCGTCCCATAAGTAATCTATAGGTACCTATCATATCTCCTGATACCCCAGTTTTGATGTCAAAATACCTTTGTAAAGTTCGTTTCCCACAAACATGATCTTTTAGTCCCCAATTTTTTTATTTTCCCAAGGGTAACAGGAGAAATTAGACCCCAAAAGTTGTTGTCCAATTTGTCCTGAGTATGCTGATATCCCATATGTGGGAGAAAACTACTGTATGGGCACACGTCGGGGCTCGGAAGGAAAGTAGTGACGTTTTGAAATGCCGACTTGATGGAATGGTCTGCGGGCGTCATGTTACATTTGCAGAGCCCATGATGTGCCTAAACAGTAGAAACCCCCCCCAAGTGACCCCATTTTGGAAACTAGATCCCCCAAGGAACTCCTCTAGATGTGTGGTGAGCACTTTGAATCTCCAAGTTCTTCACAGACGTTTATAACACAGAGCGGTGAAAATAAAAAATCATTTTTGTTCCACAAAAATAATTTTTTTAGTCCCCAGTTTTTTTTCCCCAAGTGTAACAGGAGAAATTAGACCCCCAAAGTTGTTGTGCAATTTTTCCTGAGTACGCTGATACCCCATATATGGGGGTAAACCACTGTTTGGGCACACGTCGGGTCTCGGAATAAAGGGAGCACTGTTTCACTTTTAACAGCCAATCAGAGCGATTGTAGCCACATGGGGGTTAAGCCAACCCCCTGTGGTGAAGCACGAAGGATCTTGTGCCTGCGGGTCGGGTGACCTTTCAGTGACCCCGGTCACCTGACCCGCAGGAACGCGATCCTTTCATGACATATACGCTGTCACAGGTCTTGAAGGGGTTAAAATAGGGGGACCCCCCAAAAAAAAATTACATGGGGTCCCCCTATAATTTATAGCCAGAAAGGCTACGCAGACAGCTGCGGGCTGATTTTCATAGCCTAGGAAGGGGCCATGGATATTGGTGCCCCCCTGGCTAAAAATACCAGCACAGAGCCTCCCCAGAATTGGTGCATCTGCTTGATTTTCCAATTCCAGCACTTAGCCCCTCTCTTCCCACTGCTGTGCAGAGGTGGCATATGGGATAATAAGGGGTTAATGTCAACTTGCTATTGTAAGGTGACATTAGGCCCGGTTAATAATGGAGAGGCGTCAATAAGACGCCTCTCCATTATTACTCTTCTAGTTTGAAAGGGTTAAAAAACACAAGAATAAAGTATTTTAATGAAATAAAACAACACGGTTTGCCATCTTTATTGCACGCCTAATCCATGCGACGCCCTCGGTCTCCTATAATAAAAAGTAAAAAAAATAAACCAACCGCATACTCCCTGTCCGACGCAGTCCAATTAATAACGAGTGTCCATGACTATTTCCCCTATAGAACAGTGACATCAGGTGATGTCACTGTTCTATAGGGCCTCCCAGTGATGCACTGAGACAATGGCTCCTGCAGTGCATCACTGAGGTTACCGGAGTTCAAGCTCTCACTTTACGGCAATGCTGCATGCAAATTTTCTCACCCAGCGTTGCCGGTGAGAGAATGAACTTAAGTGATAAACTGTAAAGCGCTGCGGAATATGTTAGCGCTATATAAAAATAAATATAATCCAAATAAGCATTGGAAGCATTATGCCAAAAAATTACAATTCTTTATTAGAAAAAATACACTCATAGCTAACAATACACAGTTAAAAGATCTATTTAAAATGGGATGTATATACAGTATGCTCCCACAGGTATAAATGCTATGACAGGTGTATGACCTTAGGTCCAAAATCAGAATTAATACTAATACCAAATGCAATGTACCTACAAATATACTACATACAAAGCGGTACTAAATGCCTTATATACAGACTGGAGCAAAGGTAATGTATATATATTTTAGTATAATTAGTGGTTTGCCACCGTCAATATTACAACCACTGCTACCAAGTCTATACATATAAGATGGTATACCGCTAACAGATTCTTAATAAAGGTATATAGGGTGTAGTTATAAAGGTGCCAGAATAGCAGGCTACTATATTGTATATTGTAGATCTACCAACCCCCATAGACGAAGCTAACGCGAAACGCACGTCGGGGAAGGGGAACATTTGGCTCCTAACAAGGTTGTATATGTTCTATGACTAGCAATATAGTACTATTCTAACTATGCCATACGGATGTACTTATGGGGCCATAGCGGGCATTATCTGACAAAAAAACCTGTCATTTGACAATATAGTAGCCTGCTATTCTGGCACCTTTATAACTACACCCTATATACCTTTATTAAGAATCTGTTAGCGGTATACCATCTTATATGTATAGACTTGGTAGCAGTGGTTGTAATATTGACGGTGGCAAACCACTAATTATACTAAAATATATATACATTACCTTTGCTCCAGTCTGTATATAAGGCATTTAGTACCGCTTTGTATGTAGTATATTTGTAGGTACATTGCATTTGGTATTAGTATTAATTCTGATTTTGGACCTAAGGTCATACACCTGTCATAGCATTTATACCTGTGGGAGCATACTGTATATACATCCCATTTTAAATAGATCTTTTAACTGTGTATTGTTAGCTATGAGTGTATTTTTTCTAATAAAGAATTGTAATTTTTTGGCATAATGCTTCCAATGCTTATTTGGATTATATTTCTGTATGGGAAGTGCCACTCTATTAGGTCGATATCAGTAGGATATTATATAAAAATAAAGATTATTATTATTATTATTAGTGACCTCAATCTCTCCTGGTGGAGGGATATACATCGTGGAGGATTACCTCCGCTGTTAGTTCATTGCAGGGCACCTGTAGCGCACTGACATCACCCGATGTCAGTGTTCTACACCGGAGATCGTCATGGGACGCTCGTTAGTAACGACTACGGCAGAAAGGTAAGTATAGGTTGGTTTTTTATTTTAGCTTTCTTAAAGGCGTTTAGGGTGTCGGGGACTAGGTGATTGGTAAATATGTACTCTTATGTGTTGTGTGTTCTGTCCCATCATTGGCTAATGTCACTCACTGTCACTGTAGCAGGTATAGCCGGATGGGACTTGAAGTCCCATCGGACGATGCCTGCATACACACACACACAGTCACCGCCCGCCCACACACTTCCCTCCTCTTGATCTGCAGCGTTTCATCCGCAGCAAAACCGCAGATCTTTTTTAGACCTGCGGATATGCCCAGCTCAATGCAAGTCAGTGGGTGCAGAAACTCTGTAGATCTGCACAAAGAATTGACATGCTGTGGAAAATAAAACGCTGCGAACCCACGCGTTTTTTCCACAGCATGTGCACAACAAACCTGCGTTTCCCATAGATTTACATTGGCTGTGTTTGATGCATTTCCGCGCTTCCAAAAACGTTGCGGAAGTGCATCTAAATCCGCAATGTTTGCACATATCCTTACAGGACTGTGGCCTTCCATCTCAAACATACTGAATCTGAAGTTTTCTTCTAGCTGATGGTCACCTTCTTTATTCTCATTGATCAGTTTAATTGTGCTTATGTTTAAAGAACTGTCAGTTACAGTAGCAAGAAACTGTTATTTGAGTTCATAATTTTTCAGAACTTTTTCCACTAAGGTCTGGAGAAACTGGCTGGTGTGATGACCTTTAGTATCTGGTACTTCCAGTGTCTTGGTAGCAATTTTCTTGTTATCACAAACATATTGAATGTTGATGGCCAAGTAGTTCACTCTGTTACGTGTGCAGGCATCCATATTAATAAATATAAAATGTCTCTTGATTCTTGATAAGGGCTTCTTCAGTCACTAATTTTGTAATACTTTCTCTTTCCAGAGAAACGCCAAGTTTGCGGGCCATTTCTCCATTAAGAGCTGTAAAAGCTGGTGGTGCAAGTAATAATGGTGCAGTCTTTCACAACAAGGTTTATGAACTCTTTTAACCCCTTAACCACCAAGGGTGGTTTGCACGTTAATGACCACGCCAATTTTTACAATTCTGACCACTGTCTCTTTGAGGCTATAACTCTGGAACGCTTCAACGGATCTTCACGATTCTGAGATTGTCTTCTCGTGACATATTGTACTTCATGATAGTGGTAAAATTTCTTCGATATAACTTGCGGTTATTTATGAAAAAAATGGAAATATGGCGAAAATGTTGCAATTTTCAAACTTTGAATTTTTATTCCCTTAAAACAGAGAAGTGTCACACAAAGTAGTTACTAAATAACATTTCCCACATGTCTACTTTACATCGGCACAATTTTGAAACCAAATTTTTTTTTGTTACGAAGTTATAAGGGTTAAAAGTTGACCAGCGATTTCTCATTTTTACAACAAATTGTACAAAACCATTTTTTTAGGGACCACCTCACATTTGAAGTCACTTTGAGGGGTCTATATGGCAAAAAATACCCAAAAGTGACACCATTCTAAAAACTGCACCCCTCAAGGTACTCAAATCCACATTCAAGAAGTTTATTAACTCTTCCGGTGCTTCACAGGAGCTGAAGCAACTTGGAAGGAAAAAATGAACATTTAACTTTTTAGTCACAAAAAATAATCTTTTACAAACAATTTTTTTATTTTAACAAGGGTAAAAGGAGAAAATGGACAGAAAAAGTTGTTGTGCAATTTCTCCTGAGTACGCCAATACCCCATATGTGGGGGAAAACCACTGTCTGGGCGCACGGCAGGGCTTGGAAGGGAAGGAGCGCCGATTGACTTTTTCAAACCAAAATTGGCGGGAATTGAGATTGGACGCCATGTCACGTTTGGAGAGCCCCTGATGTGCCTAAACAGTGGAAACCCCCCACATGTGACACCATTTTGGAAACTAGACCCCTAAGGAACTTATCTAGATCTGTTGTGAGCACTTTGAACCCCAAGTGTTTCACTAAAGTTTATAATGCCTGGGTGTGAAAAAATTAGAAAAAAAAAATTCCACAAAAATGATTTTTTAGTCCCCAATTTTTGATTTTTCTCAAGGAAATTGGAACCCAAAAGTTGTTGTCCAATTTGTCCTGAGTACGCTGATACCCCATATGTGGGGGAGAATTACTGTTTGAGCGCACTTCAGGGCTCGGAAAGGAAGTAATGACGTTTTGGAATGCAGACTTTGATGGGGGTCATGTTCAGTTTGCAGAGTCCATGATGTGCCTAAACAGTGGAAACCCCCCACAAGTGACCCCGTTTTGGAAACTAGACCCCCTAAGGAACTTATCTAGATCTGTGGTGAGCACTTTGAACCCCCAAGTGCTTCACACAAGTTTATAATGCCCGGGCCTGAAAATAAAAAATCCTATTTTTTTCCCACAAAAATGATATTTAAGTCACCAATTTTTTATTTTCCCAAGGGTAACATGAGAAATTGGACCATAAAAGTTGTTGTCCAATTTGTCCTCAGTACGCTGATACCCCATATGTGGGGGGGAAGCACTGTTTGTGCGTGGCAGATCTCAGAAGGGAAGGAGCACCATTTGACTTTTTCAAACCAAAATTGGCTTTTTTGCCATGTTCACAAAATGCTAAAACTGACCTGCTATTTTGATTCAGTCAATGTCATTGCGAGTTTGCAGATGCCAAACCTGTATAGATTCATTATAATTTAAGTGGTGAAAATAAAAAATCCAAAGTTTGTAAAAAGAAAAATTCCGAGACCTGTAGTGTCTCTATTTTTTGGGATCTGGGGCTGGGTGAGAGCTTATTTTTTACACGCAAAGCTGGCTTCATTGATACCGTTTTGAGGTAGATGCAATGTTGCGGCAACCAAAAAAACATAATTCTGGTGTTTTTACTTATTTTTCTCGTTATTCCATTTATCAGAGTAAAGCTATGTGCACATGTTGCGGAATGTTTGCAGAAATTTACTGAGAACAAACTGACTCTTTCCCAGGAAATCCGGACGCGTTTTATTCGTGCTGATTTTTCGCATTTTTTTCCTGAACATCCTAGGGTCAATAATATAGTGGGAAATCCGCAAATTTTCAGTGAAATTAATGAACATGCTGCTTTTTTTTTCCGTGATGCGCTTTTGTCGCGGAAAAAAACGCGCCATGTACACAAATTGCTGAATTCGTTCTAAATAATAGGAGGCTTCATGCATACGTTTTTAAGCGTTTTTGCCGCGTAAAACCGTGGTAAAAACGCAAAAAATCCTGAACGTATGCACATAGCCTAAATCTTTTTATATTTTGATCTGACATTTCTGAATGCAGCGATGCCAAACGTGTATTTTTGATGTATTCTTGTGAAATGCTCATCTTATATGAACTCCAGCCACAGAGCGGTGCTCATAGCTGATCTGCAAAAACAAGCATGGGGGTCTCCTGCAGACCCCCTTGGTTGTCATGCCAACCCATCGTCGCCCTGCGGTCATGTGATAGGGCAGGATTAGTGACGCGCTTCCGGCGTGGCCATGTTTAATGCCGCTGTCAAATTGTCGTGATTCCAGTCGTGGCTATTAGGGGCACATCACAGCTGATCATACATTATAAAAATTGAAAGGTTGAAAATTGCAAACTTTTCCAAATTTTGACCTAAATTCTGATATTTTTCACAACAAAAACATATCAATCTAAATTTACCACTAATATAAAGTACAATGTGTTAGGCTGGGTTCACATTGGGCTAATGGCAATGCGCTGACGACATCCGTTACATAGCGGCACTAACGCTATGTAACGGATGCGTTAGCGCACCCATAGACTGCCATTATGTAGCGCATCGCTAACGCATGTCATAATCGGCATGCGTTAGCGATGTGCCGTCATTCTGTGACGGACCCTCAGACGCGGTCTGCAGCGTTCGGGGGTCCGTCACCGCTAGCACAGATGGAGCATCTGCGCTAGCGTGATCGCATAATGCGATATTTAAAAGGCACTTGCGTTAGCGCAGTCCGTTTAATGCATGTGTTGAGCGGACTGCACTAACGCAATGTGAGCCTAGCCTTATGGGATAACACTCTCTGAATCACTGGCATACGTTGAAGCGTTCCAGAGTTATCATGTGAAGTGACACTGGTCAGATTTCTAAAATTTGGCCTGGTCATTAAGGTTATAATTGACTGTCACTTAGGGGGTTAATGCTATTCCTCTGTTGAACCTCATAAAATTTTGAATAAATTGACAACTGGGTGTTACTAGTTGGGGGTGTCCCTGTACACTCAGACGCCTAATCAGTCCTACTACTGGCACTATTGGATTGTGGGGACACCCCACCAAATGTTAGTAGTCATGGGGAACAGTAATGTGTATTTGCTGTATTCATTTCTAGGAGGAACAACAGAGCAACAACATCGGCGTGCTAATAAAATGCTATTGTTAAAGGGAAAGGCAAAATGAGTATCCAGTAAATTGGCCGTGTCCGGAGCGGGGAAAGGGCATCATTGATGGCTCAAACCCGAGGCTTACTTTGTGGAGGATGGGCTGTGCTGCTTGTAGCTTTTTGTTGGTGTGACATCCTTGAAATGAAATGTCACATGCTTGTGTGTCTCCAGCCATGTTGTCACTTTATAGGATAGAGCTCTCTAGACGAGGGCACAAAGACATTGAAGCAATGGTATCCATGCAGCCTTCTAGTCTGTTCTACTGGTCCCTGCCTGGCTTCTGGGCTAGATGAGGGTGTACCCAGCCATGCCCTACCTGCACTGAAGCCGTGCTTCCCATTTATTACCAAATCATACAGTCAGTTCGTGCCTGTGGAAACGCTGCTTTTGATGGATTACTCCACTTGCAGATTGCCTTTGCCCGTTAGCGTTGCTGGCTTGTTCTCTGTTCCCTGCAGTTAGCAGCTGCTGAACACTTTCCATCTTTACATTGAAGCAATCCAGCTAAAAGTGTACTTGTGGGTTAGGAAATGCTGCTCTGCCTTTTGGCAGTGTCTGGGCTGCACTCCGTTATCAAATTAATGACCGGCTCTGTAAACTTTCAGCCACTTAATACTTCAGGCCCCAGATTTTTTTTGTTTCTGTTTAATATTCTGCAAACATTGTCACATAATCTGCTCTAATTAAGTTTCCAAAAGTGATGACCAGGCCAATTTTTTGTCACTGAAATACTCTAATAACAGTAGAAACAAATGTGACCGAACATGTAGGATATTATAAATTATAATATGTTATATTATTATATTATACTAGATGGTGGCCCGATTCTAAAGCATCGGGTATTCTAGAATATGTATGTAGTTTATGAAGATTTTAGAATAATGCAATGAATACACAGGATTTTCCAGGTAAAATATATACATTATCATTAAATGGTATGTGGAGGCTGCCGGGGTGTGTGTGGAGGCTGCCGGGGTGTGTGTGGAGGCTGCCGGGGTGTGTGTGGAGGCTGCCGGGGTGTGTGTGGAGGCTGCCGGGGTGTGTGTGGAGGCTGCCGGGGTGTGTGTGGAGGCTGCCGGGGTGTGTGTGGAGGCTGCCGGGGTGGTGGAGGCTGCGGGTGTGTGGAGGCTGCCGGGGTGTGTGTGGAGGCTGCCGGGGTGTGTGTGGAGGCTGCCGGGGTGTGTGTGGAGGCTGCCGGGGTGTGTGTGGAGGCTGCCGGGGTGTGTGTGGAGGCTGCCGGGGTGTGTGTGGAGGCTGCCGGGGTGTGTGTGGAGGCTGCCGGGGTGTGTGTGGAGGCTGCCGGGGTGTGTGTATTATATAAATCACAGTAAATTTATTGCCTAGATCTAAAATAGTGCTTCCAAATATCAACAAATTTCAAAAATCATAGGAAGCTTTTTCCACTATAAAAATACAAATTTTATTTAGAACATTTTTAAAATACATATACGGATAAAAATATCCAAATGGGGGACAACATTATGCAAAAAAAGCCTACAGAAAACAGGTACAGGTACAGTTGGTAGTGTTCAATAGTGAATATATCCGTATATCATGCTTAAAGCCACATTGACAAACAAGGGGTTATGTATATTTAATGTCTATCAGATATACCAGATTGCCCTCCTACCAATAAAGCTACACACGCTCCCTTGTGAACAAGCTAAACGCGAAACGTGCGTCAGGGGTGCTGCAGCCGCAATCAGGTACGGTCTCCTACCAGCAGCTTACTATTTTCAACACTTTAAAAACTTTATTGTGCATCGTTATGCAGGTTACTGCACATATTATAGCACTTGCTGCATGCTCTGCACTTGCATAGCAAACATTTAAATGCTAGCTTTATTGGTAGGAGGGCAATCTTTATGTCCGTTTTAATCCTATGCTAACAGATATGTTTTGGGGATATTTTACTTAAAAATCTATGCACTGTGGTATATGTGATAGACATTAAATATACATAACCCTTGTTTGTCAATGTGGCTTTAAGCATGATATACGTATATATTTACTATTGAACACTACCAACTGTACCTGTACCTGTTTTCTGTAGGCTTTTTTTTGCATAATGTTGTCCCCCATTTGGATATTTTTATCCGTATATGTATTTTAAAATGTTCTAAATAAAATTTGTATTTTTATAGTGGAAAAAGCTTCCTATGATTTTTTGAAATTTGTGTGTATTATATATATATATATATATATATATATATATATATATATATATATATATAATATATATATTATATATATATATTATTATAATACACACACACACACACACACACACACACACACACACACACACACAACACACGTATACTGCTGGGGTTTACGTGGAGGCCGCCGGTCGGGGTACTGTCTGGCGTCTGTCATCTCCCGGCTGCGTCGCTGCTGACCTCCATGCGGCTGGAGATGACCCGCGGCTAGCGCTGCTGATCTCCCGTCGATAGTGGTGGCGTGCGTGGTTCAAATCCTGCGCCTATTTACGGCTGGACACGACCAGTCAATCAGCGACGCAGGATTTCCGTTACAGACAGACAGAATTAGACGGTTATATAGTAGATTATAGATTGTGCATGTTCTGTAATGTTACTAATCACAAATTTCTGGAAACTCAGGCCTTGTTCACATTGCTTTTCTCACTTCACTCTTGATTATGGATGCAGTGGGCAAATCTCCCAACATACTTTAATGGGAACGTGACAGCTGATACATGCTGCCCGCGGATCGGATGGCATGTATATCGGGCGCTGGCTGTATGATCCCAGCCAGGTATGTGTCACTCTGAAACACTACAACCTATTCTAATAGCCGTCCGGGACCAATCCCTGCAAGTGACTAGTCAGACGTTTTTCCATGAAACGCTGCAATGTTGTGGCTGAGATCATACATCCGGTGCCGGTGCCTGATACATGCTGCCCACTGATTGTATCCACTTTCAGGCTCATTGAAGAAGACTGAGGCATCGGTCACACTGAATTCACGCCTGATTTCCATTGAAACATTTGTGAAATCTGCACTTTCAAAGCCAAATATAAGCCCAAATGTGCTTCATTAACACCTTCCAACTTTGTCACTTTTTCTTAAATTTTTGCAGGATTTTGAGGATTTTTGTTTTTATAATTTTAATAAAATCCCCTTTTTTTCCAAAGAGGCAATATATGCAATATAAGGTCACTGCAGAGATTAATCTTCTATCCTTGCTCATTATTCCTGCGCCTCCTTTTCTTCTATTGTATGGTCACCGCACCCCATGCAATTGATTAATAAACTGTGTTCTTTTGCACTATTGTACTTTGACTTTTTATCGTTTTCTTGGCTTTTCTCTCGCTCTTACCGATTGGTCCCCTTGCATCCGGAGTTTGTATACACACCTGTCATATACAGAAGTATACATAGTTTTAACAACTTCTACTCTACTACCTACATGCTGTGTGTTATATTCCCTTTTGCCTTGAACCTTCTTATCTCTGTACATGACAGATATATGCTCACTTCTCAGTGCAGGGGTGGAGGGTCACTTTTAGGGTTGGTCATTTTGAAACCGCAGCCTTCACAGCACATGATCCACAAGTTATTCAAAAACCGTCCATCTGAGTATGGCGGGCTTCAATCCCAGGGAAGCCGTATATATAAAGGAAGTGAAATCTGGCTGAGATCTTCAGATTATTGTACTTTGTGACCGGTTTAATGTGGTTACAATTGTGCTAATAGTTTTCCTGTTGTTTTTTCTCATCCTGCACACCACAATTAATCATATTTGCGTAATACTTGTATGAATAAGTGGATCAATGCATCTTTTTATGTTCTATTAAGACATGGAGAATGTTGTGATAGAGGCTGAATTATAAATCACTCTCTAAAAAAAATCAGGTCTTTGAAGTTTTATTGGAGCTTTTCTCCCCTCCTTACATCAATATTAGAGACGTGT
Source organism: Oophaga sylvatica (assembly GCA_033576555.1). Classification (NCBI taxonomy): domain Eukaryota; kingdom Metazoa; phylum Chordata; class Amphibia; order Anura; family Dendrobatidae; genus Oophaga; species Oophaga sylvatica. The sequence goes on along the minus strand of JARQOD010000005.1, from coordinate 118,430,848 downwards.
GGGCATATAGGATTGTGCAGCGAGGAGCGAGAGAAAGATGAAACGTCAGTGTAGACTGCTTGACTGCGTGTTTTAACAAGTCTGCCTTCCAACTGGAGCACCAGTAAAAGAAACTCTGAAACGGCGAAGTGCGCGGATGAAATATTAATACATAGTCTGGAGACGGGCACTTGAAAGGGAACTGCTTACGAAAGTTCTTTTATGGGATTATGACGTCCTTTGTATCTCTTGGGTAGTGCTGCATTAAAGTCTCATGTGACTAATGCCGCACTTGTAAATACAACCTTCCTCAACCGAACATGGCTGCTTTTTTGTTCTTGAAGTCTTAATTCGGAGCTAGTTTTCTGCATTGCTTTGCTGATATTGAGCATTGGATTCCCAACTATAAAAAGGCAGCAGGTGTCCATACATTGAGGAGTGGGCATTTGTTTTACTGCTGCGACTTCTTGATCAGTGGGGATAATGGAGAGGAAAGTTTCACTAGCTTTGATCCTGCTTTCCCATGCCCTTTGTGCATTTATTGCTTCCTTTGCTCTTTTCAGGTGCTTTCTGCCTTGACTGCTACTTTGTTCCTGCCCCCCCCCCCCCCATTTATATGGCCTATTACCTTGTCCATAGAGCGCAGCACCCTCCTCCCTCCAGTACTACGGGTGACACATCTGCATGAGTGCAATTTATATGAATTGTAATCAATTATATACAAAGACACACTTGTGATTTGGATTGCAGAGGAAACATTTACTTAAAGGGGGTTCTCAGATGAAAACAAGTTCTCACTGGAAAACTTACTGTTCGTTAGGTGTCTGGCTGCTGGGACCCCATCGATCAGCAGAACAGGGATCTTGTATCCCCGTTTTTAAAGGAGCGGCAGTGCACATGCTCAACTACTGCTTCATCCATCCTGTATGGGGCTTCCGAGCGCTGATCACTTATAGGGAATGGTTGGGGCGGCAGATCGAGCATACGCACTGCTGCTTCATTCTTATGGGAGTAAAAGTGCCTAGGGCTAGCTAATCTGTAGAGATTAAAGATTTATTGAAATTTACTGGAATGGAGAGAACATTTAGATCCGTGGAATCTGACCACCCTCATTAGAGGAACGTCCTTCCACCTTTTTCATCAGAAGAGCAGCTGAACATTGAGTGCTTATTCCGTATGGGTCTGAGGAGCTTGTCCTCACACTGTATTGGTGCGGTACTTACTCCCACAGATTCTACACGTTCTCATGCTGTGTGATTACTTGTTGCCACAGCTCGCCTTTGAGGGTAGATTTTCTTGCACAGTATTTTCTAGGATTGGTGAGGCAGTTTTTCAGACGTAAGCCCAGTATGGGTTCAGAGTGCTAAGGGCCCACTCACACCACCATGTACATCACACAATTTTTTTATTTTTTTCCCCACAAACAGAATCTGTCAGTGAACAAAAAAAAAATAATCACAGCATTCTGCGATTTCACTCTCAAATCCAATGGCACTCATCCATTCAAGTCTGTGGGTGCATGGAGATCAATGGACTGTACTCTGACATCTGACTGCAGTCCACATTCCCCAGACGCATGATGGAGAAATGGTGGTCTCCATCTGCTCCTCACATGGTGATCCGATTCTCTCACCTGATGACCGTTTGATCGGAGTGTCATTGGCATAATCAGTTCTATTCTCTCAGATGTGGGAATCTGCGGCCGTGTGACCCTGGACTTATAATTCTCTATTGCTGGAGCCTCGACTTTGTCTCCTAGAAGCTGCAGCAGTGTGTTTTCAATGAACACTGTGCAAAGCCATCCAAACTCCAATATTTAGCTCTGCTCTATTTTTATTACCTTTGTTTTTTTTGTTTTTTTTTCTTACAGATTATCAGGCATAAATCAGACTAGGTTTGACATCGGCAAGACCAGCTAATGTGTGTAAAGTTCTGCCAAATATGTCTGTCAGCAGCTTATTCCTGGGAGCAGTAGCAGTCAGCCAAGTGGGGCAGAAGGGGTGTTGGAATAAGTTACATTATGTGATGATTGGTATTGTTCTAGTATCTTTTCAGACATTTTTTCACAAATTCACAAAATCCACAGAGAATGCTAACTAATGATTGCTCTAATCACATAAGTGGCTGATACGATGAACTGACTGTGTATTCATAAACTGGGCAACACATCTGTATTCCGAAGAAGAGAATCTGTCTACCCTTTAATCCATAACAATCCATGGTTTGGGTGTATCTCTAACACAAGCCCTGCAGGTCAGAACTGAAGCACAAAGCTGGGTGCATGATTCCCTCCAGACCGGTGTGGTCATGATGCAGCCTGAGCTGTGAATACATTGCCCACAGTGTCACTATGGTTGTACAGTGATATAATCCTCTCTTACATGTCTTTCCTCTGCAAGTTGTATGTCTTGACTCATTTGATGTCATTCTTCCCCAGAGTTTCCCGTCAGATGAAGGCTGGCCTTTTGCTAAATACCTGGGAGCCTGCGGCAGAATGGTGGCAGTGAACTATGTGGGAGAAGAACTCTGGAGTTTCTATAATGCTCCGTGGGAGAAGCGTGTGGACCTTGCATGGCAGCTAATGGAGATTGCTGAACAGCTCACGAACAATGACTTTGAATTTGCACTTTACCTCCTGGATGTCAGCTTTGACAACTTTGCCGTTGGCCCTCGAGATGGGAAAGTAATAATTGTTGATGCAGAAAACGTCTTGGTAGCAGATAAAAAGTTAATAAAACAAAGTAAGTTTTACTATAATCTCTTGTGATAAGTCTTCAAAAATGGTAATCAAAATATGGCATGTGAAGTGCTTGGGATTATAGGTGGGGATCAGACTCCTGGAAGCTTATTGTTCTGCTGATTGAGGGGGGCTGCAGCCCTAGTGTTCTCTTGTTTGGATACGTTCGCACGTTCAGTATTTTACATCAGTATTTCCAAACCAAAATCAGGAGCAGAACAATCAGAGGAAAAGTATAACAGAAACACGTCACCACTTCTGCATTTTTCACCCACTCCTGGTTTTGGCTTACAAATACTGATGTAAAATACTGAACGTGGCCTAAGACGGCTCCCTACATTTAGTAATGGCTGTGTCTGGTATGGCAACTGCAGTACTAGGCACAGCCATTTGCAAAAGTATGGCGCTATGCATGGTGTACAGCCTGGGATTACATTTAGAGCTCCGCATACAGCGCGTCTGCTGATTTGCTGCTTCCTAATTTTTGAATTATTGTTAGTGGCCTCCTGGTTTTGCAAAAACTGCGTTGGGGTCAACTGGGTGCAAGCCACAAGTAATTTCTAAACCTGTAGCCGAAAAATGTTGAGAATTAGGAAGCGATATCTTCAGATGCATCTGACAAATTCTACAAGCAGACTGGTCCAATGGGGGTCTGCACTTATGTACTCGCTGACTACACTACATGTACAATATGAACAGCAACTAGTTCTCAAGGCTGAAAAGCGACATTTATAATGGTGGTGTGCTCATAGAATCGAGTCTTGTGTGTTATGCGATGTGCACATGCTGTGCCATATTCAATGTCTGGGTGTCTGCAGCTTTGTTGTAGGATATGTGCCTTCACATTTAAAGGGAACGTGTCAGCAGGACAGCAGGATTGTGCTCCAACCTACAGACCGTGTCAGGTTGGCGTTGTTAGTGTATGTTCCCACAGTCAGTAAACGCTGCGTTTCGGACGCTTCGTACATAGGAAACTCGCAGCGGCCAGATGTTACATCATAGTGGAAATCCCATGCCCACTATGCGTGCACGGCCTCCTCTGGCTCCCTGCGGAGACCACATGCGGCGCACCTTTCCAGACTGCAGCATGTCTATTTATCTTGCGCAAGTCTCCGCAAGATAGATATCGCCAGTACAATGTATTGGACGCGGTGATTCCGCATGGTTCAATGTACACATGAGGATTCACCTGTGTTCAAAAGCTGACAATGCTTTGGGCGCAGCGGACATGTGCTGCGTTCAATGCGCCGCTGGTTACTGACTGTGGGAACATACCCTCATACTGATTACAATGATACCTTGGTTGATGAAATCCGTCTTGTGATTGATATTAACCCCTTTCTGCCAGCTGACGGAATAGTACGTCATCTGGCAGTATCCCCCGCTTTGAGGTGGGCTCCGGCGGTGAGCCCACCTCAAAGCCTCAAAATGTCAGCTGTTATAAACAGCTGACATGTGCCCTCAATAGGCGTGAGCGGAAACGCCCTCCGCCCACGCCTATTAACTAGTTAAATCCCGCTGTCAAAGCTGACAGCAGGCATTTAACTAGCGCCTCCGGCCGCCAGGCAGGAAATGAGCACATCGCGGACCCCGTCACGTGATCGGGGTCGGTGATGCGTGGCCTTGACAACCAGAGGTCTCATAGAGACCTCTATGGTTGTTGCCGGCACATTGCTGTGAACGCCGCCCGGTGGTCGGCGCTCATATCAATGCAGTAAATCTACATATGGGCGATCTGCTCATCGCCCATATGTAGCAGAGGCGATTGAGTTGTGCATGCTTCTAGCCTCCTATAGAGGCTATTGAAGCATGGCAAAAGTAAAAGAAAAAAGTTTAAAAATTAAAAAATAGCAAAAACATAAGTTTAAATCACCCCCTTTCAAAATAAAACAATAAAAAAAATCACACATGCACATATTGTGTATCGCCGTGTTCAGAATTGCCTGATCTATCAATAAAAAAAAACCCGATCGCTAAACGGCGTAGCGAGAAAAGAAATCAAAACGCCAGAATTACGTTTTTTTTGGTTGCCACGACATTGTATTAAGATGCAATAACGGGTGATCAAAAGAACGTCTCTGCACAAAAGTGGTGTGTGGAGCGGCAGCTCGGCAAACAAAAAATGAGCTCTCACCCGGCCCCAGATCACGAAAAATGGAGACGCTACGGGTCTCGGAAAATGGCGCAATTTTTTTTATTTTTAGCAAACTTTGGAATTTTTTTTCACCACTTAGATATGAGAACCTAGACATGTTTGGTGTCTGTGAACTCGTAATGACCTGGAGAATCGTAATGGCAGGTCAGTTTTAGCATTTAGTGAACCTAGCCAAAAACAAGTGTGAGATTGCACTTTTTTTGCAATTTCACCGTACTTGGAATTTTTTTCCCGTTTTTGAGTACACTACATGGTAAAACCAATGGTGTTGTTCAAAAGTACAACTCGTCCTGGAAAAAATAAGCCCTCACATGGCCATATTGATGGAAAAATAAAAAAGTTATGGCTCTGGAAAGAAGGGGAGTGAAAAACAAAAACACAAAACCGAAAAAAGCTCCAGGGGTTAAGGGGTTAATCTTTAATTGCAGTTTTCAGTTAGAGATTCTCGTTCACATTGAGCAGGCCGGCGCTGGTTGCTGCACCTGCGCTGTAGCATGATCGCATGTATAATGTTCATGTAATTATTTTATTTGGTGATATACATGTATTTAGAAAAAAAAATTCTCTCTCAAAATGGCGGCGCCTGCACAGTATCATCTATCGGCGATGCAATAGGTGCTGATTCGCAGTGTAGATTTCTACCCCGTCCTTGTGTCCCATTAGCCGTGGTCTTATAGTAAATGTGACTCTGTAAGTTCTAGTTGTTGCGGTCAGGCAGACAATTTCCATTTCAGTATGTGATGCGGTTCATTTCTGATCCTTTATGATAACCCGTATCCTCTTCTGGTTGATCAGAGGTGAATAATAGATCATTAGGTTGTTATTTTCGGACATGTGGCAATGGAGCTTGTATAAATAGGCAAATGGGCACAAACCCAAGCTGCTGCCGCTCTGTCGGGAGAGCCAGCCAGATAATAACTTGTCAGTTTGCCTCCGATTCCTGCCCATATTTATCTTGTTCTGGAAGTTCACCACCTGTTCCTCTGCACGACAGACATGATTGATGGATGAAGTCTCTCCAATGAATCTTAGCTTTTCTTCCTCACATTGTAAGGATGATCTAGTGCCTACTTTACCATGTTTTGTAATGTCGGCTGCAGCTTTTGTTTTGCTCTTTGTGTTTAGATATCTCCGAAAACTGAGCGAACAGGAGCCATATATTTGCTGCTGGTATTGGAACAGAGTCTGGGGAATATTCCAAAATGCTTTACTTTAATTTAATTTCTGATCTAGTTAATCAGTGTAACATGCGCTGGTTTTATATTAGGTGTAATTAAATTTTCTCAGATGTATAGCTTAAATGCAATAATGCCTTTTACACAGTGTCAGACCCCTGGTTAGAATTTCCAATTATCTCCAGTCTCTTAAAGGCACTCTTACATGAAAATGGATGAAAAAATCTTTTTATGTTGGTGATTAGGATTATATGGCCACCAAGATCACCCTGAGACATTGTAAGTGATTACATCTATTATTGCAAAGGTGTCACATTGTGACAATGGACAGATGGAAATGTTTCCAAACGTGTTGGGTTTTCTGCCAGTTCTCGGAAGTAAACCACAACTCGCTCACCATAGACTTCAATGCAACTCGTAGGCAACTTGTGCGTGACTTTTTTGCAGCATGGCTGTTTTATTTTACAGAAACATCAGGGCGCTGAAATGGTCGCACTAATGTTTTTTGTCGCTCGACTCTCCAGGGAATTGCTATCATGGGACAACTCGCCGTGTAGCCCCAGCCTAAATGTTACATGGAATTTGTTGTTTCGGATAAGTGATGAGCTGTCGAAACCCCCACAATCACTAGAACATGGGTCTCAATCTCCTGTTCCTACTGCTTTTGGGATTGAATGTAGAAAAGAAAAGAAAAATTCCAGCTTTATAAAAATTCTAAAATTTTATAAAAAAAAAAAATGTTAGAACAGGCAACACATATCGAACACAAGATGCGTTTTGTCAGAGCATTGATTAAGAACGCATCTTGCATTTGAAATGCTTACATGAGATGGAATCTTTTTAAATATATTTTTTCTAATAAAATATTTCAATTTTTAAGAAGCTGGAATTTTTTGCCATCTACTTCCACATACGTTCCCATGGAATCCGGGCTTCGAAACTTTTAGAGCCTGATTGAACTTTTTTTTTTCCTGCTTGCGCACTTGATTCGGTCTCTGAATCGGCGAGGAAGAACGGGCGATCAAAAATGGTGTTAGTGATCAGTGGTGGCCTCAACAATGACCGTTTTTATTTGTTTTGTAACATGTATCTTATGTGAAGTGAAATAGATGTGCACATCTCCTGGCTGGGATTTACAGTAAAGTCACATTACCTTCTTATTTGTGTGCCTCTTGTTTTTTATGAAATATGTTACACTAAATCTTCAAATATCTCTGCATTTTCAGATAAACCCGAGAACTGGGACGTGTGGTATGAAAGCAAATTTGATGACTGTGACAAAGAAGCATGCCTTTCTTTCTCAAAAGAAATTCTCTGCTCTCGTACTACTGTGGACCATAACTATTACGCCATTTGCCAGAACCTACTATCTAGACATGCTACGTGGCGTGGGACTTCTGGTGGCCTTCTTCACGACCCTCCAGCAGAAGTTTCCAAAGACGGCCTTCTTGGGACACTGTTGGACGAATGTGCAAACCCAAAGAAAAGATACGGCAGATATAAGGCTGCCAAGGACTTGAGAGAATACCTTGCACAGCTTAGTAATAATGTTAGGTAGCCCATACTATTATTTTTCCTCTTCAGTCAATAAGATTTAATTAGTAAGAGCACGTACAGGTCCTAATGGCTCCTGTATATTCAGAGGGTCTCCCTTCTAAATAGAGGCTTTATGAATGCCATGAAACTGACCTAAGGTGGCAGTGCGGTATACAATCCCTTGCAATCATGCCAGTACATGTTCTCGTCTAATTAAAACTTCTGGAACTACTATTGATTTCCCTCTCTGATTACTGAGCGGAAGATCCGATGTTCATCTCCAGGTCGCTGGGGATAATAGACTTTGGTAGCTTAATTGATTATTCATGTGTCAAAAAGTAGTTGACATGACATATTACATTGGTATCACAATTTTTGTGAAGCTGATGCCTTTACTTGGAAAGTTCAAGTTAAGACCGCTGGCCTGTTTTAAAGGCTTTTTCTTACGTTATTTCATATTTGTATGTTGAAAACACCAGTTTCTGACTCTTGTGTTATTTTTGGGATTTTGTCTTTTGTTGCATCCTGTTTCCAGATGAAAATGTTCAGAGTACTGTAAAAAAATATTTTTAAAGGCAGGACTCCCATATTTTCTGTCTTTTCATTTTTATTATTTTGTAATGGCTTTGATTTCTGCTGTAAATGTTACAGTTCTACATTAAAATTTAGTCATTCTTGGGTATCTCTTAAGCTGTTTGTTTGAATTGACCACTTCCCACTGGTATTAATCTTTTCTATTCCTAGTTTTAGGGCACTGTTCCTGGTTGCACTTGTCATGAAAAATCATATTTAAAGCAGTTGGTCATTTTATCTTTAAGAAATGTGTTGAGGCACTTGATGATTATCACAGGTTCTCCTCCTGCACTTGGTGGTGCAGCCTTCCCCATACACTGCACAGCTCTCCTGTCCACAAAATCCCTGCTGACGGAGATAGAATTTTGTAGTCTTAGCAAGGCTGCATGGACAGTTGCAGGAGGAGAAACATTGGCAAGTGCCACACACTGTGCCCATTATATTTGTGAAAATAAAGAGCCAACCTCTTTTAAAGGTGTTGTCCACATTTGGCACACAAGTGTGCAGTCACTTTGACTTCAGACTTGTAAGTCCTCACATGGTGCATCATACAATGTCAAGATTCTCTGGTGTTGGCAGCAATACCTACCGGTCAGGTGACTGAAAGTATGTGATATGCATACTTCTGGCCACATTCCTACTAGATTTACAATGCCTCGGGTGGTCCTAAACAAGTTGGGTGACGTGCATAATATGTGGTGGGTTTGACTCACAGAAAATCTGTTCTAGATAAGGGGTTAGTCTTATGGAGAGGCTTAACTGTATGTAAGAGCATAAAAAATACAGAGGTGTTCATTAACTATTATGCAGACTTCTAACAGTCTAAGGACATGCATTATCACAAAAATGTCTTAAATTTGGATTATTGCTTTTTATTAAATTTTTTGCAATTGAAGGAAATTATATGATGGGTCAGAGTTGTGTAACTAAAATTAGTTGCCTATAAATCAACTCAAATTTTGTACCAATGATGCCAAGGACCATGTGAACAACTTTTTCCCACTAAAGAGCAAATCTACACATTCATGCTGCAAATATTGATGATCTAATCATATTTAGTATGGTCCAGAAATATCGGGACAATGACACAAGTTTTGGCATTGCAGCTGTTAACCATCTTTAATGTGTTTTGGTAATTTTATCAGTATGGGCTTACAGTGCAGACGCTCAGCTTTTACTTTGAGGGTATTCAAATGCTTATTGGAGTAACGGTTTAGGAACTACAGCTCTTTAATACATAGCTGCCTTTTTTTCAAGAAACCAAAAGTAATTGAACAATTATCTCAAAAGCTATTTAATGGATGCATGGACTATTCCTTTGTTAATCCCTCATTTAAGCAGGTAAAAGGTCTGGAGCTGATTCGAGGTGTGGCATTTGTATTTGGAAACTTGCTGTGAACCCACAATATGCGGTCAAACGAGCTCTCAATGGAAGTGAAACAGAGCATTAGGCTGAAAAAAAAAAAGTCCATTGGAGTGGGAAAAGAAAAATGTTAGGAGTGGCCAAATCGACAGTTTCGTACATTCTGCAAAAAAAGGGAGTTGACTGGTGAGCATGGGAACTCAAAATTACCTCATCCCCCTGTAAAACCTGGTGGAAGCAGTGTGATGGCATGGGCATGCATGGCACTGGGTCACTAGTGTTTATGATGGAATTGAAGACAGAAGCATCCAGATGAATTCTGAAGACTACAGGTCCATACTTTCTGCTCAGATTCAGCCAAATGCAGCAAGGTTGATTGGACAACGCTTCATAGTACAAATGGACAATGACACAAAACATAGTTTTTGAAGGCACAGTGGAATATTCTGCAATGACCAAGTCAGTCTCCAGACTTCATCCCCTTTGAGCATGCATTTCACATGCTTAAGACTAAACTTAACAGGCAGCAATTGAAGTCAGGTGCAGTAAAGGCTTGGCAAAACCTCACAAAGAAGGCAAGCACAGAGTTTCCTCAAGTCTGGAAGCCATGGACGTCACCAGTCATTGCCTACAAAGGATTTTCTGCCAAGTTAACTTGTGCAATTACTTTTGAGCCCCTGAAGTGAGGCTTTGTAGAAAAATGGTTGCAATTCCGAAATGTTTCACATAATATTTTTGTTCAACCCCTTTTTAATTATATGTAAAAAGTCCACTCTCCAATTGCATCTCGTTTGTTTCATTTTAAATAAACACTGGGGGCATGCAGAGCCCAAATCGCGAAGATTAATTCACTGTCCAGATATTTCTGGACCGAACTATAAAAGACCGCGTCAAAAAGTCCTCTCATTTTAGACCTGTTAAGTGGTTACATTTTTTTTTTTTTTTTTTAATGCAGCTATTAATAGTTTACAAGAACATTCATGGTTACATTGCAATTCTGTAGCACAGAAATCTGAAAAATTGGTTGCTTTAGGCTATGTGCACACGTTCGGGAATTGCCGTGGAAATTTCCGCTGCAATCCCGCACCTCCCTGCCGCGGGAAATACGCATGTTATAGGTATGCGTATTCCGGCTAAAAACTAGCGTTTTGGAAGCGTAATTAGCTTGCAGAATGCTAGCGTTTTCCAAGCGATCTGTAGCATCGCTTGGAAAACTGATTGACAGGTTGGTCACACGAGTCACACATAGTGTTTGACATGTGTGAGGAACTTTTTACTATTGATTCTGCCTATGCCGCATCAGTAGTAAAAGATAGAATGTTAGAAAGAATAAAAAATCGTGCTATTCTCACCTTCCGGCGGCCCCCGCAGCCTTCCCAGTCCTCGCGATGCTCCCGGCAACTCCCGTTCCCAGTGATGCCTAGCGACAATGACCCCAGATGACATAGCATCACGCGAGACCGCTACGACATCACTGGGAACGGGAGTTGCCGGGAACGTCGCTGAGAGGCAGGAAAGCTGTGGGGCCACCGGAAGGTGAGAATATCTCTATTTTTTGTTTTAATGATTGTTTTACCAGGGATATGGTACCTAGGGCCTGGAGGAGAGTCTCCTCTCCTCCAGACCCTGGGTAACATCCGCACATGAACCGCTCACTTTGCACATGGTGGACATAGCCACATGCGGAAAGTAAGCGGTTCAATGCATTCCTATGGCGGCGGAATTGCCGCGATTCCGGAAAAAGAATGAACATGCTGCATTTTTTTTCCGCGATGCGTTTTTTTCGCTGAAAAAAAACCGCAGCATGTGCACAAAAATTGCGGAATGCATTGTAACAATAGGATGCTTAATGCATGCGTTTTTGCGGCGGAAAACGTGAAAAATCCTAAACGTGTGCACATAGCCTTACTGTGGTTATGTATGGCACTCAATTTTTTTTTTTTTGGTCCCATCACCCAGATTTGGTCACTGAAAAAAAAAATCATCTGCACTGACCCTTTGAATAAAGCTGGTTTCACATTTGCGTATCGGTGTGCAGTGCTTTGATCCACATGCGGCATGCGTACATATCTTTAACATGGTGTATGCAGAGATATACGTTTGCATGCGTCGTTTTGCGGTGTCCGGCGAACGCAACATGTTGCCTTTTTTGAAGCGTCAAATATGCACAGTCATGCCCATGCGTTCGTAAAAAAAACACGCATTACTGTCTATGGGAACGCATTGGAACGCAAGGACATGCGCATGGATGCATTCGATGCGCATGCGGACTTCAGACTGCGCATGTCCAGGAACTGATTACAGCACCTGGAAATATCAAACGCATGCGCATAACACAAATGCAGCGTTTTTTTTTGCGTCATGTGTAAGATGATGCGGATAAAAAGCGCTGTATAAACATGTGTTTTGGCATGCGTTTGCGTATGCAGATGATGCACTGCGGACATGTACGCAAATGTGAACATAGCCTAACATTGTTTTTTATTTCCAAGGACAGGCCTAGGGCCGAAAATATGTTTGTGTGAAGGAGCCATGGCAATGAGCCCTCAGGCTTTGGTCACACATCCATATGCAGTTTGTTTCTCACTCAGACCTATAGTGTCACCGATCTATACACACATCTGTGAGAGCGTCTCCTGTTCTCAAGTTATAGTCTATGGGGATCCATATAAAACAAAGTGTGGAAAAAGCTTTGTACTTTAGTTTTCCATTCGTTTTTCACTGATCCATTAAAAGTCATTGGATAAACAGTCTAAAGCCCAGGTCTCACATAGCGATACACCAGTGATCCCGACAACGATCAGGATCACTGGTGTATCGCTACATTATCGCTGCTGAGCTGCCAAACAGGCAGCGATCAGGACAGCGACACTGCGGGTAACATCGCTTATACCCGAGTACGTTGGACAGCTGATGCAGGAGCTGAACCAAGGTACACATTCAGGTACACATTGGTTTCCAGGCGCTGCGTGGTGCCTGGAAACCCGCTGTGTACCTTGATTACCAGCTCCCTGCATCAGGGCGCTGGTATCCAAGGTACACAGCGGGTTTCTAGGCACAGCCCCACGCCTGGAAACCCGCTGTGTACCTTGATTACCTGTGGATCGCTGGTCTCCCGCCTGTCACACGCAGCGATGCGTGCCTGTCAGCGGGAGACCAGCAATCAAAAAAATGTCCAGGACATTCAGCGACGATCATCGATACCCGCAGGGGGGTTGATTGTCGCTGAATGTCACACACAGCGATATCGCAGGGGAGATCGCTGCTGCGTCACAAAACTAGTGAATCAGCAGCGATCTCGCTAGCGAGATCGCTGTGTGAGACGGGGGCTTAAGGCCTTCAGTAGAAACAGATTAAGAAAAAACAGATTTTAAAAATGAGGCAATCCTGCCTGTTTTAGGCCAAGATCACATGTGAGAAACTTGCACAATTCTCATGCGAGTCTCGCGCATCAACACACGGCACTGCCGCCGACACTCGGTCCGGAGCATTCGGCTGCGTAGGAATACATGCAACCGCACGCTCCGGTCCGAATGCCGGCGGCAGTACTGGGTGTTGATACGCGAGACTCGCATGAGAATCGTGCAAGTTTCTCACATGTGTGACCCGGCCTAACACAGATGTAAAAACAGACGTGTGAATGTAGCCTTAAGGTGCATTTACACACTCAGATTTTTTTTCCCGTAGTTGACGTTTCAGCATCTTTTGCACCTGCCTGTGCTGTCTGTATGGAGACTGAATAATCGGAAATACAATAGCTCAGTCGTAATCCAGTTGTGCAGGTGTAAGGAGGACCAGGACGTGTGTACCTGTCCCGGGCCGGGTCCAGAACTGTCGGGCTGTCTCCTCTGTTGTCCATGCAGCCTGAGAAAAAACAGTTGTGGAACAGAAGTTTATTGCATGAGTTGCCAGTATGTATTTCCCGGCCTGTGTTGAACCCAGATAGTGCTTTGGAATTTTCTGTCACCGCTGCATCAAAGTATGGACTAGGGGCTCAGTGGAGACCAACTACTACCGCCAGAAGACGGATCATTGTTGTTCACCGGACCTTGTTGAATCAGCATCGCGCCAGCCATCGTTTCCCTTGCAGCTCCCACAGCCTGAGGAACTACTAATACGATAAGTTACTCCTAAAGTACTGCCATTACCTTGACCCATTGTTTAACCCTTGCTCTGCCTCTTGTGCCTCCTGTCTGCCACTGCAACCTGCTCACACACACGTGGTCAAAATTGTTGGTACCATTCGTTTAATGACAGAAAAACCCACAATGGTGACAGAAATAACTTGAATCTGACAAAAGCAATAACAAATAAAAAATCATGAAAATCAACAAATGAAAGTCAAACATTGCTTTTCAACCATGCTTCTACAGAATTAAAAAAATAAATAAAACTCATGAAACAGGCCTGGACAGAAATGATGGTACCCCTGAAAATAATGTGACAAAAGGGACATGTTAAATCAAGGTGTGTCCACTAATTAACATCACAGGTGTCTAAAATCTTGGAATCAGTGAGTGGACCGAACAATTTTGACCACATGTGTATATTGTTATCAGCACATTCCCAGCTTTCACGCAATGTGCTGCGGACCACAATGAGTTTTAGGCTGGAGTCACACACAACGTCTAAAAAATCGGACCGTTTTAGACGGACGAAATTGCACAAATGTTTCCTGAACATTGCTCCGTCTGTCATCCGATTGGAATGCGAGGATGCGATTTTCTCGCATCTGAGCGTACGTTTGACATCCGTCTGGCGAGATTTTGTCGGTGGCTAGCAAAACCGACATATAATGGATCCAAATGGTAGTTTTTAAATCACAAAAGAAAGAATAGATATATACACATAGAATACATATATATATATACTGTATATATACATGTCATTGTGACATATATATTTATAGTTCATACACTTCTACATAGTATAATTTGCAGCTAATTCAATTGCCGATTTCTGTAAATTATTACAGAACCCGACATGAAATGACACATGGTTTACATACAGTTAACCATGTCATTTCATGTAGTTTGATATATGGTTTTCACTAACAATTACTAACATCCTATTGTAGGAAATGAAAAAAAAACACATACACATTAATTAAAAATCATTTCAATGAAATAAATACACAGTTTTTGACCATATTTTATTGTACTGGTAATCCTTGCGAATCCCTTGTTCTGTAATAAAAAAATAAATAAAACAACCATATTCTTACCTCTCTGGCGCTCAGTCAGGTCCCACGCTGCAATCCATCACAAGGGGTTAATAGGTTTACAGCGAGGACCGCTGGAAATGCTGCAGCCTCACTGTAAAACCCCCAATGAATGAGCTTATCTCTGCGCCTGACAGGAGATGAGGTGATTAGTGTGGGAAGCTTAATTGATTGTTTCTCACGGTAATCAGTTCACTTCAGGTTAGCCGGGGATTCCCTCTGACGTCACTGAGGCTGTGCGGAGTCCCCGGCTGACCTGAATTGAGCTGATTAGTGTGGGAAACAATCAATTAAGTTCCCAGCTAATCAGCTCATCTGTCAGCCGGGGAGATAAGCTCATTCATTTGGTTGTTTACAGCGAGGCTGCAGCATTACCAGCGGTCCTCGCTGTAAACCTGTTAACCCCTTGTGATGGATTGCAGCGTGGGACCTGACTGAGCGCCGGAATGGTAAGAATATGGTTGTTTTTTTTGTTTTTTTTATTACAGGAGAACAAGGGATTCGCAAGGATTACCAGTACAATAAAATATGGTCAAAAACTGTGTATTTATTTCACTAAAATGATTTTTAATTAATGTGCGTGTGTTTTTTTCTTCATTTCATACAATAGGATTAATAATTGATAGTTGTCTAATTGACAACTCTCCATTATTAATCTGGCTTAAAGTCACCTTCCAATAGCAAGGTGGCCTTAACTCTTTATTAACCCATTAGCCACCACTGCAGGGCAATGGTAATAGACGGGCTAAGTGCCAGAAAAGGCGCATCTAATAATAGATGT
Source organism: Oophaga sylvatica (assembly GCA_033576555.1). Lineage (NCBI taxonomy): Eukaryota > Metazoa > Chordata > Amphibia > Anura > Dendrobatidae > Oophaga > Oophaga sylvatica. Next base: position 118,415,328 of record JARQOD010000005.1, on the reverse strand, counting down.
GCCTTTCTGGGGTGGCTGGGGGCAGATGTTAGTAGCCGGGGGGGCACAAAAAATGTACCCTCCCTAGGCTATTATTATCTGCCCCCACTTACTGGCTTTCCCTGTCTGGTGGAGAAAATACCGCGGGAGCCCACACATTTTTTTTTTTCAACAAATTTACACATTTAATTAGCACCTACATGTATGAAATTTTGCACACATACAGTACAGACCAAAAGTTTGGACACACCTCATTCAACGATTTTTCTGTATTTTCATGACTGAAAATTGTAGAATCACATTGAAGGCATCAAACTATGAATTAACACGTGGAATTATACATTACACTTTACAAAAAGTGTGAAACAACTGAAAATATGTCTTATATTCTAGGTTCTTCAAAGTAGCCACCTTTTGCTTTGATTACTGCTTTGCATGCAGAAAAGGTGAACGGATGGATTATACATGCCTGGTTCCCACCGTGAAGCATGGAGGAGGAGGTGTGATGGTGTGGGGGTGCTTTGCTGGTGACACTTTTGGGGATTTATTCAAAATTGAAGGCATACTGAACCAGCATGGCTACCACAGCATCTTGCAGCAGCATGCTATTCCATCCGGTTTGCGTTTAGTTGGACCATCATTTATTTTTCAACAGGGCAATGACCCCAAACACACCTCCAGGCTGTGTAAGGGCTATTTGACCAAGAAGGAGAGTGTTGGGGTGCTATGCCAGATGACCTGGCCTCCACAGTCACCAGACCTGAACCCAATCGAGATGGTTTGGGGTGAGCTGGACAGCTCACCGCTTCAATTTTGAATAATTCCCAACAGTGTCACCAGCAAAGCACCATCACACCACCTCCTTCCTGCTTCAGGGTGGGAACTAGGCATGTAGAGTCCGTCTGTTAACCTTTTCTGCGTGCAAAGCAGTAATCAAAGCAAAAGGTGGCTACTTTGAAGAACCTAGAATATAAGACATATTTTCAGTTGTTTCACACTTTTTTGTAAAGTGTAATGTATAATTCCACATGTGTTACTTCATAGTTTTGATGCCTTCAGTGTGATTCTACAATTTTCATAGTCATGAAAATACAGAAGAATCTTTGAATGAGAAGGTGTGTCCAAACTTTTGGTCTGTACTGTACACTCGTGTAATTGTTAGTGAAAACCATATATCAAACTACATGAAATGACATGGTTAACTGTATGTAAACCATGTGTCATTTCATGTCTGGTTCTGTAATAATTTACAGAAACCTGCAATTGAATTAGCGGCTGTTATACTATGTAGAAGTGTATGAACTATAAATATATGTGTATATATATATATATATATATATATGTCTCAATGACATAGAATACATATATATGTATTCTTTCCATTCTTTATTAAACCTGTCAGTGTGATTTTACAGTATATTCGGGGATGAATTGCCGGCTTTTCTAAAGGACACCGGTGCGATTTTCTCGCAAGTCACACGTGTGGTCCGTGTGTAATCCGATTTTTCATCGCACCCATAGGCTTGCATTGGCGATTCTCGCCCGATAATCTGTGACAATCGCAGCATGCTGCGATTTTCTCGGCCCGAGGAAAACGGACTAGAAAAAATCGGATGCTGGGAGCTGCCCCATAGATAAACATTGGTCGAGTGCAATGCGATATTTCATCGCATTCCATTCGTCCGTTTTTGTCGCCAGTGTGACTCCGGCCTTAGGCTTCCATACATGATCAAAGCAATTATTAATCAGGACAGTGATCCAGAAAGTTTTCTAATTATCGGGCAACATAAAGGATCTTTTTCTAATGAGAGCCAAGTGTGTCATTTCCACAATGAGATCTGTATGGGATTGCAAGGCGATCTGCATGGTCCATCGTAATAGTGGTCCGCGTGCGCTCATCTGTAATTTGTCGAAGGCCGGTGTCACACTTGTATAGAAATACATGCAGCCGCACGCTCCGGTCCGAGTGCCGGCAGTAGTGCCGGGTGTTGATGTGAGAGACTCGCGCGCGTTTCTCGCATCACACTCGCAAGTGTGACACCGGCCTAAGGGCCCCGTCTCACATAGCGACACACCAGCGATCCCGACAACGATCAGGATCGCTGGTGTGTCACTACATGACCGCTGCTGAGCTGCCAAACAGGCAGCTCAGGCAGTGATCAGGACAGCGACACTGCGGGTAACATCGCCTAGTTACCCGCAGTGTACGTTGGATACCAGCCCGCTGATGCAGGGAGCTGGTAACAGGTACACATCGGGTTCCAGCACCGCGCAGTTTCCAGGTGCTGCGCGGTGCCTGGAAACCCGATGTGTACCTTGGTTACCAGCTCCCCTGCAGCAGCGCGCTGGTATCCAACGTACACATCGGGTTTCCAGGCACAGCCCCGCACCTGGAAACCCGATGTGTACCTTGGTTACCAGATGATCGCTGGTCTCCTGCCTGCCACACGCGACGATGCGTGCTGGCCAGCAGGAGACCAGCGATCAAAAAAAAAAAGTCCAGCATTTCTGACACGACCAGCGATTCACAGAAGGGGCCTGATCGCTGGTACGTGTCAGACATAGCGAGATCGCTGCTGAGATCGCTGTTTAGCAGCAATCTTGCTATGTGAGACGGGGCCCTTAGGCTGTGTTCGCATCATGGCTTGCCCTCATGTCAGTGACTCTGTCGGGGCTTCCAACTGAAACCCTAAAGGAGTCACTGATTAGAGGTAAAATGTAATGTGAACATAGGCTGAGAAATTTAGGAATAAATTTTACAACTGGCTGTAAATGTTTCTCCTATGTACAACAGTGTCCTCCCCTACTGTAGACTATCTGTGCCTGCAGGGGGTGGTTCTCCACTTTTAGGGGAACGGTAGTCACTGATGGTTGCATTTTATTTTTTTAATCTATTAGCTCCTAAAAGTGGCAATTAGTGATAAGCGAACGTGCTCAAATATGCAAATTGCCTCTTAAGAGGAAAAGAGGACTTGAACTCTATAGCGCCACCTATTGGAAGTAGCGATCCTACAAGTCACAATCAACCCTTTAACGAGTCTTGTAATGTGACTTAGGATAAAAGCCAAATCAGTATCTTAATTTGCAGACACGTTGTTTCGGACTATTGGTCCTTGTCAGTGCAAAGTATGAGATATGATTTGGCTAGCTGAGAGGCTCTGGACTGAGGTCTAAATTTATTAAATTTCCCAGAGGAGCATTGCACGGCGAATAAACCTCCTTACTTTGACAAGCCAGAGCTGGCATGTCACTCTCCACAAGGAGAAACCTTACCCCTTAGACCCCTTGCTCAAATAAGGTGTCATCAAGCATGCGTGGGTGGTAAGCGAGTGTCTTTGGCGTGCTCGAATAATATGTTCGAGTCCCCCCAGCTGGAAGTCTCGCTGCTTTCCACAGCCGCAACACATGCATGCTTTGCCTAACAGGTCCGCGAGACATGCATCCTTGGTGACTTGTACATATTTTTGAGCACGCAGAAGACACTTGGATAACACCCTAGCATGCTCGATAACACCTTATCCCAGCACGCTGGCTTATCACTAGTGCCAATCTCAAGCACACAGCAGACCCTTTCTGGACAGTCCCAACAATACAGAGAGCTGCCAGGTCTCTGCTCCTTCTGGACCTAACTCTATGGTTTCCCGCCACATCTCCATATTGGAGTAATATGTGAAAATGCCAGATGGTGAAATGGGATCCCGGTAAATTTGCTTCTGCGTCTCTGTGTATTGCTAGTCAGCCTCATTTCCTGCATTTCAAGCTGAACAGCTTATGATTGCAATGTGTTTTTTCTATGATTGTGGCACAGGATCTCCTCCCTAGGAACAACTCGGACATATAATACTGTAATTAGCGCCTACATGCATGTCTGTGAATGACTTGACTAACACTCGGACTACGTTCATACAATGAATATTTGGAGCATGATTTCCCTGCTGCGTATTTGTGTGCAAATATAAAAACGCAATGTATTGTAGTATCAGCAATGTGAATGGGATTTATACACAGCGGAAACTGACCTGCGGTGCAATTTTGAAATCTACCACATGTCAATTTCTATTGGTGCAAAAAATGCTGCAAAATATCTGCAGCATCAAAAAGGCACCAAATACTCATCATGGGAAGTTGGTCTCAGAGTTTACAAGAAGCGCTTGTTTAGACTAGGATAATTGGCTATTAGTAATTGTCCTCAGTTAATTTGCAAAATTTAAAAATAAAAATCCTCAGTTAATTTGCAAAATGGTCACTTACATCACATTTATTGTTAATGTAATCTCCCAGTGGGTATTGCAGTTTATTAATGCCGTCGTCGGGTGTAATGAGGAGCCATACCAAGCAAACATAACCATTGGGCTACTGAGTTATATGGATGGAAGCTCGTATCTGTGGAGTGTTCCTTTAAGGCGGCAGCGGCACACTAATGCTTTTAACTTTATGCAGTACATGTTCCATTATTACTTGCAGTATTTACTCATTACCTTTTAATGCCGCATTGAAGACTTAAAATGCTGCATATTTATTTCCCATGTTTTAATGTGTTTTCTTCTGTTCCAGACAATTGATTCCTCCATAAATTGAAGAAAATGTCATAAAATTAAAATGTATGCTGTATCTCTTCATGTCACGGAAAAGCGCCTATGCTTATTTCAAGGATTTAACTTCCGTAAAACTATTTTTAATGCCGCCTTACACATTGCAGATTCTAGCCCAATGTGTGATCAGTGATTTTAAATAATTAGCTCCTGCTCATAATTGTCAACATTTGCCCAAAACCTTTTCCAGTGTATGAATCCAACCTTCTGCTCTTTCATTCAGTACATGACAAAGGGGTTAAATTGTAACAAAATTACAATTTTAAGTTTCAAAAAGAAAAAGGATTGTTTTTCATATTTTCAGCAAAACATACCAGTAAATCTAAAAAAAAATAAATCCTGAAGTATTTCCAGTAAGCCATAGATGGGTCACTTGTCAGCTTTGCTGTTTTGACTAGGACAGAATATGCTGAGTCATTTCATCAAAAGGATAGCAGTAGAACAGTTCTGTTCAGTGATTTATCTAATGACCCCCAGTTCAGCAGATCAGCCTCTGAATATGTCACTTGTTTTAGTTCTGTACTCCATGTGTAGTTTATACTCATCATCATAATAATTACCCAAAACGGAAATCTTATCCTACCAGAAAATAACAAGGGAAAACTTTTCTAATCATATTCCTCAGGCTTGAAGCATAGATCTGATTTTTTTTTCACAGCTCACAAATGAGTTAACCATTTACTGAGAATCCGAATATCATACTGCTATAACGTCATAGTGTTTGTGGCTATGAATTTTCGGGGTAGCACAGCTGCTTTCCTTCCTATCGCCCCCTTCCCCCACCCCTGGAATTTTCAGAACGGTGAATGTGCGGAGCTCTTTACCAGGCAATATGAGCGTCTGGGAAACCTTGTTTTATCACAGCGGCTGATTGAAAATTAAATGTGCTCCTTTTCTGATGAACGGGTTTGAACATTTTGTGTGATTGCTAAACCACAGAAGAGAAAACACTGCCAACTCTGATTACTAGTCGAAGCAGGTTTGTAACTGCTCGCCGTTCAGCGAAATGTGATGTGGATGCCATAGACGCCATTCTGATATTCTAATGCAAATTATTCTGCAAGCAATTTGGGGCAGTAATATATAGTAATGGAGAGGAGTGAAAAGCAAGAATTTTCCTTCATACCTTTTTTTTATTATTTATTTTGCATCTGTTAACATACTGTTTATTTCTTATTTTTAGTAGCTGCTATATGTATTTTTTTTTGTGATGTGTAGGCTTTTATGTGCAGTCTTTTTCTTTTACTGTCAACTGATTCCGTTTCACATTTATTTAGAATGGTTTTCCTGTGCCTTTAAATTGAAATTTCCACGCTGCTTTTAATGTATTTGAATAATAAAGATTCATTTTATTCATGTTGATCTTATTCTATTGATTTTACATTTAAGTTGTTGTTGGATGTCTGCAGGTTTAAAACCGAAGTAATTTCAGGAATACAGTAAGTAGTTGGCTGTTAAAGGGAATTATTATTATTATTATTATTACACATTTATATAGCGCCATTTATTCCATGGCGCTTTACATATGAAAAGGGAAAATATGACAGGTACAATAAACATGTGCTAGACAAGGGACACACAAGTACAGAAGGAGAGAGGACCCTGCCCGCGAGGGCTCTGATATTTATGTCCACTTGCACCTATCTCTTGAAAAGGGTCCAAGAGATTCACCGCTGTAAATGACGTGAGGCCTCCACATGTGCAGACTTCTTCATTCACTTGGAGTTCCAAATATTATAAAGCAAGCCGGATTGGAACATGGCCTCTTTTTCAAGATAAGTGCAGATTTCCGATACGAGACCCATATTTATGGAACATTTATGGCATATTATGTTAGATTACCCCTTTTCAGACTTTTGCTCAACTTCTATAGTTACCAAATTTCTCTCCATTTTTTAAGGCCTCATTAAGACGTCTGTGTTGTACGTACATGTTTCGTTTTTCACGGATACAACACATACCCCTTAGGCTGTGTGCACACGTTGCGGATTTGTTGCAGGTCCGCAGCGGATTTTAAATGTGGATTTGCTGCAGATCCGCAAGTATTTAACCAACCAATGTATTTCAATGTAATAAAAAGAAAACACTGTGCACATGCTGCGGAAAATTCCACACGGAATCCGCAGCGGTTTATTTTCTGCAGCATGTCAATTCTTTTTGCGGATCCGCATGCGTTCTTACACCCATTTTATTAATGAAATCCGCAGGGCTAAAAACGTATGTCAATCCGCAAAATATCCACACACAATCTGCACAAAATTCAGAAAAAACAGCGCACATTTTGACATGCATTTTCTGGCAAGAGATGCAGAATCCGCTCAGGAAATTCCTGAGCCAAATCCGCAAAGTGTGCACATAGCTTTATAGTCTATGGCCTGTTCACATGTCCGTGGTTTACTTGCAGCATGGCTGAAAAGTTCCAATACAAGTCTATGGGCCTGTGATAATCACGGACAGCGCACTGATGGCATCAGTGCACAGTCCACACTCTAGCCAAGATTAACATCGTAGTGAATAGGAGCAGCTTTTTAATTTATCCTTATGTGGAAAAAAAATATGGCACACTGACCAAACACTGAAACTTGGATCCAAAACACTGATAACTAGAGATGAGCGACTTTGCCTCCGGGAGGGTCGAGTCGGGTTTCGGACCACCCGACTTTTCCAAAAGTCGAAGGTCCGACTGAAACTCGAACAGACCCCAATGCAAGTCAATGGGGAAGAAAAGTCGGCAGGGAGTGGAGGACAATAAAAACACCTACAGTGCCCATTTCAATGCCAACTACATCAATTCTTATTACTTAAGCTTGTCAACCTTAATTTACTTTATAATAATAGTTACGCATTGAAAACTGGGGGTTATTTGGCTAAAGTTGTGGGGGGGCAGGGCTGGCTCCCAGTTTTCGTGTGCCCCGGGCTAAAGAGTGTCAGTGGGCCCCTTTAACACATACCACAATTCATGATGCTCTGATACGGCATAGAAATATAGGTATAGTACAATGCCAAATACTTCACTTCTTACATTACATGAGTGATATCTATGTTAAAATCTACAATAGCTCAAAAAACGGACAGTATATTCCTCCATAGAGTATTATGGCCACCAAATAGTGCGCCATACAGAGTAATGAGTCCCATATATGATGCTCCATACAGAATAATGGGCCCAATATAATGCTTCATACAGTGTAATGAGCCACATATATTGCTCCATACAAAATAATGAGCCCCATATATTGCTCCATACATAATTGGTCCCATATAATGTTCCATACAGTATATGATGAGCTCCACATAATGCTCCAGTATATGATGGTCCCAATATAATGTGCCATACAGTATAGGATGTCCCCATAGAGCAGGGGTGGGGAACCTCAGGCCCCAGGGCCATTTACGGCCCTCGATGACCTTTTATCTGGCCCCCGGGCAGATTCTCAGGGACCGCAGTGCTTTGGCAGGGAGCTGTATTTTGATTGCCTGCAGCTCATTAATTTCTTCTTGATCTGTTAGCACACACACGCAGTGTTCACTACTGAACACTGAAGGGCATGCAATGCAAGATTATGCCTTGAGACCAGTGCCAGAGTCAGGATGTACTTTGTGGGCGGAGTTTGTACGGCCCTCGAAGGATGGTAAAAATATCCAAATGGCCCTTGGCAGAAAAAAGATTCCCCACCCCTGCCATAGAGTATAATGAGCCCCACATATTGCTCCATACAGTATAATGCGTCGCATATAAAGCTCCATACAGTATATGATGGGCCCCATATATTGCTCCATACAGAATGAGCTCCATATAATGCTCCATACAGAATAGGCACCATATGTGCTCCATATGATGCTCCATATATAAAGGGCCCTATATGATGCCCCATAAATAATGAACCCCATATGATGCTCTAGTATATGATGGGCCCCATATATGATGCTCCAGTGTATCATGAGCCCCATATAATGCTCCAAATATAATGGTCCCCATATATAATGCTCCATATATTATAGGCTCCATATGATGCGCCATGTATAATGGGCCCCATATGATGCTCCAGTATGTGATGGGCCCCATGGATGATGCTCCAGTGTATGATGGACCTATATGATGCTCCATATAGAATGGGCCCTATATGATGCTCCAGTGTATAATGGGCCCCGTATATGATGGGCCCCATTCACAATGCTCCAGTGTATGATGTGCCCCATATATAATGCTCCAGTGTATAATGGGCCCTATCTATGATGCTAAAGTGTATGATGGGCCCCATATATAATTCTCCAGTGTATAATGCTCCCCATATATTGCTCCAAACATTAAAAAAATGAAATACCTCTCCTCGCTGGACACTGCTCTACTCTGGACTCCTTAGCGTCGCCATCTTCCAGCTCTCTGCACTGTGACTGTTCAGGCAGAGGGCGCACAGACGTGACATCATCGCGTTCTCTGACCTGAATGTCACTGTCAGGAAACGCGGAAGACGTCACAGCGGTGGAGCAGGGAGAGGTAAGTATTGCAAGTGCTGGAGCCCTGAGCAAGCAGAGGGGGGCTACTCGTGGGGGTCGGCACTGGCACAGGGCCCCTCATAGTACGCCGGTGTCTCTGACGGCGAGTGGGCCCCCCCACCTGCTCAGGGCCCCGGAACTTGCCCGGGTGCGCCAGGTGATGACCCGGTCCTGGAGGGGGATACAGCCCAGTTAGGGAGGTGGAAAAACTGGCATATGTTGAGGTGTAGGCTGGACGTTCAGCAGCTTCAAATGGAGGAATTGGAGAAGTCGGAGGAAGAGGAGGTTAAAGCGAGCCATTTTGCTGGCAACCTATGTGTCATCAGGGGAAGGTGGTACAAAATCCTTTGAAACCCAGGCATGGTTCATTTTAATGAAGGTGAGATCACCAACATTTTGGTTTGACAGCCGGGTCCTTCTTTCTGTCAGGATTGATCCAGCTGCATTGAACACTCGTTCTGATAGCACACTACCAGCAGAGCAAGTGAGCTCCTGTAAGGCATATTGTGCCAATTCAGGCCAGGTGTCCAGTTTACAGGCCCAGTAGTCAAAGGGGAATGAACTGTGAGTGAGAACATCGTTAGGGGAGGAGAGGTAATTTTGAACCATAGTTGACAACTGCTGTCTCCTGTCTGTTGCAATTGATTCAGTATTACCAGTCGTGTGAGCGGTACTCGAGAAATCAGTCCACAACATGGTCATGAAACGCCTGTGCACCACGAACACCTCTTCCATGTTGCCCAGTACGGCTCGTGGTAGAACCTGCACCGCTACTGTGTGTTGGGAATGCCTCTAACAAACGGTTTACCAGAGTTGCTTGTTTGTTCGCCAATATTAGCTCTAGGTTCTCATGTGGCATGATATTCTGTAATTTGCCTTTATAGCATGGATCGAGGATGCTGGCAAACCAGTAGTCGTCATCCTTCATAATTTTGGCAATGCGGGGGTCCCTTTTTAGGATCCGCAAGACATAATCACACATTTGGGCCAATGTTCCAGGTGTCAATGATGCACTGCCAGTAGTAAGTGGAGGAGCACTTTCTGCCAAATCCACATCCCTCCAGTCACGCACAAACCCTGTACCTGACCTTGACAAGCCAACATATTCTCTTGCCTCCTGAGAAGCATCCTTCTACCCAAAATAATCATCCCCCTCATCCTCCTCCTCTTCCTCTTCTGCCTCTACCTCAGTTCCCTGAGCAGAGAATGGCTGACTGTCATCAAGGCTTCCCTCCTCCTCCACCTCTTCTCCTCCGCTGAAGACGCCTGATCCTTAATGTGCGTCAAAGTTTGCATGAGCAGACGCATAAGTGGGATGCTCATGCTTATGATGGCGTCGTCTGCGCTTACCCGCCGTGTGTATTCCTCAAAACACTGAAGGACTTTACAGAGGTCTTTCAGCTTTGATCACTGCACACCCGACAACTCGATGTCTGCCCTCAAACTGCATGGCCATGTATCCTCCCACAAATGCATTACAGCCTGCCTCTGTTCGCACAGCCTCTCAACCATGTGCATGGTGGAGTTCCACCTTGTTGCAACGTCTATGATTAGGCAGTGCTTGGAGAGGTGGAGCGATCGCTGCAGCCACTGCATACGACTGGAGTCTACGGGGCGAGCGACGGATGTGCGAGCACAGTCTTCGCACCTCATGGAGCAGGGCTGGTAACTCCGGATAATTATTTATGAAGCACTGCACCGCCAGGTTCAAGGTGTGAGCCAGGCAAGGTATGTGTCTGAGTTTTGCCAGGGCTATGGCCGCAACAAAATTACGTCCGTTATTGCTGACTACCTTGCCTGGCTCAAGATGTAGACTGCCCAGCCATGACTCAGTTTCTCGCTGCAAGTAGTTGGCCAGTACCTCCGCGGTGTGTCTGTTGTCACCCAAAGAGATCATCTTTAAAACAGCCTGCTGACGCTTACCACTAGCTGTTCGATAGTGGGACACCTCTTGTGCAACACTGGCAGCTGCGGATGGAGTGTTCTTGCGACTGAGCTCTGTCGACGAGCTTTCGCTTCTGGAGGAGGATGAGGAGGAGGGTCAAATGCCTACAGCCAACTGTTGCCTATACCGTGGGCTAGGCAGCACTGTCCCACCGCCGCTGTCCCCAGTGGACCCTGCTTCCACCACATTCAACCAGTGCGCAGTGATGGACACGTAACGGCCCTGGCCATGCCTACTGGCCCATGCATCTGTTGTGAGGTGCACCTTTCTACTCACTGATTGTTTGAGTGCATGGATAATGCGGTCTTTCACATGCAGGTGGAGGGCAGGGATGACTTTTCTAGAAAAGAAGTGCCGACTGGGTAGGTCATAGCGTGGGACAGCGTAGGCCATGAGCTCTCGGAACGCTGCGCTTTCAACCAAACGGAAGGGCATCATCTCTAATGAGATCAGTTTGGCAATGTAGGTGTTTAAAGCCAGTGTACGCGGATGAGAGGATGAGTACTTTCTTGTCCTACTCAAGTATCTGCTAGGATGAGCTGGATTTGAGAGCTGCATATGGGGGAACTAGCGGTGGACATGGCAGACTGAGAGGGGTTGGTGATGGTGGTGGTGGTGATTGCCTAGATTCAATCTTTCGTTGGAAAAGCATTGTGATTCCCTGACTGCTTTGGCCTTGCGACAATACCTCAACATTTCTTGCTGGTGGTGTGCTAACCAGTGGGCTTACAGTGGGGGAAGCGATGTAGCGTTGCTGGCTACCTTCATTCGGAGCAGGTGCACATGTGCTACCTGAGGTTTTGTAGTCCGTCCACGCTTGCAAGTGCATGGTGTTTACATGTCTAAGCATGCAACTGGTATTCAAATTTCTGAGATTTTTCCCATGCCTAAAGGTCCTTCCGCACTTCTTACAGATAACCTTTGCCTCATCAATAGGATTTTGGTCAAAAAAGTGCCACACTGCACTCTTCCTACTATGGGATAAATTTTCAGGGCTTGCATGCTGTGCTAATTTGACCATCTGGCCAAGCTGTCCTGCAACTCTTTTTGCTTTTTTAACACATTTTTGGACTGCTGCGGACCTGCCAAATAACTGCAGCTGCAATGTCGATGCCTGCTGCTGATCCTCCTCCTCTTCTGACCTATTGCCACGGCACCCTCTTTCCCCAATGGATGCCAATCTGGGTCAACAACTGGGTCATCCATCACCTCCTCTTCAATTTCATTTGCACCTTCCTCTGTGTCACCGTGTAAGGTGGTATAGTATGCGGGAAGGGGCACCTGAGTTTCATCAGGGTCAGAATCTGGCTCAGTAGACTGCGAGGGCAATGCAGTGCTCTGGGTGAATGTACCAGCAGAATCATATAACACTGGCTGTGCATCAGTGCACTCCATGTCATATTAATCTTGGACTGGGGAATTCAGGATTTGACTTGATAATCCAGGCATGGTATGTGAAAAGAGCTCCAGGGAGTAATCTGAAGTGTGGCCTGCCACATCCTTTACTTTGGTGGGGGTGAAGGACACAAGGAAAGGTGTCGTTCCTGAGCAGGAGCCTGCACTGACGACTCAGTGCTTGCAGTTTTTGAAACTTAAAAGAGGAGGCGAAAGAGCTGGAGGCTGTTTTGGCAATGTAAGCCAAAACCTGTTCCTGATGCTCCGGCTTTAAAAGCTGTTTACCTACTCCCAGGAAAGGGAGCCTTCCAGGCCTTCTTGAACCAGACGATGACGCAGGCTCAACATCTCCTGCCTTAGGTGGTATTGTGCTTTTGGCACTACCAGCAGATGCACCACCACCACCATCATTACCAGCTGCCCCCACCCCGCCCACGTCCGCGGTCTCTTCCACCATACTTCCTCATGTTTGGGAAAATCTAACAAAAATACCAGCAGATATATGGTACTGTGTCAGAAGCGTACAGCTGTATACGGTGTAGGGGAAAATTTAAATCTCCGTATATATTTCCGGCGTCACACACAGACGCTCACTCAGTATGGATTTGACCGTAATACAAAAAGCAGAAAAACGGTACTGTATCAGAAGCGTACAGCTGTATATGGTGAAGGGGAAAATTTAAATCTCCGTATATATTTCCAGAGTCAAACACAGACGCTCACTCAGTATGGATTTGACCGTAATACAAAAGGCAGAAAAACGGTACTGTATCAGAAGCGTACAGCTGTATACAGTGTAGGGGAAAATTTAAATCTCCGTATATATTTTCGGAGTCACACACAGACGCTTTCTCAGTATGGATATACGGTACTGTATCAGACGCGGACAGCTGTATACGGTGTAGGGGAAAATTTCAATCTTCGTATATATTTCCGGAGTCACACACAGACGCTCACTGAGTATGGATTTGACCTGAATACAAAAAGCAGAAAAACGGTACTGTATCAGAAGCGTACAGCTGTATACAGTGTAGGGGAAAATTTAAATCTCCGTATATATTTTCGGAGTCACACACAGACGCTCTCTCAGTATGGATTTGACCGTAATACAAAAGGCAGAAAAATGGTATCAGAAGCGTACAGCTGTATACAGTGTAGGGGAAAATTTAAATCTCCATATATATTTTCGGAGTCACACACAGACGCTTTCTCAGTATGGATATAGGGTACTGTATCAGACGCGGACAGCTGTATACGGTGTAGGAGAAAATTTTCAATCTCCGTATATATTTCCGGAGTCACACACAGATAGTCAGCATATATTTGTCCGTGATACCGGCCGGTACACGGTAGTGTGTGAGGAGCGTACAGCTCTATACGGTGTGGGAAAAAATGAACGCACTGTAACTGTGCAGAAAAAAAGAATAAAAGTATTAGTGCTGTGTAAAAAGCAGTCTGCACAGCAGTGTTCACACAGCAATACAGCTACCAGCCACAAGAAAATCCTCCCTGTCACTGCACACTTACTGTACAGCGCAATTGCTATCAGCACAAGCACAGAAGAACTTCTCTTTCCAGCCCTAACTCTCTCCCTACTGATAAACAGCGGCAGCAACCTCTCCGTACTGTTAAGATCGTCAGAAGTAAAATGGAGGTTGGCGGTCAGGGCTTTTATAGACACTATGACGCCCCCCAAAGCAAGCCAATCACTGCAATGCCCTTCTCTAAGATGGTGGTGGACGCTACCCATGTCATCTCGTTGCTCACAGTGTACGTCCTTGTTTATTGGCTGAAAAAAGGCGCCTGCAAGCATTCTGGGAAATCCGACTTTGGCACTCCTTTTGCCGACAGCATGGCCGACTTCACGCTATGCTAGGCGAAACCCGACTTTGGCGAAAGTTGGCGACTTATGAATCTAACCGACCTCTTTCGCTCAACTCTACTAATAACATCAATACAAACTTATTCACAAGTGAAAAACTCTGAATGAGGCTTAAGGCAGTAAAAAAAAATCAGCATTGACTACTCTGCAGATCAAATTGAAAGGAGGTTACCAAGGATAAAACAAAACAAAAAAATCTATACTATTAGCAGGCTATATGATCAAATGAAATACAGTCATGACCAAAAGTTTTGAGAATGACACAAATATTATATTTTCACATGATCTGCTGCCCTCTGGTTTTATATGTGTGTTTGACAGATGTTTTTTTATCACAGACAGAAATATAATTGCAAACATATGAGCAACAAAAGCTTATATTGACAGAATGAGTTAATGCACAAGTCAATATTTGCAGTGTTGACCCTTCTTCTTCAGGACCTCTGCAATTCCCCTGGCATGCTCTCAATCAACTTCTGGACCAAATCCTGACTGATAGCAGTCCATTCTTGCACAATCAATGCTTCATTTTGTCAGAATTTTTAGGTTTTTGTTTGTCCACCCGTCTCTTGATGATTGACCACAAGTTCTCAATGGGATTAAGATCTGGGGAGTTTCCAGGCCATGGACCCAAAATCTCTATGTTTTGTTCCCTGAGCCATTTAGTCATCACCTTTGCTTTATGGCAAGGTGCTCCATCATGCTGGAAAAGGCATTGTTGATCGCCAAACTGCTCTTGGAGGGTTGGGAGAAGTTGCTCTTGGAGGACATTCTGGTACCATTCTTTATTCATGGCTGTGTTTTTAGGCAAGACTGTGAGAGAGCCGATTCCCTTGGCTGAGAAGCAACCCCACACATGAATGGTTCAGGATGCTTAACAGTTGGCATGAGACAAGACTGGTGGTAGCGCTCACCTTGTCTTCTCCCAATGAGGCGTTTTCCTGATGTCCCAAACAATCGAAAAGGGGATTCATCAGAGAAAATAACTTACCCCAGTCCTTAGCAGTCCACTGCCTGTACCTTTTGCAGAATATCAGTCTGTCCATGATGTTTTTTCTGGAGAGAAGTGGCTTGTTTGCTGCCCTCCTTGAGACCAGGCCTTGCTCCAAGAGTCTCCGCCTCACAGTGCGTGCAGATGCACTCACACCTGCCTGCTGCCATTCCTGAGCAAGCTCTGCACTGCTGGTAGCCCGATCCCGCAGCTGAAACACTTTTAAGAGACGGTCCTGGCGCTTGCTGGTCTTTCTTGGGCGCCCTGGAGCCTTTTTGGCAACAATGTAACCTCTCTCCTTGAAGTTCTTGATGATGCGATAGATTGTTGACTGAGGTGCAATCTTTCTAGCTGCGATACTCTTCCCTACTAGGCCATTTTTGTGCATTGCAATGATGACTGCACGTGTTTCTTTAGAGATAACCATGGTTAACAGAAGAGAAACAATGATGCCAAGCACCAGCCTCCTTTTAAAGTGTCCAGTGGTGTCATTCTTACTTAATCATGACAGATTGATCTCCAGCCATGTCCTCATCAACACCCAGACCTGTGTTAATGGAGCAATCACTGAAAAGAGGTTAGCTGGTCCTTTTAAGGCAGGGCTGCAATGATGTTGAAATGTGTTTTGGGGGATAAAGTTCATTTTCTAGCCAAATATTGACTTTGCAAGTAATTGCTGTTAAGCTGATCACTCTTTATAACATTCTGGAGTATATGCATTTTGCCATTAGAAAAAGTGAAACAGTAGACTTTGTAAAAATTAATATTTGTGTCATTCTCAAAACTTTGGTCCATGACTGTACACCAATGCTCCCTGCCTTATTCGTGTGTGCATGCTAATTCTGGGTCATAGGTACAGTTTGCTTTGTATTATGCTTTGCTGGGTAAGGCATATCTGAAGCTATTCTTAAGGAGCAATGCATTTCTTGGAGTTCATTATTACAGATTAAAACGGAGCTATAATGCTGCAGTGTGAATAAGGCTCAAAGGGAATCTGTCACCAGAACTTAACTAAGTAATATAATACAGAGGTGGAATATTAAAGAGAATCTGTCTCCAGGTCTCTGACACCTAATCTGAGAGCAGCATAATGTAGAGACCGCAACCCTGATTCTAGTGATGTGTCTCTTACTGAGCTGCTTGCTGTAGTTTTGATAAAATCACTGTTTTATCAGCAGGAGATTATCACTAGAGGATTAGTTACCTGCTGCTGGATAGTCAAGCATATCCATGCGCTCTGTGTAACCCCACCCCCACATTGATTGGCAGATTTCTGCATATGCACAGTGTACACAGAGAGCTGCCCATCAGAGGTGTGGGTGGGGTTATGCAGAGCTCCGCATTCAGAGGACTGCTAGATCCGCAGTAGAGAATACATCACTGGATTCAGAGTCTCTGACCCTACATCGTGCTGCTCTCAGATGGGTTATGAATAACCCTTTGATAAATTTGCTTTGTAGAGAATGGAATCAGAAAATGACCTATTATTTAATCAGGTTTATATATTAAATATGTGTTTTTGTTTGGCAATGTGTCTTTTTTTAATATCGCCATTTAAAAAAAAATAATACAATTAGAAATCTTGCAAATTTTATGCTGGACATTGGGGGTGTTTTAGGCTTGTTCCTCTTGCTGTCTTCAGAAGACTCATTCCCTTCACCAGAGTGCAATCTTTCTTTTTTGTATATTGTATATGGAGGTAGCTGCTCCTGGTATGCACCTATTCACACTAGTTTGGATGTGCCAGTCAGTTTTTTGTCAATTCTATGTTAGTTTACTGACCAAGCTCTCTGCCCTTCACCATGTGGTGATTTTAATTACAGCAGGTCCCTACGTACCCATAAATCAGGCAGAGGTGTCCACATTCATCCAGGAATTCAGATATCAGCCTAAGGGCTCATATCCACTTGCGAGAAATACGGATGAGTGCAATCCAATAAAAAATCGGATTGCACTCGGAGCAATGTTATTCAATAGGTGAAATCTCATCTGCAATTTTTTTCTCTGCTGAAATCGGACTGAGAAAAAAAATTGAAGCATGCTGCGTACTGCTGCGTATCTCGGACGAGACTCGCCAATACAAGTCAATGGGTGCGAGAGAAAAAACGCACAGCACTCGCACCATGCGAGTGCTGTCACCATGCGAGTGCTGTCCGATTTTTATGCACTGGTATCTTTTGAAAAGCCGCCAATTCATGTCCGGCTACTGTAAAATCACACTGTCATGTTTTAATATAAAAGATAGAATAGATATATACACATAGAATAGGTGTCTATATATACTGTATATGTCATTGACACACACACATATATATATTTATATTTCATATATATATATAGCAGAACAGGCGATAATTCAATTGTCGGCTTCTGTAAAATCATTGCAGAACCCAACAGGATATGACACATGGTTTACATACAGTAAACCATTGCATATCATTTTGATTTATATATGTCCCTGACTACTAATGTTATTAGTGTATGTGTGTAAAACTTTGGAGATGTAGGTGTTAAATTAAAGTATTCATTCATGGAAAAATATTGCGTTAAGAGCCTAGAAAAGGACCATTGTTATTTGTCCCCCCATCTGGCCCCAGCCACCCCAGAAAAGGCGCATCTGTAAAATGCAGTAATTCTGGCATTTGGCCTCTCTCTTCCCATTGCCCTGTAGCGTTGGCATATGGGGTAATAAGGGTTTAATGTCACCTTGTTATTGTAAGGTGACAATAAGCCTGGTTAATAATGGACTGGTGTCAATAAGACACCTATCCATTATTAATCCAATAGTCTGAAAGGGTTAAAAAAACCACACACACATTAAGAAAATTATTTTAATGAAATAATAAAACACACAGGTTTTCCATCTTTATTAAACTCCCAATCCTTGCGAAGCCATTGTTCTGGAAAAAATAAAACATAAAATAGCAACTATATACCCATCACCTGTCCGCCGTACAGTCAAGTCCCATGGCGCAATCCATATCTAGGGGATAAATAGTTTACAACCGGGAGCAGTGCTAATGCGACCGGCCCGGCTGTAAACCACTGTGGAATGACTGAGAAGCTGCCTGCGCAGCCTCCCTGCCTGACCGGAGATGAACTCTAATCACCATTTGGATACCATTAATAAAAATTAGGTTCCAGAAACAATGGCACTTCAATTAAAATATTTTTTTATTAAACATCAATTAATTAAAATACATATATAAACAGAGAGATGTGTATCCAAACAGAAAATGGAACTATACAAAGCCATGGAGTATCCAATAGAAATCCTAAATAGGATGTTCAGCCCTATTACATGATGTAAACATATGACACTGTGCAAACATCTATATATATAAAATTGAATGTGTGTGTGTGTATCACAAACCAATCACAAAGCATGTTTAAAAGAAGCTGGGCTGTGTGATTGTGTGGGATATTATAGTGAATGTGGCTATGCGGAGTGGGCGGGGCTCTACACTCAGCTTTATATATATATATATATATATATATATATATATATATATATAATCATTATAATTTGTCATAACTAACCGTAGTTAGTTACTAAGTCGGGGCAGCGCCGGGCTCTTCAGCTAGTATTCTGCCACCGATATATGTAAGAGACAGCTCTGATCCTTGTGAGTGACAATCTCCGATATAAGCAATGATAGATAGTGACTCGCTATAGCACTTCCCTCTTAATCTTAATCTGCACAGATATCTTCTTGAGAAGGTGAACTTGAATGTAACTGAAAGGTTTATTGGCATTACAATACCTTGTGCAGATGAATACATACAATTTCCTTCAGGCAAGAGGTATCAAGGTGGCTTCAGAAGAAAGGATATAGAGGTCTAAAAGGAATGCTGTGTTGAAGCTCCTAGCATGAATGATGAGACACACAGAATGACGAAGCACACAAGATGGATGCCGGAAAGGGAAACAGTTGGGAGGAGTGAGAGAGAGCAAAGTATTATGGGAAATAGAACCCAAGACAGCACTAAACAATAACCACTAGGTGGCAGCAAAGTACACAGTAACTATGAAATGTCACATTAATACTGGCTGAGACAGCATACTCCCCGTCTGAAATCTTAGGATTTCACAATATAAACAACCTGTGCGATGTCCTTGAAGAAGAATATCGTAACCTGAAAAATAACAGCAGAAACTGGCAATGCAACAATAAAAACAGGTGTAGTCTAGTAAATGTGAACTGTCTACTGAAGTAATCCAATCGATCACCCATCTTCGGATTGGAGAAGCCGCATTATGCCAAACTGTCTCCAACTCATTTGTAATCCACTGCTCAAGATTTCAGATAAACTCTTTTGAGTTCGCCCTCAATGGAGCAGAGAGATCTCTTTCAGAGGACAAGAGTAAGACAACCTTAGAAATAGGTCTGGTGAAGGTTTTTGAATTACTTTGCCTTGAGATCTTTACTTCAACCTTTCGTACTCTGCCATCTTCACTTGGGAAAATGTTGGAAATAAGTCCCATAGGCCATACATTTCTTGGTTCTTTCTGGTCCTTCATGAGAATGACATCTCCTACCTGTAAGTTAGGTTTCTCGTGTCGCCATTTTCTGCGTTCTTGCAAAAGAGGAAGGTATTCCTTTTTCCATCTTGCCCAGAAACAATTAGCCAAATGTTGCACACGTTTCCATTGTCTTTGGTATATGTTACTAGATGTAACATCTTCTTGTGAACTGGTAACTATGGCGAGTTTTTGAGTGAGCAGAATTGCTGGAGTAAGTATGGTAGGTGACTCTGGATCCACAGACACGGGAATAAGAGGTCTTGAATTGACAATGGCAGTTACTTTGGCCAAAAAGGTAGTTAAGGTCTCATGGGTCAACCTTGAAACACTAGAATCTGAAAGCATAGAATCCAATATCTTACGGGTGATGCCTATCATCCTTTCCCATAAGCCACCCATATGAGAAGCATGGGGTGGATTAAAGATCCACGTGCAGCCAAGATCGGCCAAGTAATCTTGGATTGGGTTTGAGTTAATTTTCAACTCACGACAGGCACCTGTAAAGTTGGTCCCGCAGTCAGATCTCAATAGCTTTACTGGTCCTCTTATGGCAAGGAATCGTTGTAAGACGTTGATAAAACTGGAAGTGTCCATTGACTCAATGACTTCTATATGTATAGCCCGAATGCTCATACATGTGAACAGTACTGCCCAACGCTTACTATTAGCATGGCCACCTCTAGTACGGCGTGCAGAAACTTCCCATGGTCCAAACACGTCTAAACCAACATAAGTGAATGGCGGCTCGGTGCTTGTCCGATCAGCTGGCAAATCTGACATTTGTTGGTGTTGTAATTTTCCCCTTGCTTTGCGACACTGAACGCAATGGTAAATTAAGTGAGCAATCTGTCTTTTTGCTCCTACGATCCAAAGCCCTGCTGCTCTTAAGGCACCTTCGGTGAAATGCCTGCCTTGATGCTTCACGCTTTCATGATAGTGTCGTAACAGCATGGTTGTAATATGGTGACGTGCAGGAATAATGAGGGGATTTCTAACTGAGTCCTCTAGCTCGCCCTTGTTCAAGCGACCACCAACCCTTAGCATGCCATGTATGTCAATTATTGGGTTCAAATTGACAATAGGGCTATTCTTTGGCATATCTTGCCCGTGATGAATGCATCTCAGTTCTGTGGTAAAGACAGTCTGCTGTACATTACGTATTATAATCAATTCACTGGAGGTGATTTCCTCTGCAGAGAGAGAATTGTGACACACATGCCAGCCACGGCAGTCAGATTTGGTTGCTTTGTTGCGATAACATTGTACAATGTGCACTAATCTGGCAATGGTGCGTACAAGTTTCATCCATCTGGAAAAGCGTTCAAAACGCTGACAGCCCAAGCTACACCTTTCTCCTAATCTGGTAGAAAGGGCACTTACTTCTTGACGGATTTCGGGATCGTTGTCAGGATCCTGGAGACTGAAGATGTTATCGCTGGAGGTCTCTTCAGCTTGGTTTTGCAAAAACTCTGGACCTGTTAACCAAGAAGAATTTGTGAAGACACTAGAAGATACTGGTCGCGTTGCATGATCTGCAGGGTTAAGATGAGATGGGACATAGGACTATTGTTCAGGTTTGGAGGTTTTTCTGATCCTTTCTACACGGTTACTGACATATACATAGAAGCGTTTTGTCTGGTTGAATATGTAGCCCAGAACGACCTTGCTGTCAGTGTAGAATTTAAAGTTCTCCATGGGATATCTAGTTCACGCTGTATAAAGTCTGCAATCTGTACAGCTAGTACAGCCTCGCAAAGTTCAAGCCTAGGGATAGTATGTTCTGGCTTAGGAGCTAGTTTAGCCTTCCCAAATAGGAACCCTACATGTATTCTCCGTGAAGAGTCTAATACCTTTAGATATGCAACAGCTGCTATAGCTTCAGTGGATACATCAGAGAATATGTGGATTTCCTTACCTTGACTTGTATGAAGAGATGATGGAGCGTAGCTTCGTGGTATGCAAGCCTTGTCTAAGGCACACAGGGATTTCTTCCAAGACTCCCACTTTTGTTGTTTGTCAGTGGGCAATGGGGTATCCCAGTCTTTAACAGTTTCTGAGAGCTGTCTTAACAGTGCCTTGCCTTGTATGGTCAAAGGAGCTACAAACCCCAGAGGATCATAAAGCCTGTTCACTACTGAAAGAACTTCACGTTTGGTGAATGGCTTGTCTGCATGACTGACCTGAAAGATGAATGAATCCTTCCGCAAGTCCCACCGCAATCCTAAGCTTCTTTGAACAGGCGGGTTGTCAAAACCCAGGTTCAAGTCTCTGAATTCCACAGCATGGTCGCTAGGTGGAAGGCTTCCATGACGGCGGCGCTGTTGGATGCGATTTTGTGTAGTCTCAGATTGGCCTTGGAAAGCATACCTTGTGTCCTTTTTAGCAGATCGATGGTCTCTTCAGCCGTGGGCAAGGACTTTAGGCCGTCGTCCACATAGAAATCTCTTTCTACGAAGTTTCTTGCATCCTTCCCATACTCTGATTCACCATCGAAGGCTGTCCTATGTAAGCCATATGAAGCAACCGCCTGTGAAGGACTATTGCCAAACACATGTACTTTCATGCGGTATTCTGTCACTTCCTGCTTGGTATCATTGTCTCTGTGCCATAGAAACCGAAGGTAATTTCTGTGGTCTTCTCTTACTACGAAACAATGAAACATCTGTTCTATATCAGCGGTGATGGCAACCGGCTCCTTCCTGAACCTCATGAGCACTCCTACAAGGTTATTAGTCAAGTTGGGACCAGTGAAGAGGACGTCATTCAGGGATATGCCTTGATATTTGGCACTTGAGTCGAACACCACTCTGATCTGCTTGGGTTTCCGCGGGTGATAAATTCCAAAAGAGGGTAGATACCAGCATTCTTCATCCTCTAGCAATGGTGGAGCTGGTTCCGCGTGGTCATTGTGAAAGATTCTTTCCATAAAGGCCACAAAGTGATCTTTAATTTCAGGCTTGTTTCGGAATGTTCGTTGGAGTGAGTAGAATCTGGATAGAGCCTGCTCCCGGTTGTTAGGGAGTCTAGCTCTTGTATCTCGAAATGGCAAGGGTGCGATCCAATGGTTAGACTCGCCCTTGAATAATCCACTATCCATTATTTTCATAAACTCCTTGTCTTCTATAGATAGAGCTATTTTGTCATCTTCACGTGTTGTGCAGAACACAGATTTTCCTATGTCATCATAGGCAGTAGGAACAATGTCGTACTCCTGAATGGTGTTGATAAACTTCTCCTTCACCTCGTAATGATGAGGACATGGTTTGAAGTGAGTTGTGCGACTATTGTTTAGCACATAGGTTTTGAAGGAGTTTACCCTGGATGGTTTGTGGCATTTTTCCATGCATACATCACCCATAATCACCCAGCCTAGGTCGAGTCTTTGTGCATATGGGGCATCATCTGGACCATTGCATTGTTGACGCACCTTATGGACCCTCAGGAAATCCCTTCCGAGCAGGATCAGGATGTCAGCATTCGTGTCTATAGGAGGAACTTCTTTAGCTAGGTGCTTTAAATGGGAATGGTGAAGTGCAGCCTTTGGAGTGGGAATATCCTGTCTTTCATCAGGTATATGGTCACACTCAATTATTGTCGGCAAGGGTATAGGCATGTTCTCTTTGATTGGAGAGATAACATACCCAATGGCTCTTCTGCCAAATGTCTCTACCCGACCGGAGCAGGTATTGAGAGTGTATGGTGTTGCTGGTCCTTGTATGCCGAAGATGTCAAAGAATTTGGGCTTTGCTAGAGACCTGTTGCTTTGCTCGTCTATGATGGCGTACATCCTAGTGGCTTTCTCAGGTTGCCCCTCAGGATACACTTTGACAAGACATACCTTGGCACAACACTTGGGGCTGATTTCTTCTCCACATACTTCCATGCACGAAGAGGATACAGCAGTTTTAGTTGGCTCATGGCCTTGTGGCTCCCCGCCATACCTTGACTCGGGCTTAGATACTGAAGGTTGGGCATTGTCTTCAGATGTATTTGGATGCATAGCTGTCACATGCTCATTGCTACTGCATTCAGCACACTTAACAATAGTTTTGCAGTCTTTAGCGATGTGGAATGAGGAGGCACAACACTTGTAGCATATTCCAAGCTCCTTGAGGATGTCTTTGCGCTCCTGCACGGGTTTTGCCCTGAGCCCACGGCATTCTCTCAGGGAATGAGGACTTCTATGGATAGGGCACATAAGACTGAGATTCTTTGCATTGCCTAGAGGGAAGCCTTGCTTAGTAGATGACGATGTTGCAAGTGGAATGTCTGTCTTTCTCACAGATACCGTCCCTTTGAAGTCTTTATATGCACTCGTTGTTTTACCTTGCTTTGAGAATGATGATGAACAGGTCAAAGTAGGTTCGGCAAAGTCAAAGCTGGGATCATTCTTCTTCTGAGCTTGGTCGCTGATAAACCTGGCAAAATAAGAGAAAGATGGAAAAAACACTTTATGCTCTCTCTTGTACCTTGATCCCAAGTCTGCCCATTTGTCTTGCATGCCGTGTGGTAGCTTAGTGACCACCGGGTTCACACCATGTGCGGTGTCTAGGTAGCTCAGTCCTGGAAGACGAGGGTCTAGTTTGGCTAACTCCAATTCCTTCAGCAGATCACTTAGATCCTGCAGTTTGCGATTGTCTTTGTTAGTGTCTTTGCCTGATGAAGAGACCTGAGTAGTCTCGAAAGATTGCAATTTGTTACCATCTTTTCAGTTAGCCATTAAAAGGTATCAACCACTGAGGACTCTCAAGTCTAAATATTTTTCTATCTACTGGCTAACACGGTACGAAGATATACATCTTTCCTATATCAAAATGGAGGATACCAGAATGTACCGCATCTTTATGGAACTAAAACCACTTCTGAAGAAACGCGCACAAATGGACAGCGACATTTTTTTCTTATCTAAATGCAAAAAGGAGAATCTTATTCCCAAAGGATCTGGATTACAAACCCAATTCTTCACACCTACAATACCCATTATGCACAAAACCTTTGTCACAGGACGTCTGAGAGACTTAGGAACCATCTTTTGCATGTCTGCTACAGCATAAGGAGTAAAGTCCAAGGGCAATTTGAAACTCTGAGGAAAACACTTACAGAAAGCACAGAGCAAAAATTACAACAATACTATAACAAACTACGGACCTTTCTGATTCAAAACAAGGAAAAGAAACTACACAGACTGCGCCTCCATTCCGGACTCTATACAAACAGATCCAAAACAAAGCCAAAACCTGACAACTCTGACAACCACTCCATTCCAGACACAAAAGCATCTGTGTCATCAATCTCTCAGATTACAAACCCAACAAAGTGGAGCTTGCCGTGCTTTCTAGAGGACTCTCATTTTGTCCTACTAAGGCCCTGGATAAAACCGAACTCTGCAGTGATATGGAACATTTTTTCAGGAGACTGCGCCTGAGGGAATACTTCAATGATACAGAAGATTCAGAAAACACTCGGACTGAAGGAAAAGGGATCCCAACAATCAAGAAGAGGTCAGACTGGACACCTCCACCTGGACGTAACCCTCATTTGGATAAATATATAGACTCATTCAGACATTTGATAAAATCCACCATCATAGCCACCAACAAGAGACAAGCCTCCAACATCAGTGCCCAGGAGAGAAAGGCCATACAGTCTCTGAAAACCAACAAAGAAATCATCATTAACCCCTTCACCCCCAAGGGTGGTTTGCACGTTAATGACCGGGACAATTTTTACAATTCTGACCACTGTCTCTTTATGAGGTTATAACTCCGGAACGCTTCAACGGATCTTCGCGATTCTGAGATTGTTTTCTCGTGACATATTGTACTTCATGTTAGTGGTAAAATTTCTTCCATATAACTTGCGTTTATTTTTGAAAAATACGCAAATATGGCGAAAATTTTGAAAATTTAGCAATTTTCAAACTTTGAATTTTTATTCCCTTAAAACAGAGAAATATGTAACACAAAATAGTTAAGAAATAACATTTCCCACATGTCTACTTTACATCAGCACAATTTTGGAATCAAAATTTTTTTTTGTTAGGAAGTTATAAGGGTTAAAAGTTGACCAGCGATTTCTCATTTTTACAACAAAATTTACAAAGCCATTTTTTTTAGGGACCACCTCACATTTGAAGTCACTTTGAGGGGTCTACATGACAGAAAATACCCAAAAGTGACACCATTCTAAAAACTGCACCCCTCAAGGTACTCAAAACCACATTCAAGAAGTTTATTAACCCTTCAGGTGCTTCACAGGAACTAAAGCAACGTGGAAGGAAAAAATGAATATTTAACTTTTTAGCCACAAAAATGATCTTTTACAAACTTTTTTTTTATTTTCACAAGGGTAAAAGGAGAAAATGGACAGATAAGGTTGTTATGCAATTTCTCCTGAGTACGCCAATACCCCATATGTGGGGGAAAACCACTGTTTGGGCACACGGCAGAGCTCGTAAGGGAAGGAGCGCCGTTTGACTTTTTCAAACTAAAATTGGCTGGAGTTGAGATTGGACGCCATGTCGCGCTTGGAGAACCTCTGATGCGCCTAAACAGTGGAAACCCCCCACAAGTGACACCATTTTGGAAACTAGACCCCCTAAGGTACTTATCTAGATCTGTTGTGAGCACTTTGAACCCCCAAGTGTTTCACAAAAGTTTATAATGCCTGGGTGTGAAAAAAAAAAAAAAAAATTCCACAAAAATGATTTTTTAGTCCTAAATTTTTGAATTTTCCCAAGGAAATTGGACCCCAAAAGTTGTTGTCCAATTTGTCCTGAGTACGCTGATACCCCATATGTGGGGGTGGAAAACTGTTTGGGCGCACGGCAGGGCTTGGAAAGGAAGTAGTAACGTTTTGGAATGCAGACATTGATGGGGTCATGTTCCGTTTGCAGTGCCCCAGATGAGCCTAAACAGTGGAAATCCCCACAAGTGACCCCATTTTGGAAACTAGACCCCCTAAGGAACTTATCTAGATCTTTGGTGAGCACTTTGAACCCCCAAGTGCTTCACACAAGTTTATAATGCCCGGGCATGAAAATAAAAAATCCTATTTTTTTCCCACAAAAATTCTCTTTTAGTCACTAATTTTTTATTTTCCCAAGGGTATCAGGAGAAATTGGACCACATAAGTTGTTGTCCAATTTGTCCTGAGTACGCTGATGCCCAATATGTGGGGGGGAACCACTGTTTGGGCGCACGGCAGAGCTCGGAAGGAAAGGAGCACCATTTTACTTTTTCCAACCAAAATTGGCTGGAATTGAGATTGGATGCCATGTTGCATTTGGAGAGCCCCTGATGTGCCTAAACAGTGGAAACCCCCCACAAATGACCCCATTTGGGAAACTAGACCCCCTAAGGAACTTATCTAGATCTTTGGTGAGCAATTTGAACCCTCAAGTGCTTCACACAAGTTTATAACGTAGAGCCGTAAAATTTAAAAATCATATTTTTTCCACAAAAATGATCTTTTCACCCGAATTTTTATTTTTCCAAGGGTAACAAGACTCCAAAAGTTATTGTGCAATTTGTCCTGAGTACACTGATACCCCATATGTGGGGGTATACCACTGTTTGGGTGCATGGCAGAGTTTGGAAGGGAAGGAGCGCCGTCTCACTTTTTCAACGCAGAATTGGCTGGACGCCATGTCGTGTTTGGAGAGCTCCTGATCTGCCTAAACAGTGGAAATCCCCAACAAATGACACCATTTTGGAAACTAGACCCCTCAAGGAACTTATCTAGATGTGTGGTGAGAACTTTGAACCCCCAGGTGTTTCACTAAAGTTTATAACGTACAGCCTTAAAATAAAAAATCCTTTTTTTTTTTTACAAAAATGATTTTTTCGCCCCCAATATTTTATTTTTACAAGGGTAACAGAAGAAATTGGAACCCAAAAGTTGTTGTCCAATTTGTCCTGAGTACGCTGATACCCAATATGTAGGAGAAAACTACTGTATGGGTGCACGTCAGGGCTCGGAAGGAAGTAGTGACGTTTTGGATTGCAGACTTTGATGGAATGGTCTGGGGGCCTCATGTCGCATTTGGAGAGCCCCTGATACGCCTAAACAGTGGAAACCCCCCACAAGTGACCCCATTTTGGAAAATAGACCCCACAAGGAACTTATCTAGATGTGTGGTGAGCACTTTGAACCCCGAAGTGCTTCACAGAAGTTTATAACGCACAGCCGTAAAAATAAAAAATCCTTTTTTTTTTTACAAAAATGATTTTTTCGCCCCCATATTTTATTTTCACAAGGGTAACAGGAGAAATTGGACCCCAAAAGTTGTTGTCCAATTTGTCCTGAGTACGCTGATACCCAATATGCGGGAGAAAACTACTGTATGGGCGCATGTCAGGGCTCGGAAAGGGAAGTAGTGACGTTTTGGATTGCAGACTTTGATGGAATGGTCTGGGGGCGTCATGTCGCATTTGGAGAGCCCCTGATGCACCTAAACAGTGGAAATCCCCAACAAGTGACCCCATTTTGGAAAATAGACCCCACAAGGAACTTATTTAGATGTGTGGTGAGCGCTATGAAGCCCCAAGTGCTTCACAGAAGTTTATAATGTACAGCCGTAAAAACAAAAAAATCTTATTTTTTTTACAAAAATAATATTTTCGCCCCCAGTTTTTTATTTTCCCAAGGGTAACAGAAGAAATAGGACAAATTTCACAATAACTCTTGGGGTCCAGAGCTCAGAAGTGAAGGAACACCGTTTGACTTTTTCAACGCAGAATTGGCTGGAATGGAGATCAGACACCATGTCACATTTGGAGAGCCCCTGATGTGCCTAAACAGCGGAAACCCCCCAATTCTAACTCCAACCCTAACCCCAACACACCCCTAACCCTAGTCCCAACCCTAATCCCAACCCTAACCCTAATCCTAACTCTAACCCTAATCCTAACTTTAGCGCCAACCCTAACCCTAACTTTAGCCGAAACTCTAACCCTAACCCTAATGGGAAAATGGAAATAAATACATTTTTTTTATTTTATTATTTTTCCCTAACTAAGGGGGTGATAAAGGGGGGTTTGATTTACTATTTATAGTGGTTTTTATGATTGGCAGCTGTCACGCTAAAAGACGCTTTTTATTGCAAAAAGTAGTTTTTTGCATCGCCACATTTTGAGAGCTATAATTTTTGCATATTTTGGCCCACAATGTCATGTGAGGTCTTAATTTTTGCGGGACGAGGTGACGCTTTTATTGGTACCATTTTTGAGCACGTGACATTTTTTGATCGCTTTTTATTTCGATTTTTGGGAGGTTAGAATGAACAAAAATCAGCAATTCATGAATTTCTTTTGGGTGAGGCGTTTTTATTGTTCCGCATGTGGTAAAATCGATAAAGCAGTTTATTCTTCGGGTCAGTACGATTATGGCGATACCTCATTTATATAATTTTTTTATGTTTTGGCGCTTTTATAGAATAAAAACAATTTTATATAAAAAATAATTATTTTTGCATCGCTTTATTCTGCGAGCTATAACTTTTTTATTTTTTTGCTGATGATGCTGTGTGATGGCTCGTTTTTTGCGGGACAAGATGACGTTTTCAGCGGTACCATGATTATTTATATCCGTCTTTTTGATCGCGTGTTATTCCACTTTTTGTTCAGCGGTATGATGATAAAGCACTGATTTTTTGCTTCGTTTTTATTTTTTAAGGGGTTCACAAAAGGGGTTAACTAGTGGGACAGTTTTATAGGGGGGGTCGTTACGGACGCGGCGATACCATATATGTGTACTTTTATTGTTTTATTTTTTTTATTTACAATAAGTAATGAATTTATTGGGGAATATTTTTTATTTTTTTTTATTTATTTTGGATTTTTTTTTACACATGTTTATTTTTACTTTTTTTTACTTTTTTACTTTGTCCCAGGGTGGGACATCACTGTATTTCATCAGATCGCTGGTGTGACAGTGTGCACAGCACTCTGTCACACCAGCGATGTGACAGGCAGTGCAGGACGCTTCCTCATGCCTGCTCTCGGCAGGCACTGAGGAAGCCGCCTCCCTCCAGGACCCCAGCGCCATCTTGGATCCGGGTCCTGGGAGGGAGGAAGCCCTCAGAGCAGCGCGATCACATCGCGCTGCTCTGAGGGTCTCAGGGGGGCGCGCAGGGAGCCCCCACCCTGCGCGATCCTCCCCTGTGCCCCCAGTACACCGCGATCATGTTTGATCGCGGTGTGCAAGGGGTTAATGTGCCGGGAGCGGTCCGTGACCGCTCCTGACACACAGTCACGGGTGTCAGCTGTGATAATCAGCTGACACCCGGCGGCGATTAGCTGCGCTCCCTCCGGGAGCGCAGCTAATCGCCTATGACGTACTATCCCGTCCATGGTCAGAATGGCACGGGTTTTATGGACGGGATAGTACGTCTAATGTCAGAGAGGGGTTAAACCTGCTGACAAGGGAGGTGCAATAGTCATGATGAACACATCAGACTATATGAAGGAAGAAAACAGACAACTTACGGACACACGCTACTACAGAAAACTGGAGTCGGACCCTACACAGGACTATTACAAGGAACTAAGCAAGTTGGTATCTTGTCTGTCTGACAAATCCATAAGAGCTGATGACTAGAGTTGAGCGATACTTTCCGATATCCTAAAGTATCGGAATCGGAATGGTATCGCCGATATCACTAAAATATCGGCGATACCCGATACCGATACCGGAAGTCCCATGTAAGTCTATGGGAACAAAATATCGCAACTAAAAAAAACCCATTCTTTCCTTGTAAACACTAAATATACACACATAGAATACATATATATATATATACATGTCATTGTGACATATATATATACATATATGTATAGTTTATACACTTCTACATAGTAAAATATCCTCTCATTCAATTGCCGGGTAAAGCCGGCTTCAGTGAAAAGACAGAAGCACCCGACATGAAATGACACTTGGTGTACATAGGGTTAACCATGTCTTTTCATGTCGTTTGCTATCTGATTTGCACAAACAATTAAATCAGACTATGTGTGCAAAATTTCACACCTGTAGGGGTTAATTAAAGGTGTAAATTCGTTGTAAAAAAAACGGACTTTTTTTGCTACGAATTTACACCTTTAATTAACCCCTACAGGTGTGAAATTTTGCACACATAGTCTGATTTAATTGTTTGTGCAAATTAGGCTGGAGTCACACACAACCACAAAAAATCGGTCCGTTTTAGACGGTCGACAATCGGATCAAAATAAAAACATCACACATCCTTCTGTCATCCGATTTTCCTTCAAAGATGCGATTTAATCGCATGTGTGTGTACCTTGTAACATCCGATTTTCATCCGACTTGCGAGATTTTCTCGCAGGCTTGCAAAACTGACATATAATGGATCCAAAAGAATAGTATTTAAATGCCAAAAGAAAGAATAGATATATACACATATATATATATATATATATATATATATATATATATATATATATATGTCATTGTGACATATATATATATACATATATTTATAGTTCTTACACTTCTACATACTGTTATAGCCGCTAATTCAATTGCCGGCTTCAGTGAAATCACAGAAGCCGACATGAAATGATACATTGTTTCCACACATTTAACCATGTAATTTCATGTATTTTTATATATGTTTGAAACATACAATTACATGAGTATATGTGTGCTAAATTTCAGACATGTAGGGGTTAATTAAAGGTGTAAATTCGTTGTAAAAAAAACGGACTTTTTTTGCTACGAATTTACACCTTTAATTAACCCCTACAGGTGTGAAATTTTGCACACATAGTCTGATTTAATTGTTTGTGCAAATTAGGCTGGAGTCACACACAACCACAAAAAATCGGTCCGTTTTAGACGGTCGACAATCGGATCAAAATAAAAACATCACACATCCTTCTGGCATCCGATTTTCCTTCAAAGATGCGATTTAATCGCATGTGTGTGTACCTTGTAACATCCGATTTTCATCCGACTTGCGAGATTTTCTCGCAGGCTTGCAAAACTGACATATAATGGATCCAAAAGAATAGTATTTAAATGCCAAAAGAAAGAATAGATATATACACATATATATATATATATATATATATATATGTCATTGTGACATATATATATATATACATATATTTATAGTTCTTCTTACACTTCTACATACTGTTATAGCCGCTAATTCAATTGCCGGCTTCAGTGAAATCACAGAAGCCGACATGAAATGATACATTGTTTCCACACATTTAACCATGTAATTTCATGTATTTTTATATATGTTTGAAACATACAATTACATGAGTATATGTGTGCTAAATTTCAGACATGTAGGGGTTAATTAAAGGTGTAAATTCGTTGTAAAAAAAAACGGACTTTTTTTGCTACGAATTTACACCTTTAATTAACCCCTACAGGTGTGAAATTTTGCACACATAGTCTGATTTAATTGTTTGTGCAAATTAGGCTGGAGTCACACACAACCACAAAAAATCGGTCCGTTTTAGACGGTCGACAATCGGATCAAAATAAAAACATCACACATCCTTCTGGCATCCGATTTTCCTTCAAAGATGCGATTTAATCGCATGTGTGTGTACCTTGTAACATCCGATTTTCATCCGACTTGCGAGATTTTCTCGCAGGCTTGCAAAACTGACATATAATGGATCCAAAAGAATAGTATTTAAATGCCAAAAGAAAGAATAGATATATACACATATATATATATATATATATATATATATATATATGTCATTGTGACATATATATATATACATATATTTATAGTTCTTACACTTCTACATACTGTTATAGCCGCTAATTCAATTGCCGGCTTCAGTGAAATCACAGAAGCCGACATGAAATGATACATTGTTTCCACACATTTAACCATGTAATTTCATGTATTTTTATATATGTTTGAAACATACAATTACATGAGTATATGTGTGCTAAATTTCAGACATGTAGGGGTTAATTAAAGGTGTAAATTCGTTAAAAAAAAATGCGTGGGCTCCCGCTGTATTTTCTCCACCAGACAGACAAAGCAAGCGAGTGGGGGCAGATAATAATAGCCTAGGGAGGGTACATTTTTTTGTGCCCCCCCCCTGGCTACTAACATCTGCCCCCAGACACCCCAGAAAGGGCAAATCTATAATTAGATTCGCCCTTTCTGGCACTTTGCCCGTCTATTCCCATTGCCCTGTAGCGGTGGCGAATGGGTTAATAAGGGGTTAAAATGACCTTGCAATTGAAAGGTCACTTTAAGCCAGGTTAATAATTGATAGCTGTCAATTAGGCAACTATCAATTATTAATCCTATTGTATGAAAGAAAAATCAAACACACACACTTTAATAAAAAAATAAGTTTAATGAAATAATCACACAGTTTTTGACCATATTTTATTTTCCTGCTAAAACCATTTCCTGTAATAAAAATAAAATAAAAAAGCAAAATTATACTTACCAATCCGATGTACAGTCAGGTCCCACGGTGTAATCCATCAGAAAGGGTTAACAGGTTACAGGTCGCAGAGAGCTAATAATGCTGTCTCAGACCTGTATTCCCCTGAATGAATAACTTCCTCTCCCAGCGAAAGTAGAGGAATAGATTCATGAATGGAGCTTAATTGATTTCTTGCCAATTTAACTGTAGTGACCTGACCTAAAGGGAAAGTGGACACAATCAATTAAGCTTCATTCATGAAACACATCCTCTCCTGTCGCCAGGAGAGGAACTTATTCATTCATGAGCTTTGAGCTGAGCATGCAGGATTACTTGCACTGCTTGGCTCAAAGCTAGTTAACCCTTTGTGAAGGATTACAGCGTGGGACGTGACAGATCGGCGGAATAGGTAAGAATAATGTTGTTTTATTTCTTTTTCTTTATTTTAGGAGATCAATGGCTTCGCACGGATTTAGTGTAAAATAAAATATGGTCAAAAAAATGTGTTTTTATTTCATTAAAATTATTTATTCTTAAAGTGTGTGTGTTTTTTTATTTACTTCAATAGGATTAATAATTGATAGTTGTCTAATTGACAGCTATCAATCATTAACCTGCCTTAAAGGTCACCTTTCAATTGCAAGGTGACAGTAAGGTGAGATTAACCCATTCGCCACCGCTACAGGGCAATGGGAATAGACGGGCAAAGTGCCAGAAAGGGCGAATCTAATTATAGATTTGCCCTTTCTGGGGTGTCTGGGGGCAGATGTTAGTAGCCAGGGGGGGCACAAAAAAATGCACCCTCCCTGGGCTATTATTATCTGCCCCCACTCGCTTTGCTTTGTCTGTCTGGTGGAGAAAATACAGCGGGAGCCCACGCATTTTTTTTCAACGAAATTACACCTTTAATTAACCCCTACATGTCTGAAATTTTGCACAAATACACTCATGTAATTGTATGTTTCAAACATATATAAAAATACATGAAATTACATGGTTAAATGTGTGGAAACAATGTATCATTTCATGTCGGCTTCTGTGATTTCACAAAACCCGGCAATTGAATTAGCGGCTATTACAGTATGTAGAAGTCTAGGAACTATAAATATATGTATATATACATGTCACAATGACATGTATATATATATGTATGTGTTCTATGTGTATATATCTATTCTTTCTAGTCTTTATTAAAGCTGTCAGTGTGATTTTACAGTATAGCCGGGGATGAATTGCCGGCTTTTCTAAAGGACACCGATGCGATTTCATCGCAAGTCACACAGTGTGGTCCGTTTGTAATCAGATTTTTCATCGCTCCCATAGACTTGCATTGGCGATTGTCGACCGACAATCGGTGACAGTGGCAGCATGCTGCGATTGTACACGGACGTTTAAAACGGACCACAAAAAATCTGATACTGGGAGCTGCTCCATAGATTAACATAGGTCCGACTGCAATGCGATATTTCATCGCATTGCAGTCGTCCGATTTTGTCGCCAGTGTGACTCCGGCCTTAGATAGCAAAGGACATGAAAAGACATGGTTAACCCTATGTACACCAAGTGTCATTTCATGTCACCCGACATGAAATGACACTTGGTGTACATAGGGTTAACCATGTCTTTTCATGTCCTTTGCTATCTAATTTGCACAAACAATTAAATCAGACTATGTGTGCAAAATTTCACACCTGTAGGGGTTAATTAAAGGTGTAAATTCGTTGTAAAAAAAACGGACTTTTTTGCTACGAATTTACACCTTTAATTAACCCCTACATGTCTGAAATTTAGCACACATATACTCATGTAATTGTATGTTTCAAACATATATAAAAATACATGAAATTACATGGTTAAATGTGTGGAAACAATGTATCATTTCATGTCGGCTTCTGTGATTTCACTGAAGCCGGCAATTGAATTAGCGGCTATAACAGTATGTAGAAGTGTAAGAACTATAAATATATGTATATATATATATGTCACAATGACAATATATATATATATATATATATATATATATATATATGTGTATATATCTATTCTTTCTTTTGGCATTTAAATACTATTCTTTTGGATCCATTATATGTCAGTTTTGCAAGCCTGCGAGAAAATCTCGCAAGTCGGATGAAAATCGGATGTTACAAGGTACACACACATGCGATTAAATCGCATCTTTGAAGGAAAATCGGATGCCAGAAGGATGTGTGATGTTTTTATTTTGATCCGATTGTCGACCGTCTAAAACGGACCGATTTTTTGTGGTTGTGTGTGACTCCAGCCTAATTTGCACAAACAATTAAATCAGACTATGTGTGCAAAATTTCACACCTGTAGGGGTTAATTAAAGGTGTAAATTCGTAGCAAAAAAAGTCCGTTTTTTTTACAACGAATTTACACCTTTAATTAACCCCTACAGGTGTGAAATTTTGCACACATAGTCTGATTTAATTGTTTGTGCAAATCAGATAGCAAACGACATGAAAAGACATGGTTAACCCTATGTACACCAAGTGTCATTTCATGTCGGGTTCTGCATTTTCACAAAAGCCGGCAATTGAATTAGCGGCTATTATACTATGTAGAAGTGTATGAACTACAAATATAAATATATATATATATGTGTCACAAATTCAATGACATGTATATATATATATGAGGTGTAAAATTGCTGAAAAAAAATGCGTGGGCTCCCGCCCTATTTTCGCAACCAGACAGACAAAGCCAGTGAGTGGGGCAGATAATAATAGCCCAGAGAGGGACCATTATTTTTGCCCCCCCCCGGCTACTAACATCTGCCCCCAGACACCCCAGGAAAGACAAATCTATAATTAGATTCGCCCTTTCTGGCACTTTGCCCGTCTATTCCCATTGCCCTGTAGCGGTGGCGAATGGGTTAATATGGGGTTAAAGCCACCTTGCTATTGAAAGGTGACCTTAAGCCAGGTTAATAATTGAGAGCTGTCAATTAGACAACTATCAATTATTAATCCTATTGCATGAAATAAAAATAAAACACACACACTTTAATTAAAAATCATTTTAATGAAATAAAGACACATGTTTTTGACCATCTTTTATTTTACTGCAAAAACCATTTCCTGTAATAAAAATAAAATAAAAAAGCAAAATTATTCTTACCTATCCCATGCACAGTCAGGTCCCACGGTGTAATCCTTCAGAAAGGGTTAATGTTTACTGCAGGGACCGCAGCTAATGCTGCAGCCTCACAGTAAACCCCAAATGAATGAGTTCCTCTCCTGCCTGACAGGAGAGTAAAGGCTGGGTGTCACATAACGATACACCAGCGATCCCGACAACGATATGCACTTGTCAGGATCGCTGGTGTATCGCTACATGATCGCTGCTGAGCTGCCAAACAGGCAGCGATCTGGGACAGCGACACTGCGGGTAACATCGCTTAAGGGCCCGTCTCACATAGCGATATCGCTACCGAGATCGCTGCTGAGTCACTAGTTTTGTGACGCAGCAGCGAGCTCACCAGCGATATCGCTGTGTGTGACATTCAGCGACGATCAGCCCCCCTGCCGGGTATCGCTGATCGTCGCAGAACTGTCAGGACCTTTTGTTGATCGCTGGTTTCCCTCTGACAGGCACGCATCGCTGCGTGTGACAGGCGGGAGACCAGCGATCCGCTGGTAACCAAGGTACACAGCGGGTTTCCAGGCACCGCGCAGCGCTTGGAAACCCGCTGTGTACCTTGGATACCAGCTCCCTGCATCAGGGCGCTGGTATCCAAGGTACACAGCGGGTTTCTAGGCACAGCCCCGCGCCTGGAAACCCGCTGTGTACCTTGGTTACCAGCGGATCGCTGGTCTCCCGCCTGTCACACGCAGCGATGTGTGCCTGTCAGCGGGAAACCAGCGATCAAAGGTCCTGACATTTCAGCGACGATCAGCGATACCCGGCAGGGGGGCTGATCGTCGCTGAATGTCACACACAGCGATATCGCTGGTGAGCTTGCTGCTGCGTCACAAAACTAGTGACTCAGCAGCGATCTCGGTAGCGATATCGCTATGTGAGACGGGCCCTTAAGTGGAAAGCTTAATTGATTGCTTTCCACTTTCACTTCAGGTCAGCCAGGGACACAATCAGTGACGTCAGAGGGAACTGATTAACAAAAATAGGGGTTCCCTTCGAAAAAAAAATGGCGTGGGGTCCCCCCTATTTTTGTTAACCAGCCAGATGAAGCAGACCGCTGAGGCCTGGATTTTCAGGCTGTTAAGGAGCCAAGATCCATGGACCTTGCCAGCCTGATAATACCAGGCCACAGCAGTCTGTATATCTTGGCTGATTAACAAAAATAGGGGATCCCCTCGAAAAAAATTGGCGTGGGGTCCCCCCTATTTTTGTTAACCAGCCAGATGAAGAAAACCGCTGAGGCCTGGATTTTCAGGCTGTTAAGGAGCCAAGATCCATGGACCTTGCCAGCCTGATAATACCAGGCCACAGCAGTCTGCATATCTTGGCTGATTAACAAAAATAGGGGATCCCCTCGAAAAAAATTGGCGTGGGGTCCCCCCTATTTTTGTTAACCAGCCAGATGAAGCAGACCGCTGAGGCCTGGATTTTCAGGCTGTTAAGGAGCCAAGATCCATGGACCTTGCCAGCCTGATAATACCAGGCCACAGCAGTCTGCATATCTTGGCTGATTAACAAAAATAGGGGATCCCCTTGAAAAAAATTGGCGTGGGGTCCCCCCTATTTTTGTTAACCAGCCAGATGAAGCAGACCGCTGAGGCCTGGTTTTTCAGGCTGGTAAGGATCCAATATCCATGGACCTTGCAAGCCTGATAATACCAGGCCACAGCAGTCTGCTTAGCTTGGCTGGTTAACAAAAATAGGGGATCCCCTCGAAAAAAAAAACGGCGTGGGGATCCCCCCTATTTTTGTTAACCAGCCAAGTAAAATGCAGACTGCTGCGGCCTGGTATTAAAAGACTGTCAAGGCCCATGGATTTTGGCCCTCAACAGCCTGATAATACCAGGCTACAGCAGCCCCACATTTGGCGCATCAAAAGATGTGCCAATTGTGGCACTTTACCCGGCTCTTCCCACTTGCCCTGTAGCGGTGGCAAGCGGGGTAATAAGGGGTTATTGTCACCGTTGATTGCACGGTGACAATAAGCCCGGTTAATAATGGAGAGGCGTCAATAAGACACCGATCCATTATTAATCCCAAAGTTATTAAATGTATAAAAAAAAGACACAGCAAGAAAAAAGTCTTTTAATGAAATAAAAGAGACAACACAGTTTTCATTTCTTTTATTACTCTCTCATTCCTGCGACGCCATCGATCTCCTGTAAAAAAAGAAAAAAAACAAACCAACAGTATACCACCTGTCCGACGCAGTCCATAACGATAGTCCCACGACGATCCAGCTCTGCTACATCGCAATGACAGGCAGAGCCTGTCATTGCAACGCAGCACAGCTGATTACCTGCTTCCCCGGCGGTGACGTCATCGGACTGACTGCTTTACGGCCGCGATTACCCAGCAGTCACTGCAGTTATCGCGAGAAACTGCATGTGACCGCCGGGGAAAGAAGATGGCGGCCATGAAGCAGTGCAGGACGTGACCGCCGGAGATCTTCTGCCAGGTAAGTGCCGCTGACTCCTGACAGACCCGACCGACGGACACTGACAGTGACAGTGACAATCCCGATTCCGGTATCCGATAAGACGAAAATATCGGAACTCGGAATCGGAATTCCGATACAGCTAATATCGGCCGATACCCGATATTTGCAGTATCGGAATGCTCAACACTACTGATGACCTGATACCAGAAAGTCCAAGAACAGGGACGTTTTACATGCTTCCCAAAATCCACAAAGCTGGGAATCCAGGGAGGCCGATTATTTCATGTGTGGACACCCTTACTGAGCAGGTATCTGGATGGGTAGAGGGTATTCTTAAACCCCTGGTAAAGGATACACCCAGCTACATTCAGGACACAACTGACCTACTGAATAAACTAGCAGCAATAGGTCCCTTACCAGAAGGAACCATCCTGGCCACCATGGATGTGTGGAATCTTTGTACTCTAATATCCCACAGCAGGATGGATTAAATGCCTGCAAAGTCTTCATGGGAAACACCGCGAATGATGCTGATTCTGTGGTGAAACTCACAAAATTCATCCTCACGCACAATTACTTTGAATTTGACAACAAGATATATCTTCAGGAGACTGGCACAGCGATGGAAGTAAAATGGCTCCACAGTATGCAAATCTTTTCATGGCCAAGCTTGAAAGCAAATTTTTGTCCTCATGTCCCATCAGGCCTCGGGCCTACTACCGCTACATTGATGACATTTTAATCATCTGGACGGAGTCTGAACAACAGCTAAAGACGTTCCATGAACAGTTCAACCAATTTCATCCCACCATCAACTTAACACTTAACTACTCCAGCACTGAAATTAACTTTTCAGACACCACCATTAAGCTAAAGAACAATGAAATAGAGACATCCCTGTATCAGAAGCCAATCGACCGTCCAACATACCTTAAATGGGACAGTTTCCATCCAAAACACATAAAAAACTCTATTGTCTACAGCCAAGCCATCAGATACAACCGTATATGTTCCAACCCCATGGATAGAGATGAACACCTTATTCGCCTCAGAAAGACCTTTTTGAACCAGGGCTACCATCCAAGAACAATTGAGAACCAAATTACAAGAGCCACCAGAATATCAAGGAATCACCTGCTACATTACAAAGCTAAAGAAGAAAATAACCGGGTGCCTCTAGTGGTCACCTACAATCCAAATCTGGAGATGCTAAGGGGAGCTGCACGGAAACTACAACCTTTACTACAAAAAGATGCCCGATTACAATCCATATTTCCAGACCCCCCACTACTATGTTTTAGGCAGCCCCCAAATCTAAGAAACATCATTGTCAGAAGCTCCCTGTCCTCCCCAACAGCTGCAGGAACCTTTCCTTGCAAACAGAAGAAGTGCAAAACCTGTCCATCTATAATGACCACGGACAAGATAAAGATCCCCAACTCCCATCGGGACTACAAGATCCCAGGTACTTTCAGCTGCATCACATCTAATGTGGTGTACCTAATTATTTGTACGAAATGTCCAACTGGGGGTCTGTATGTGGGGGAGACCGGGCAAAAACTGAGAACAAGGATGAATTCTCATAGCCACACAATAAGAGAAAAAAGAATGGATCTACCTGTGGCCAAACACTTTTGTATGCCCGGTCATAGCATGATGGATATGGAATTACTGGTATTAAAAGCTAACTTCAAATCTGAGAAAGATAGAAAGATTTGGGAATATAAACTTATGATGACCTTTGACACTCTTAGTGCTGGAATGAACGTGTCACATGGATTCATGTCTGTGTACATCAATTAAGGAATCTGCTTCTCTGACCTGGGGGCATCAAAACACAATACCAGACCCCAATCAGAGGGCAATAAAACTCTCACTCCTTATCTATGAACTGTTCCAATATTTATGTTCATCCCTCTGCCATAATGACAGTTCTGCTTCACGTCACATGTCTTACCTATTGCATTATTCCTGTGTCCTCTTGTGTATAAATATGTGATTCTTCAGTTTTTGTTTTAGTCTTTGCCTGATGAAAAGACCTGAGTAGTCTCGAAAGCTTGCAATTTGTTACCATCTTTTCAGTTAGCCATTAAAAGGTATCAACCACTGAGGACTCTCAAGTCTAAATATTTAGTTATCTTTGGGAAGTTTTGCAGTTTCCTAAATAATGCGCTTTCTATAGCTTCCGCGCTGCCATAGGTTTGCTCCAGCCTCTCCCATGCTGCAGTGAGACCCGCATCTGAATGGCCAACATGGATTGCTCTTAATGTTCTGATGCGCTCTGTGGATTCTGGGCCTAGCCAATGGACAAGCAAGTCCAGTTGTTTCTTGGCGGTAAGGTTAAGACCTGTGATTACAGCTTCAAAGGTTGACTTCCAGGATCTATAGTTTTCAGCAGAGTCATCAAACTTTGAGAGACTACTGTTTACTAGTTCCCTGCGTATCATATATTTGGCAAACTCTGACATGTCTGTGTTCTTCGTTCCTTGTTGCAAGATTGACTTGTGGTACCTCTGAGGTGTGTAAGTCCCTTGGCGTGTAAGGATGAGACACTTGAGGCCAGAATGATGTTGCACGAGGGTTTAGGTGTAGTTTAGTCTCTGGAGGGTCTGCTTGTCGTAGCTGAAACTGTGGGTTGGTGCTGAAAGTGTCACGACGTATAACAGATATATTCAAAGATAGCAACCTATATCTAATGTGACATCATTCTAAATTTCATATAATAGAGAAAATCAACATGTATACATAGTATCTGCCAGCAATATCTTACCTGACATAATATCCTATGTATTGTGGGTCAATACTGTGTACGTGTCACGCTGTCTCTGGATAGAGGTGGACCGGGGTCTATGCTGACCCTGAACTGGGGTCCTGACTAGTCCCTCTACCTGGAGGTACTGTTAATGGTACAGAGGTCCAGGCCGCCAGCGTAACCCTGTCTCCTGTAGATCCCTGACCACTGTAATCTAGTCCTGAGAAGGACCCTGATTACCACCACAGGGAATGGGCAGGTCACAGCTTACACACAGTCTAAGACAAACGAGACAGACAAGGGGTAAAGAAAACACAGCCTTGCATACAACACTTCCACTACAGAGGAACACAAAAGGTTAAGGAGATAAACAATAAGCGAGGAGAGGAAAAACCACAACAGGCACTCTTAGCTAAAGTCTTCTCAGAAACGATCCGCTCTGCTGGTCTGAATGAATGCTTTCACCGGCAACTTCCCCAGCAGACCAGCAGGTATATGAAGGAA
This sequence comes from Oophaga sylvatica, assembly GCA_033576555.1. Classification (NCBI taxonomy): domain Eukaryota; kingdom Metazoa; phylum Chordata; class Amphibia; order Anura; family Dendrobatidae; genus Oophaga; species Oophaga sylvatica. The sequence goes on along the minus strand of JARQOD010000005.1, from coordinate 118,373,228 downwards.
GCTAATTAACAAAACATCAATCGCAGCTGGGCGAGGCTGGTCAGCCCAGCACCGAGAGAGAAAGAATTAACTCCCTCAGTGCCGAAAAACACCCAGCACCAGAAACTCAGCTGTGCGAAGTCAGGGTGTGCAATCGCGACGATCTCCGCCGCGACACACCCGTGACAGTACCCCCCCTTCTACGAGGGGCCTCTGGACCCTCAGGGCCTGGTCTATCTGGGTGAGTAGTGTGGAAGGCCCGAACCAAACGGTCTGCGTTAATATCCGACACAGAAACCCACATCCTCTCCTCAGGACCATACCCCTCCAATGAACAAGGTACTGAAGGGACCGGCGATTCCGACGTGAGTCAATGATCTTCGATACCTGAAACTCCAAATTACCATTGACCACCACTGGAGAAGGAGGTAGAGGTGACGGTATAACTGGTGCCACGTACCTCTTAAGCAACGATTTGTGGAACACATTGTGGATTTTAAATGTAGGAGGGAGGTCAAGACGGAAAGCCACCGGATTAACTATTGAACTGATCCTGTATGGCCCGATGAATCTGGGACCGAGTTTCCAGGAGGGAACCTTAAGTTTTATATTCTTGGTAGACAACCATACCAGATCGTTCACACTTAGGTCCGGACCAGACACTCTCCTCCTATCAGCCATACGTTTGTATCGGTTCCCCATAGTGCTCAGATTATTAAGCACTCCTCTCCACACTGAAGCAAGTGACGACGAAAATTGTTCCTCCTCAGGAACCCCAGAAGAGCCCCCCCATTGAAAGTACAAAATTGGGGGTGAAAACCATATGCCCCAAAAAACGGGGACTTACCAGTGGACTCGCTCCGCCTATTGTTAAGAGCGAACTCTGCCAGAGGCAAGAAAGAAGACCAGTCCTCTTGGTTCTCTGAGACAAAACACCGGAGATATGTCTCTAAGCTCTGATTCAGACGCTCTGTCTGACCATTGGTCTGCGGATGAAAAGCCGAAGAAAATGACAACTGCATCCCCCGACGAGAACAAAATGCCTTCCAGAATTTGGACACAAACTGAGACCCCCGATCCGACACCACATCGGAAGGCAACCCGTGAAGTCTCACAATCTCCCCAATGAACACCTGCGCCAGAGTTTTAGCATTAGGAAGAGCAGGAAGAGCAATAAAATGTGCCATTTTGCTGAACCTGTCAACTACAACTAGTATGACAGTTTTACCTGAAGACGGAGGAAGGTCCGTAATGAAGTCCATAGACAGATGGGTCCATGGACGCTCCGGGATTTTCAACGGTAAAAGGGCCCCAGACGGACGGGTATGTGGGGTCTTAGAGCGCGCACATACCCCACAGGACGCGACAAAAGTTACCACCTCTTTATTTAAGTTAGGCCACCAAAACCGGCGAGAAACGAGATCTACAGTTGCTTTACTCCCTGGGTGTCCTGCCAAAGCAGAATTATGATGTGCCTCGATAACCTTTTGTCTTAACTGATCTGGAACAAACAGTTTCCCTGGAGGTCCTACAGGGGCGTCCCCTGAGCCTCCAATACCTCCTCCTCAAGCTCAGAGCATACAGCCGACACCACAACTCCCTCCTGAAGAATAGGAACCGGGTCATCCGTCTTCCCGGCCCCCGGGAAACTACGTGATAAGGCATCAGCCTTTACATTTTTTGACCCAGGACGATATGTGACGACAAAATTAAACCTGGTAAAAAACAACGACCATCTAGCTTGTCTGGAATTCAGACGTTTTGCAGACTCTAAATACAGCAGGTTCTTGTGATCAGTAATGACGGTGACCGGGTGGACTGCCCCCTCCAAAAAGTGACGCCACTCTTCAAAAGCCAACTTAATGGCCAAGAGTTCCCTATTGCCGACATCATAATTCCTCTCGGCGGACGACAATTTTTTAGAGAAGAAAGCGCACGGATGCCATTTACCAGGGGACGGACCTTGAGATAATACCGCACCCACTCCTACGTCAGATGCGTCTACCTCCACAATGAACGGTTGTGATGCATCAGGTTGGATGAGTATGGGTGCTGAATAGTGTTGAGCGATAGTGCTCGATATCTAAAAATATCGTATCGAAATTGTATCGCCGATAGCACTAAATATCGTCGATATCCGATTTCGATAGCGGAAGTCCCATGTAAGTCTATGGGAACAAAATATCGCAACAAAAAAAACCCTTTCTTACGTTGTAAACACAAAATATACACACATAGAATACATATATATATATATATATATATATATACATGTCATTGTGACATATATATATACATATATTTATAGTTTATACACTTCTACATAGTAAAATAGACTCTGATTCAATTGCCGGGTAAAGCCGTGACATACCCCATAGAAGTCGACGGGCTCGGTGCCGAGTACCACCAAAACCTCTGGCTCTGTGCGACTCAACTTGGGCGTCACGAACAGGATTCTGTAGCTCGCTATAAGCGAGTCCTGTGTGCCTGAATTGAACTGGTTTTGTGCTTGAGAATTGCTAAAATCATCAGAGAATGTATTTGCCATTTTTCCGCCATATCTGCGTCACGACGAGGCACTGTGAAGAAGAAGGGCGTGCTCTTCATGGGTGTACTGTACACTCACTCAGTGACGCGAAAACGATGGCTCTAAATGGTACTGCAATGTAAGATCGTGCCCCACAGCTCTGGAGTTCCGCCTCCTCATCCTCCTCAGTGTGTGGAAACTAACACGAAGGTCCCGCCTCCCTACAAAAGAGGGGCCCTCTCCAGATGCTAATGACACATGTGACTTGGCAGAGATGGCTAATGGACACGAGCAGAAGTGTGAAGGGATGGAGCAGTCAGAGCTCTCCCCCCACGGAAGCGACCCGATCGCCACGGAACCACCGTTGGGCACCCGGCCTGGAAACCCTCCTACGCTGCAAGAAGCGGCGGATACCCTAAGAGGCCTGGCCCGGCACCGGGAGGAGGTCGCCAGGATGGAAGCGAGCTGGCGTGCCCTAAAACTAAACTTGGAGCGGCGCCAATCCCTCTTACCTGAAGTGTCTGTACCGGAAGGTGAGGCACCCGTTCTAGTAGAGGAGTCCTTGCAATGTGATCCGGTTGACGTTGTCGCAGTGGAGGCACCCGTTCCTGCAAAAACCGCAGCACCGTCAGCACCCCAGATCCCGCTGTCTGCCCCCGTCGCTGAGACAGAAGAAGCGACACCCGTCCTCATGGAGGAGGCCGCGCAGGCACCAGAGCACTACCTGCCTGTACCGGAGCCCCGACTGTCATCTGATTTAGAGCCGTCTGCTTCCTCCGCAGGGGAGCGCCGCCAGGACTGGGGGGCGACAGGAGAGCTGCCGCAAACCGGATACTGTAAGCTGCAGTGGAGTGGTGGAGACATGGAGCAGCTGGTGGAGGAGAATTTCAACCGGCGTCAGGAGGAAGAGTGGAGACGTTGGGAGCGGGAAGCAGAGCGACAAAGGGAGCAGCGAGAATCCCAAAAACTTCACCAACGTCAGCTGGAGAAGGACCGGGCAGATAAGGACCGGATGAGAAAGGATAAAGGAACCCTGTGTGAGCCGCGGCGTAAGGGTGCAGTACGGAGCTTTAAATTGAAAGGTGGTTGGGGCTTCATCAAGGAGCCTGGACTTTATTTAGAAGTCTTTGTGAACCGGCGGGACGTGGAGTGTTATGTTTCGGTAGCTGAGGAGTGCAGGTAAAAAAGGAAATACACCAGAGCAGTTGGAATCTATGAGATTGCAGTACCCTGACTAACCACCACAACTAGAGGCAGCCGTGGAGCCTTCCTACGTTGGTTCTAGACGCCTCGTCACAGCCTGAGAAACTAACTACACCTAAAGATAGAAATAGGAAAGCTATCTGCCCCGGAGCAGAACCCCAAAGATAACAGAAAGCCCCCAAACATGTAATGGCGGTTAGACAAGAGGAAATACTGACACAGAAAGAAAATAGTATGAGCAAACGCTGGGGCCCAAACTATCTAAATAGAAAAGGATAGGAAGGGTACTTACTGCAATCCCAGAAAACCCTGAAAAGCACCAACTCTACTAATTTCAAAATCACCTGAGATCACACGACCTCTACCACCTAAATTAGTTCTCTGGTGTAACAAAATCAAAACAGCAGCCACTGAAAAAACTGGAAAAAGCAAAAGAACAAAACTCAGTGGCTGAACTAAACTGAGAGGGCAGAAGCCCCCGGAGGGGACCCTGAAGGCCCCCAAAGAAGTGCAGGACAAAATGCAAAAACACAGCAAAAACACAAAAGAAGCAAAAGTCTTATCTGTAAGCAGGAGATGCAGACACGACACAGCAGGCTACAAGGGAAACTGGAATGAAGGATTCAGACCAGAACAATTGATCACCGGCAACCCTGATGGGAAAATGACTCCCTTATATAAGACCAGTCAGTAACACCTGATTCCCAGTCCTCACAATCCTCACTAGCACCGCTTGTAACCACCAGAGGGAGCCTCTGCTCAGAACTTATCTCAAACCCATTCACAACAGTACCCCCCCCTTGAGGAGGGGTCACCGAACCCTCATTTGAGCAACCAGGTCGGTCAGGATGAGTTCTATGATACGCACGGATAAGTCTCCTAGCATGGATGTCCGAAGCAAACACCCAAGAATTGTCTTCCTGACCATAACCTCTCCATTTAACCAAATACTGGAGTTTTCCGTCTAGAAAAACGAGAATCCAATATTTTCTCAACCACATACTCCAGATTGCCCTCAACCAAAACAGGGTCAGGAGGCACAGCAGCAGGAACCACTGGCTCAACAAACCTCTTCAACAAGGACTTGTGGAACACGTTATGGATCTTAAATGTCCCTGGAAGAAGCAAACGAAAAGAAACAGGATTAATAATCTCCATGATCTTATAAGGTCCAATGAACCTAGGCTTAAATTTAGGAGATGCTACTCTCATAGGAATATTCTTTGAGGACAACCAGACCAAGTCCCCCACTTTAAACCGAGGACCATCAGTCCTATGCCGGTTAGCAAACCGCTGGGCCTTCTCCTGAGAGAGGGACAACCTCTCCACTACCTGGTCCCAAATCTGTTGCATACGCTCCACAACAGAGTCAACACCTGGACAGACAGAAGCCTCCGTCTGTCCTGAAGAAAATCGAGGGTGAAACCCAGAATTACAGAAAAACGGAGACATCAAAGTGGCAGAGCTAGCCCTATTATTAAGAGCAAACTCAGCCAAAGGCAAAAAAGAGACCCAGTCATCCTGATCAGCAGACACAAAGCATCTTAGATAAGTCTCCAATGTCTGGTTTGTTCTCTCAGTTTGACCATTGGTCTGAGGATGAAATGCCGAGGAGAAAGACAATTGAACACCCAGTTTAGAACAAAAAGTCCTCCAAAATCTGGAAACAAACTGGACTCCTCTGTCAGACACAATGTTCTCAGGAATGCCGTGTAAACGAACCACGTGCTGAAGGAACAACGGCACCAATTCAGAGGAGGAAGGCAACTTAGGTAATGGCACAAGATGTATCATTTTGGAAAACCTATCACAAATTACCCAGATGGTGGTCATTCTCTGAGAAACAGGAAGATCGGAAATGAAATCCATAGAGATATGGGTCCATGGTCTCTTGGGCACAGGCAATGGCATCAACAAACCACTAGAGCGAGAGCAAGGCTTGGAGCGAGAGCAAGTCCCGCAGGACTGCACAAATTCCCTGACATCACGAGACAAGGTAGGCCACCAAAAGGACCGGCTAACCAAGTCTCTGGTACCAAAAATTCCGGGATGCCCAGCCAATGCGGAACAATGAATCTCAGACATCACACTCTTTTTCCATTGGTCCGGGACAAACAATTTTCCAACAGGGCAGCGCTCGGGCCTATCCTCCTGACACCCCTCCAGAGCAAGTCTCAAATTGGGCGAGATGGCGGAAAGAACTACACCCTCTTTCAAAATAACAGAAGGATCAGATAACTCAGGAGAGTCCGCAAGGAAACTCCTCGAGAGGGCATCCGCCTTAACATTCTTAGTGCCAGGAAGAAAGGAAACCACAAAATTAAAACGTGTGAAAAACAAGGCCCACCTGGCCTGTCTAGGATTGAGTCGCTTGGCAGATTCCAGATAGACCAGATTCTTATGGTCCGTAAGGACCACCACCTGATGTTTGGCTCCCTCCAGCCAATGTCTCCACTCTTCAAAAGCCCACTTCATGGCCAATAACTCCCGATTACCTACGTCATAATTACGTTCAGTAGGAGAAAATTTTCGAGAGAAAAAGGCACAAGGGTTACTTTTAGAGGTCTCTGGATCTTTTTGGGACAAAACGGCACCTGCCCCAATTTCAGAGGCATCAACCTCCACCTGAAATGGCAGAGAAACATCAGGCTGCCGTAGAACAGGAGCAGAAGTGAATCTCTGCTTAAGTTCCTGAAATGCAGAGACTGCCTCAGGAGGCCAATTCACCACATCAGAACCCTTTCTGGTCAAATCAGTTAATGGTTTAACAATAACCGAGAAATTACCAATAAATTTACGATAAAAATTGGCAAAACCCAAAAATCTCTGAAGAGCCTTTAATGAAGTAGGTTGGACCCAATCACAGATGGCCTGAACCTTGACCGGGTCCATTTCAATAACAGATGGGGACAAAATGAATCCCAGAAATGAGATCCTCTGTACGCCAAAAAGACACTTTGATCCCTTCACATACAGAGCATTCTCTCTCAAAATCTGGAATACAGTTCGAACATGTTTCACATGAGAGTCCCAGTCATTAGAAAAAAACAAAATATCATCAAAATAAACAATCAGAAATTTGTCCACAAAATCCCTGAAAATGTCATTCATGAAGGACTGGAAGACGGAAGGAGCATTAGTGAGCCCAAAGGGCATCACTAGGTACTCAAAATGCCCTTCAGGGGTATTGAATGCCGTCTTCCATTCATCCCCGTGCTTAATGCGAATAAGGTTATACGCCCCCCTGAGGTCAAGCTTGGTAAACCAAGTAGCGTTTTTCACCCTGGAAAACAGGTCAGAAATCAAGGGTAACGGGTATTGATATTTCACAGTAATATTGTTCAAGAGACGATAATCAATACACGGCCTTAATGAACCATCTTTTTTGGCCACAAAGAAAAAACCGGCACCTAAGGGTGAAGAGGATGGTCTGATATGACCCTTCTCCAATGATTCCTTGATATAAGACCGCATAGCGTCATGTTCAGGTACAGACAAGTTAAAAAGGCGACCTTTAGGGAATTTACTACCCGGCACTAATTCAATAGCGCAGTCATAGCTCCTATGGGGAGGCAAGGATGCAGATTTACTTTCGCTAAACACATCAGAAAAATCAAACAAAAAGTCAGGAACATCCTGAGCCTGGGGGGAGGCAGAAAAAACAGGAGTGTTGGTATTAACACATTGGCAGCCCCAACTGGTTACAGACACAGATTTCCAATCCAAAACAGGATTATGAGACTGTAACCAAGGGAAACCCAGCACGATAATGTCATGCAGATTATACAGAACCAAAAATTTGCAGCACTCCTGGTGATCAGGTTCAACCCTCATTATCACCTGAGTAGAAAACTGGGGTTTATTCTCAGCCAAAGGGGTAGAATCGATCCCCAGTAGGGGAATAGACTTCTGTAGGGGTATTAAGGGAAACCCACAACGTTTAGCAAAATCATAATCCATCAGGTTAATAGCTGCTCCAGAATCAACGAAAGCCTGAGCAGAAAATGAGGACAGAGAGCATATCAGAGTGACAGTTAATAAAAACTTAGTCTGAACACTACCCAAGACAACTGAGCGTGCAAAACGTCTTCCCCGCTTAGGGCAGACCGAAATAGCATGAGAGGCATCACCACAGTAGAAACACAACCCATTGCACTTTCGAAACTCATGACGCTGTGCCCCAGACACCACTCCATCACACTGCATGGGTCCAGAAGCTGGCTCACAAGGCAACACCATTCCACGCATACTCTCTCGCTCACGCAAACGTCTGTCAATTTGAATCGGTAATGACATAGAATCATTGAGACCAGAGGGGACAGGGAATCCCACCATAACATCCTTTACATTATCTGACAGACCCTTCCGGAAAAGGGCCGCCAAAGCGTCGTCATTCCATTTGGTCAGGACTGCCCACCTACGGAATCTCTGACAGTATAACTCAGCGTCATCAAGCCCCTGATTTAATGCCAACAAGGTTTTTTCAGCTTGATCAGTGACATTAGGCTCATCGTACAATAACCCCAAAGCCTGAAAAAACGCATCAACATCACTCAAAACAGGATCCCCAGGTATCAGGGAAAAAGCCCAATCCTGAGGATCGCCGCGCAGGAGAGAGATGATAATTTGAACCTGCTGCGCTGCGTTTCCTGAGGACTTAGATTTTAAGGCAAAAAACAATTTACAATTATTTTTGAAATTCTGAAACTTAGCTCGATCCCCTAAAAACAAATCTGGCATGGGGATCCTAGGTTCCACAACAGGCAACCTAGCAAGATATGCAGCAATACTCTGAACCTCAGTGGCAAGCTGATCCACACGGCCAGACAACTGTGCAAACTCCATTGGGAGAAAAGATCCTCCCCAGCACCCAGAGATACAGAGGGGAAAAAAAAAATGCAACAAACAGAAAAATATCTCTGACAACTCTGACAACCTTTTTTCTTTCACAATATTTTTTCCCTTCTGTGAGTACCATACAATTTTCAATTTTTTGGCCGGTGATACTGTTATGTTTCGGTAGCTGAGGAGTGCAGGTAAAAAAGGAAATACACCAGAGCAGTTGGAATCTATGAGATTGCAGTACCCTGACTAACCACCACAACTAGAGGCAGCCGTGGAGCCTTCCTACGTTGGTTCTAGACGCCTCGTCACAGCCTGAGAAACTAACTACACCTAAAGATAGAAATAGGAAAGCTATCTGCCCCGGAGCAGAACCCCAAAGATAACAGAAAGCCCCCAAACATGTAATGGCGGTTAGACAAGAGGAAATACTGACACAGAAAGAAAATAGTATGAGCAAACGCTGGGGCCCAAACTATCTAAATAGAAAAGGATAGGAAGGGTACTTACTGCAATCCCAGAAAACCCTGAAAAGCACCAACTCTACTAATTTCAAAATCACCTGAGATCACACGACCTCTACCACCTAAATTAGTTCTCTGGTGTAACAAAATCAAAACAGCAGCCACTGAAAAAACTGGAAAAAGCAAAAGAACAAAACTCAGTGGCTGAACTAAACTGAGAGGGCAGAAGCCCCCGGAGGGGACCCTGAAGGCCCCCAAAGAAGTGCAGGACAAAATGCAAAAACACAGCAAAAACACAAAAGAAGCAAAAGTCTTATCTGTAAGCAGGAGATGCAGACACGACACAGCAGGCTACAAGGGAAACTGGAATGAAGGATTCAGACCAGAACAATTGATCACCGGCAACCCTGATGGGAAAATGACTCCCTTATATAAGACCAGTCAGTAACACCTGATTCCCAGTCCTCACAATCCTCACTAGCACCGCTTGTAACCACCAGAGGGAGCCTCTGCTCAGAACTCATCTCAAACCCATTCACAACAGTGAGGCTCACCTCCCAGAAGGACACCCGGGGAGGGACCTGTTGCCAGGAGACTTGGTGACTTACACCCGACACTGGGGTTACAATGGATGGTACGCCCTAAATGTTACCAGGTGTGACCCCTACTCCCCAGTGTGTCAGGAACCTGTGAGACCCTCGGAGCCTTCAGCCTCCCACATCCAGGCCTCTGCAACAGTGCCCACCCCACGCCGTAAATCTCCCAAGCCTCCCTCAGTGGTCTCCTCAGCAGCCCCAGCTATGGACATAAGTATAGCTGGCCCGTACCCGGCGCCTGTTAGGCCCCCTGGGGTTCGTTCAGTCCGGGACATAGGGTTCCAGACCCGGAGGGAGATGAAAGAGGTGGCCACACAGACCCAGATAGCGGGTCACGACTTGACTGTACAGGCCACACGACGTCATCAGGTCCTGGTGGTCCTTGGTGCCTCGGATGTTTGGCAAGCATCAGAAGAGTACCAGGTGGTACCTGGAACACCCCTGCCAAAGAAGTATAAATAACCCGGACAGGGTCCCTGTATGTAAATAGTTAAATTGTTGATAAATAGTTAAATTGTTTATGTACCCGGACGGGTGAATGTTTATAAAAAAGTTTTTTAATTTAATAAAACAAAACAAAACACAGTTTTCATTACTTTTATTACAGTCTCATCCTGCGACGCCATCGATCTCCTGTAAAAAAATGAAAAAAAAAAAAAAAGTATACCACCTGACCGACGCAGTCCATAGTAACGAGTGTCCCACGACGATCCAGCTCTGCTACATCAGAATCCCGGCGCAGCACAGCTGATTACCTGCTTCCCCGGCGGTGACGTCATCGGACTGGTTTACGGCCGGGATTACCCTGCAGTCACTGCAGTTATCGCGAAAAACTGCATGTGACCGCCAGGGAGAAGATAATGGCGGCCATCAAGCAGTCCAGGACGTGACCGCCGGAGATCTTCTGCCAGGTAAGTGCCGCTGACTCCTGACAGACCCGACCGACGGACACTCACAGTGACAGTGACAAATCCGATTCCGGTATTCGATAAGACGAAAATATCGAAACGAATTATCGAAAGGCCGATAGAGCTAATATCGGCCGATAGCCGATATTTGCATTATCGTATCGCTCAACACTAGTGCTGAAGCAAAACATTTTTTCAAGGAGAAAATGCTTGACAAGCTTTGTCAGACCACCTAGAAAAATCCGTCCCTTTTTTTGTCATGTCAGTGAGAGGTTTGACAATAGATGAGAAATTACGAATAAATTTCCGGTAGTAGTTAGCAAACCCCAGGAAACGCTGCAGTGCTTTAAGATCCTCTGGCCGATCCCATTCAAGCACAGCCTTCACTTTCCCAGGGTCCATACGGAAACCGGAGGCTGACACGAAGAATCCTAAAAACTGAAGTTCTTGTACAGCGAATACACACTTCTCCCATTTGGCGTACAGTTTATTATCTCGCAAGATCTGCAACACTTGTCTCACATGCTCCTGATGAGACACAAGATCCGGCGAGTAAATTAAGATGTCATCTAGATAAATGACAACAAACTGTCCCACTAGGTGGCGAAAGATGTCATTAACAAAATGTTGAAACACCGCCGGGGCAGTAGTCAGACCGAAAGGCATGACAAGGTTCTCATAATGTCCCTCCGGAGTGTTAAACGCCGTCTTCCACTCATCCCCCTCCTTTATCCTAATCAGATTATACGCCCCCCTGAGATCCAACTTAGAGAACCATTTGGCGCCCACAATCTGATTGAAGAGATCAGGAATAAGTGGGAGCGGATACGGATCTCGGACCGTAATCCGATTAAGCTCACGGAAATCCAGGCAAGGGCGTAGGCCTCCATCTTTTTTCTTCACAAAGAAGAACCCCGAGGCCACTGGGGAAGATGAAGGTCTAATATGCCCCTTGGCCAGACTTTCCGAAATGTAATCCTTCATAGCTTGCCTCTCAGGACCAGAAAGGTTATATAACCTAGATTTTGGTAACTTAGCATCAGGAAGCAATTTTATAGCACAGTCATATGCGCGATGAGGAGGTAATTCTTGACACCCTTCCTCTGAAAACACATCCTCAAAGTCCTCCAGAAAAGGAGGTAAGGTTCTAGGCACGACCGTACCGATGACCGTGTTCATGCAGTTACTATTGCAAAATTCACCCCACTGGCTTATCTCTCTGGATTGCCAATTAATAACTGGGTTATGTTTAGTTAACCAAGGAAGTCCCAACACAATAGGAGTGGGAAGGCCCTCCAACACATAACAAGACAATAGTTCTTTATGTATTGCCCCCATTCGAAGGTCTATGTTATGCACGGCTTGCACAAAGCTACCTTGACCGAGAGGCCTGGCGTCAATAGAGAATATAGTGATAGGTTTGGCCAATACACTCAGTTGCATACCTTGCACTTGGGCAAACCGAGCGTCCACCAGATTAGCCGCGGCCCCACTATCCAGAAGAACAGAAATCCTCTCAGTTCTCGTACCTACCACCACCTCCGCTGGTACGAGAAACTGAGACAGACTTGGGCACGAAATACATACTCCCAGATTGTCGTCCACCACACAACCTGGGATTAATAGTTTTCCGGCGACTTCTTGCTCAGTACAGTACGGGATTGGCACCCCTCAATAAAATGTCCCTCTCTCCCGCAGAAGAAACACCTTCTTGTTTTGCGGCGCACCGCCGATCCCCTCCCTCGGAATGATGTCCCTCCCAACTGCATACGTTCCTCGGAACAAACCAGGGGAACCTCAATATTAGGGACTTTAGAAGGAGGTGGAGTCATCACAGGGGGCGGAGTTACCCCACACCTCTCCCGAAGCCGTCTATCAATGCGAATAGCAAGAGCCATAGCGGCCTCCAGTGACGGGGGAGAATCATACTGAGCCAACACATCTTTTAATTTGTCAGATAAACCTTGACAAAACTGGCTCTTAAGAGCCGGGTCATTCCACTGAGTATCCGTGGCCCACCTACGGAACTCTGAAGAAAATTCCTCCGCCGGACGATCTCCCTGCTGTATCCTATTTAACTTCATTTCAGCAAGGGAGACCCGATCCGGGTCATCATATACCAGACCCAGAGCTGTAAAAAATCGGTCCACTGACTGGAGAGCCGGGGAGCCCGGGGGGAGAGAGAACGCCCAGGATTGAGGGTCCCCTTGTAAGAGCTAGATGACAATTCCCACCCTCTGATCCTCACTCCCCGACGACTGCGGCCGCAGCCGAAAATACAATTTACATGCTTCCCGGAAAGTAAAAAACTTGTCCCGCACACCAGTGAACCTGTCCGGGAGAGCTACTTTAGGTTCAAATCTGGTTTGCTCCCGGGGTACAAAACCTTGGATTTAACGTCTGTCAGCTCCATGGACAAACTCTGCAACTGCTGAGCTAAATGGGCTACTGGATCCATGGTGGCAGGGAAGAATCTTTAGAGTGGCCGGTGAAAATGTCACGACGTATAACAGATATATTCAAAGATAGCAACCTATATCTAATGTGACATCATTCTAAATTTCATATAATAGAGAAAATCAACATGTATACATAGTATCTGCCAGCAATGTCTTACCTGACATAATATCCTATGTATTGTGGGTCAATACTGTGTACGTGTCACGCTGTCTCTGGATAGAGGTGGACAGGGGTCTATGCTGACCCTGAACTGGGGTCCTGACTAGTCCCTCTACCTGGAGGTACTGTTAATGGTACAGAGGTCCAGGCCGCCAGCGTAACCCTGTCTCCTGTAGATCCCTGACCACTGTAATCTAGTCCTGAGAAGGACCCTGATTATCACCACAGGGAATGGGCAGGTCACAGCTTACACACAGTCTAAGACAAACGAGACAGACAAGGGGTAAAGAAAACACAGCCTTGCATACAACACTTCCACTGCAGAGGAACACAAAAGGTTAAGGAGATAAACAATAAGCGAGGAGAGGAAAAACCACAACAGGCACTCTTAGCTTAAGTCTTCTCAGAAACGATCCGCTCTGCTGGTCTGAATGAATGCTTTCACCGGCAACTTCCCAGCAGACAAGCAGGTATATGAAGGAAGCTAATTAACAAAACATCAATTGCAGCTGGGCGAGGCTGGTCAGCCCAGCACCGAGAGAGAAAGAATTAACTCCCTCAGTGTCGAAAAACACCCAGCACCAGAAACTCAGCTGTGCGAAGTCAGGGTGTGCAATCGCGACGATCTCCGCCGCGACACACCCGTGACAGAAAGTTACCTTGTCACTATTGGGCAGTAGAATCTGTGGCTGGGCAGGAGCGTCTATGTGGTAGCTTGGGAGAAGTACCGGTGTGTGAGGGTTTAAGGCTTCTGACTCGTGATTTAGGTCATAATTAGCAGGATGTGTGGATGTTTGGTGTTTTAACACGTAATCCTTGGTACGTATAGCCGGATCTTCTATTTCTTCTAGGAAAGGACAGTCTAAGGTGGTCTCGTCAGCTACTGCTTGCTCAAACACCTTCAATTTAGCCATGGAAGCGGCTTCTTCCTTTTCTGTTTGGAGGATTTTCATCTGGGCCTCTGCCTCTGCTTCCTTCACTTTCAGCTGGGCTGCTATCTCTGCTTCCTTCCTAGCAAATGAACTCCTTACTCTGGCTTCTTCTGCATCAGCACGGATTTCTATTAGCTTCTCAGATAACGCCGATCTTTTGGAACGAGAAGATCTGGAGGATCGAGATGTGATTTTAGTTGAAGTCGATCGCTGTGACCTCACTTCTTGCAGGTGTGTGATGCGGCACTCTGCCTTGTCTTTGGCATTTTGCACGATAGCATTGTTTCTTTGGAGTAAGATCTTTCGCTCAGTTAACTCTGCTAAAGCATCGTCCATATCAGAATTACCCAGAAATGTGGCATACTTTGTGGATAGCCGCTGATAGCAATCATAGGCTTCAGATAACCGATGCAAAGCTGTGGTTAGGTCTGCTGTGTTATTCTTATGGCGTGAAATAGCTGCAATACACCGCTCGGTTCTTTCCCATAAGATACTCAGGTTATTGAGGAACTCATCTCTAGTTGCCTCAAAGTTCTCTCTGACCTTTTGCGTGGGTTTATTTGTGTGCTTAGGTCGGACACTTTGTTCAGGGATCAGCATAGAGTCTGCTTCTCGTGCATCTGTGTTGTCTGAGACGTGTTGCGTCTGTTCTGATTCCACAGCACAGGGATCCATACTATCTTTCATGGACATGTTTCTATACTTGTGAGATGCGGATGGCGCACACTTGCTAGCAGACTGTATCATATACACACAGGCACAATGGACTTGGGCTTCCTATGCAAGCAGGAGTAAGAGGTGTCTTTCCTGGTTAACAGTCTGTGAGGTAAACATGCAATAGGCCGCAACAACAGCTCCTTTTAGACTATTCTGCCATCGATATATGTAAGAGACAGCTCTGATCCTTGTGAGTGACAATCTCCGATATAAGCAATGATAGATAGTGACTCGCTATAACACTTCCCTCTTAATCTTAATCGTGCACAGATATCTTCTTGAGAAGGTGAACTTGAATGTAACTGAAAGGTTTATTGGCATTACAATACCTTGTGCAGATGAATACATACAATTTCCTTCAGGCAAGTGGTATCAAGGTGGCTTCAGAAAAAAGGATATAGAGGTCTAAAAGGAATGCTGTGTTGAAGCTCCTAGCATGAATGATGAGACACACAGAATGACGAAGCACACAAGATGGATGCCGGAAAGGGAAACAGTTGGGAGGAGTGAGAGAGAGCAAAGTATTATGGGAAATAGAACCCAAGACAGCACTAAACAATAACCACTAGGTGGCAGCAAAGTACACAGTAACTATGAAATGTCACATTAATACTGGCTGAGACAGCATAGCTACTATGCATATAAAAATAGACCAAACGTCTTAATATAGCCCAGATGACTAGCAGCTACAATAACATCAATAGGGATATTTATAAAAAAACACCAGCTTGACCTGCTCACATTAAATAAATCTAGCTTCAAAGCATACAAAAACTAACAGGAGCAGGAATTACCAGCATGTGATAACCTCCTGTATTAACCGCTGTCAAAACTAAGGCTCAGCACAAAGTGAAAAATCGCTAGTGACTCAATTGGGCAATCATACCAATTGTAGGTACATACCTATTGAGGACACATGGAATCCCCTGGGCGTCCCTCTGCCCCGACACGCATTTCGCTTCCGCTAGTTTGGATGTGCCAGTCAGTTTTTTCTCACTTCGCTTTTGCAGAGAATGGAATCAGAAAATGACCTATTTAAATCAGGTTTATGTATTAATTATGTTTTTTTTGATTGGCAATGTGTATTTTTTTATTATCGCCATTTTTTAAAAAAAATAATACAATTAGAAATTTTGCAAATTTCATGCTAGACATTGTGTGTATTTTAGGCTTGTTCCTCCTGCTGTCTTCAGAAGACTCATTCTCTTCACCTTTGGTATCATAGTGACAGGTAACATGTCTATACAGGCAAGATATCACAGGATCCAGCATTCACAATAAGTCATGTCATGGCTCCTCTGCCTTCACAATGATCTTTGCACACACTCATTAGATATTTCAATGCAAAAAATCGAGTCTGAGCCAGTCTATTGCTGCTTATGTACGTGTGCATTTCCTGGAAGAACAGGAAGTATTAATCTAAAATAGCCTCAATAGCTAGTGTAAAAAATGGATGATATATATCACAATAACTAAAATCATGCTTTCCCCTGTACCGGAAGTTCGCTGCCTCGGAGTAACCCTTGACTCTGCCCTGTCCTTAAAACTGCACATCCAAGCTCTTTCCACCTCCTGTCGCCTCCAGCTCAAAAATATTTCCAGAATCCGTCCCTTCCTCACCACTTAATCTACTGAAATGCTTGTGCATGCCCTCATCATCTCCAACCTCGACTACTGCAACATCCTTTTCTGTGCCTGACCTGCTAACTCCCTCGCACCTCTCCAGTCCATCCTTAACTCTGCTGCCCGACTAATTCATCTCTCTCTTCGCTACTCCTTCGCTTCTCCCCTCTGCAAATCTCTCCACTGGCTCCCATTCCCTCAGCGAATCCAATTCAAATTACTAACACTGACCTACAAAGCCATCCATAACCTGTCTCCCCCATATGTCTCTCAACTAATCTCCCGATACCTTCCCTCACGTAATCTCCGATCCTCCCAAGACCTCCTTCTCTCCTCCACACTAATTCGCTCCTCACCTAATCGCCTCCAAGACTTCTCCCGAATATCCCCCATCCTCTTGAATTCTGTGCCCCAACACGTCCGACTATCAACCACATACGGATCCTTCAGACGGAACCTGAAAACCCACCTCTTCAAGAAAGCTTACAGCCTGCACTGACCCCGCTGCCTCCTCACCACTACTGGAGCTACCGCCTCACCATCACTGGAGCTGCTGCAACCCCCCAACCTACTGTCTCCTTCCCCACCATCCTGTAGTATGTAAGCCCACAAGGGCAGGGTCCTCTCCCCTCTGTATCAGTCTGTGATTGTTAGTTTGCTTACTGTAAGTGATATCTGTAATTTGTATGTAACCCCTTCTCATATACAGCACCATGGAATCAATGGTGCTATAGAAATAATTAATAATAATTCTAATATATATATTAGAATTATTATTATTTATTTCTATAACACCATTGATTCCATACATATTGTACATATATACAGTGGGTTCAGAAAGTATTCAGACCCCTTTAAATTTTTCACTCTTTGTTTTATTGCAGTCATTTAGTAAATGCAAAAAAGTTCTTTTTTTCTCATTAGGCTATGTGCACACGTTCAGGATTTTTCACGTTTTTTTAGCGTTTTTCCGCTGCAAAAACGCTGAAAAAACGCATGCATTAACTATTGTATGAATAGAATGCATTCCGCAATTTTTGTGCACATGCTGCGTTTTTTTCAGCAAAAAAAACGCATTGCGAAAAAAACCGCAGCATGCTCATTCTTTTTCCGGAAATGCGGCGATTCCGCCACCATAGGAATGCATTGAACCGCTTACTTTCCGCATGTGGCTATGCCCACCATGTGCAAAGTGAGCGGTTCATGTGCGGATGGTACCCAGGGTCTGGAGGAGAGGAGACTTTCCTCCAGGCCCTGGGTACCATATCCCTGGTAAAACAATAATTAAAATAAAAAATTGATATTCTCACCTTCCGGCGGCCCCCGCAGCTTTCCCGCTCCTCAGCGACGTTCCTGACAACTCCCGTTCCCAGGGATGCTATGCGAGAATCACCTGAGATGACGTAGCGGTCTCGCGTGATGCTACGTCATCTGGGGTCTTTGTCGCCGCCAGGCATTACTGGGAACTGAACTTGCCGGCTGCATTGCGAGGACCAGGAAAGCTGCGGGGGCCGCCAGAAGGTGAGAATATCACGATTTTTATTTTTTTTTTATTTTTATCATTAGATCTTTTTACTATTGATGCAGCATAGGCAGCATCAATAGTAAAAAGTTGGTCACACATGTCAAACACGTTGTTTGACTCGTTTGACCAACCTGTCAATCAGTTTTCCAAGCGATGCTACAGATCGCTTGGAAAACACTAGCATTCTGCAAGCTAATTATGCTTGCAAAACTCTAGTTTCTGGCGGGAATATGCATACCTATAAAATGCGTATTTCCCGCGGCAGGGAGGTGTGGGATTGCCACGGAAATTTCCGCAGCAATTCTACGTGTGCACATTGCCTTAATGTACACTCTGCACCCCATCTTGACTGATAAAAAACAGAAATGTAGAAATTTTTGCAAATTTATTAAAAAAGAAAAACTGAAATATCATATGGTCATAAGTATTCAGACCCTTTGCTCAGACACTCATATTTAAGTCACATGCTGTCCATTTCCTTGTAATCCTCCTTGCGATGGTTCTACTCCTTCATTGGAGTCCAGCTGTGTTTAATTAAACTGATAGGACTTGATTTGTAAAGGTACACACCTGTCTATATTAAGGGTATGCCACACTAAACAATATCGCTAACGGGATCGCTAAAAAACGTCACTATTTAGCGATCCCGTTAGCGATATTGTTCAGTGCGGCAGCTTCCAGCGACGAGCTTCCTGCTGTGATCTCGCTCGTCGCTGGAATCGTTCCGGACCCTATTTTCTCGTCGGCGCTCCCGCTGGGTAAGTATCTTATCGCTGTGTGGCACCTTTTCTTAGCGATTTAGCGGTACTTTTGTACCGCTAAAGTCGTTAAGAAGATCGCTAACGGCGATAGCGTCGTTAACTATATCGCTAAATGTGGCCGCATTTAGCGATATAGAAACAATCCCGCTAGCGATCTCATTAGTATGCAACGCTAACGAGATCGCTAGCGGGATAGCTAAGTGTGGCAGTACCTTAAGACCTCACAGCTCACAGTGCATGTCAGACCAAATGAGAATTATGAGGTCAAAGGAACTGGCCAAGGTGCTCAGAGACAGAATTGTGGCAAGGCACAGATCTGGCCAAGGTTTCAAATAATTTCTGCAGTACTCAAGGTTCCCAAGAGCCCAGTGGCCTCCATAATCCTTAAACAGAAGAAGTTTAGGACCACCAGAAGTCTTCCTAGACTTGGCCATCCAGCCAATCTGAGCATTGGGAGAAGAGCCTTGGTGAGAGAGGTAAAGAAGAAACCCAAGATCACTGTGGCTGAGCTCCACAGATGCAGTAGGGAGATGGGAGAAAGTACCACACAGTCAACTATCACTGCAGCTCTCTACCAGTCAGGCCTTTATGGCAGAGTGGCCCGGCGGAAGCCTCTCCTCAGTGCAAGACATATGAAAGCCCGCATAGAGTTTGCTAAAAAACACATGAAGGACTCCCAGACTATGAGAAATAAGATTCTCTGGTCTGATGAGATGAAGAACTTTTTGGTGATAATTCTAAGCAGTGTGTGTGTGGAGAAAACCAGGCACTGCTCATCACCTGCCCAATACAATCCCAACAGTGAAACGTGGTGGCAGCATCATGCTATGGGGTGTTTTTCAGCTGCAGGGACAGGACAACTGGTTGCAATTGAAGTAAATATGAAAGCGGCCAAGTACAGAGATATCCTGGATGAAAACCTCTTAGAGAGTGCTTTGGACCTCAGGCTTGGCCAAAGGTTCACTTTCCAACAAGACAATGACTCCAAGCACACAGCTAAAATAACAAAGGATTGGCTCTGTGACCATTCTTGACTGGCCCAGCCAGAGCCCTGACCTAAACCCAATTCAGCATCTCTGGAGAGATCTGAAAACGGCTGTCCATCAACAGTCACCATCCAACCTGACCGAACTGGAGAGGATTAACAAGGAAGAATGGCAGAGGATCCCCAAATCCAGGTGTGAAAAACTTGTTGCATCATTCCCAAGAAGACTCATGGCTGTACTAGCTCAAAAGGGTGCTTCTACTCAATACTGAGTGAAGGGTCTGAATACTTATGGCCATGCGATATTTCAGGTTTTCTTTTTTAATAAATTTTCAAACCCATTGTGTATATATATATATATATATATATATATATTGTGAGACAGTGAGAGTATGTGTGTTGAATGGGGTGTACATTTCACCTAGATACTTTGCTGACTGGTATAAGGGAAATGTATGGCTTTGTAAACCTAGTGGTAGAGAAAGGTCACTACACCTTACATTCATTACACACTTGCAGCTCAGGCCTGAAACTACTCAGGTGTTAATTAGGAGACCAGAAGTAGGTGTCTGCGAACACAGACAGAGAGCTCGCTTAGTCTGGACAAGGAGTCCAGGCACAAGAAGGAGTCTCCAGGAGTATGAGCTGTCTCAGTCTGGGTGCTCGATGTACCCCGGACACAGGAGTAGTCTCAGTGAGAATCCATGTGGATAGCTGCTGAATAGGAGGGGAGCTCTCTCAAGTCTGGACGTTGGATATGCCTTCAGACACAAGGAGGAGACTCTGTGAAACTCCATGCTGGTAAATGCTGAACATATGTGTTGTTTAGGGGACAGGCTGTTAGAGTTGGTCCCGGATAGAGAGGGAAATCTATCTAAGTATAGTAAGTGGCTGGACAAGCCCAGGGATTATGTTTATGATTTGGTTTTGATTATGTTCTGTTTGCTGTGGACTTAATAAAGCTGGTTGCGGCCAGTTTTTACCAGAACTGCTGTCTGTGAATGAACTGTTTCCGTGCCACTCCGTCTACCCGGACGGCGATCCCAGAGCTATATCCCCTGAAAAGCTTACAATTGGTGCTGGAATGTGCGTGCAACACAGTGGCGAGAGACAGCAATAAAAGGTGAAGTCTGTTGAAGCAGCAGCAGAGAAAGAAAAAAAAAAAGTGTGTCTGTTGGAGCAGTCTTAAAGAGACAGTGGCCCTAATAGAGTTTGCAGAGAAAAAAAAAAAAAGTGTCTGCACAGCAAAGCTGAACTTTCTGTGGAAAAGACTGTGGAGTGTGTATGTCTTGAGTGAAGACTGCCGTTGTTGAGACAGAGAAGTCTGACAGCATGGATGACAGCATGGAGGCGCTGTTTGAACAAATGGCGCAAGTTAATGTGCAACATAAGACTGCCGTGGTTGAGACAGATAA
This sequence comes from Oophaga sylvatica, assembly GCA_033576555.1. Classification (NCBI taxonomy): domain Eukaryota; kingdom Metazoa; phylum Chordata; class Amphibia; order Anura; family Dendrobatidae; genus Oophaga; species Oophaga sylvatica. Next base: position 118,352,132 of record JARQOD010000005.1, on the reverse strand, counting down.
GTCCGGCAGTATGGAGGAGCTCGTTGAGTACCTGGTCCAGGCCCAGCGGAGCATGCAGCAGAGCATGGAGCGGCAGCGCCTGCAGCACCAGCAGCGCATGCAGCAGGCCCAGCAGCAATTCCTGCAGCAGCAGCAGGAGAATAACCGGTTGTTTTTTGAGCAGGTTGCAGCACTACAAAAGACTTGCAGCGCATCGTCCCAAAGTAATGTTGCAAAGTCACCTGCATTGTCCGCTGTAAAGAAGGCGGTAAGACGGTCCCTGAAAAAGATGACACCTCGTGACGATGTGGAGGTATATCTCACTAGGTTTGAGGGACTGGCAGAGAATGAGAATCTGCCCCTATCTGAATGGGCCATGATGGTCGCACCCTATCTGATTGGAGAACCCCAAAGGGCCTATGCTGACCTGAGCGAGCAGGACAGCCAAGACTATGCCAAGCTGAAAGCGGAGATTCTTGCCCGGCTGGGTGTTACGGTGGCAGTCCGTGCCAGAGGAGTCCATGACTGGAGATGCAGTTGGGAGTCTGCCGTCGGCAACCCTGCTCATGGGGGAAAAGGGGTGATAGTGGACAGCTACACCCGCGCACGTCCTCCTGAGGTACAGCCGGAGGTCGGACAACGAGACCACCAGGACTCCACTCGTCTGGTCAGCCTGAGGGAGAGGGCCTCCGCTACCAAAGGCTGCCTCCGTGACCAGCCGTCTGAGAGGTCGTCACTTCAGAGTTCCTGGACGCCGAACTCTCCCGGTAAGAGCGTTCCAGCTGTTGGGGTCGTGTGGGTGGGAGAGTGTGATGGACAGTGTTGGAGATGTCGTGAAATTGCAGCCAACTGTCCAATAGAGGGGGAGCCTATGTGTTGTGATGTTGGCGGATCCCTCTCTCCCTGCGCAGAGCCTGTGTGTGTGTCCACCTCAGCCGAAGAGACTGGACCACAGGGGTCCCCGGTGGTTGTAAATGACTGCCCAGCACAGGCCCTCTTGGACTCAGAGAGTCCAGTGACTTCCGTATGGGACAGCCTGATTGATAGGGACTTTATCCCTGATAAACACCTGAGTGTGGTGTGCGTCCATGGAGACACCAAAGTCTACCCAGAGACTGTCGTGGACTTGATCCCCAAACGCGGGGAGGTTTCATGTGAAGTGGGGGTAGTGAAGAACCTGGTGCCCCCCGTCATATTGGGTAATGACTTTCCCCGGTCTAAGGATCTCTGGGGGAAAAATGTTTCTGATGGACAGTGTGATGAAGCTCCTATTGAGGGTGCGCAGTCCCGAGGGGCGGAACACAATGCTAGTGGGCCGTTAAACTTATGTGATAATGATGATGATAATGATAATAATAATGATGATGATCATGATAATGATGATGACCATGATAATGATGCTGATGCTGATAATGATAATGATGATGATCATGATAGTGATGATGATACTGATCATAATCATGATAATGATATTGATAATAATGATGACTGTGATAGTGATGAAATTCCTTTGCAGGTGATGTTGGAAGACGAGGATGGTGGTTCTCGGGAACCGAGTGTCCCTGACTTACCTGTGTCCTGTGACAATTTTGAGAGTGAGCAGTGGCGAGACCCCTCTCTTAAAACGGCCCAGGAAAATATAAATGTTCTAAATGAGGTTTCCCAAGAGCCTGGCTCTGAGGAGAGGTTTCCTCATGTTGCCATAAACACTAACCTGTTGTATAGGGACACTGAAGTCCAAGGAGAGGTCGTGAGCCAGCTCCTAGTACCTGAGCTATATAGAAGTATAGTGCTGGGGTTGTCACATAGTCACATACTTGAGGGACCAGATGGTGAAGTTAATGTTGTGGATGACATGTTAACTAAGGTTCCAGATCAGGATGTGAATGAGAATGAATTGTATACCCCTGAAAGTGAGCAGGATGAGAATGATAATGAATTGTATAACCCTGAAAGTGAGCCGGATGTGGCTGAGAAAAAGGGGTCAGACAGGGATAGTGGTAGTGATAGTGAATCATCTGATGACAATAAAGCAACCAGTGCAAATGAGGAAGGCATGGTAGCAGAGGAGGTTGAGAGTCCTGAGAAGAAAGCTGATGCTGACCTTACAGCCGGACAGAAGATGGCATCTGAAGATGTTTTACAGTTGGCCGGTTCCCTGGCGAAGACTAAGGTGAAAGGAGGAGAGCTGAGCTTTGAAGGCAGGACTCTGAGACTGAACACAGCACAAGTGGAGGCTGTTGGAAGTGGGAAGTTGTCGACGTGTGGTGTGGATCTGCATCATGCCAGGGACTCTGAGGGAGATGCTGCAGAGGTGGAAGGAGCCATAGAAGTGGTAGTCACCAAGCCAGATGCCTCATCAGAAGCTGAGGTCTCAAGTGAAGCTGTGAGGAACAAGACTGAAGATATGGGGACTGACTCTGTCCAGGAATCTGTTTCTGCCGAAGACAGCGGCGTGGACGGGTTACGGTTCGGATCAGTAGCTGCAACTCGTGAAGCTCAGGCTGGAAGTTCGGCGCCCGGAGCCCCAGCGGTGTTCCCGAGTGACACCAAGGATCTGGATAAATCACAAGATGAGATTTTGAGACATCAGGCTGGCATTGGTGAGCTCAAGCGCACTTTCATGGAGTCTACATCGGAGCCACGTCCCAACAAATGGGAAAAGCGATGTGTCACTCCGTTGCCGCTACAGACACACGGGAGCCCAGATGGGATGCAGAACGTGGTGACTGAAGAGGTAGAATGTAAGACTGACGGTAGGGCTTCTGAGCATGTTCTACCAGAAGAGCCTGAAGAAGGGGCCGAAGACATAAAGGACGTCCAACAGGTACAAGATGAATTGATGACTTCTCAGAAAAAACTTCAAACTGTGATGAAGGAGTGTGATGAAAGCCATGAGCATCTTCGTGAGAAGGTCAATGAAGTAAAAGGAAGGATACAGGGAATCTCTTCGTTGCAAGAGCAAATGCTGCTCAATAAGTCTAAGGCTCTATATAAGAATGCTGTTGTCACGGTAGAACATTACAATTCAGCTGGAGACTTAGCGGATGAATTATGTGTACTGCAAAAGAAAAACGATCAGCTCCTTCTACAGTGCCAATCATTTGAACAGTGTAGCTTAAAATGGTCAGAGACCATGGCAGAGGAGCTTAAGGTCTGTGAAATAGACTTTATGAGTCAACCGATATTCAAGAAAATAGATGTGCTAAAGAGGGTTCAAGGGGAACTAGAGAAAAGTGAAAAACCCCCTATACCTTCTGTGATAGTTGGTGACACATGGTCAGTGCACCAAGGACAGGAGGTACGTGAGTTTCTGAGGAAGAGTCAGCAGAAGTGTTCTGATGTGCCGGGTCGTACTTCTCTGGCCAGGCACTATATCGAAACTGAGCCCGGCCCTAAGGTCAAGATGAAACCGTGCAGGATACCCGAGGCCCGCAGAGAGCATAGGCCTGGGAGGGTACAGGGTAGTGCGGATGCTTCAGATGAAGAGAAAGCTGATGTTGGCTATGGCTCAGGTGAAGATACAGATGACAGTAGTGAAGATGAAGCTGATGAGGGCCATGACTGGTCCAGAGTTCACTGTCTCTTTTGGATTGTTGACCAGCCCTCCGGTCTGGATGACCAGCCCTCCGGTCTGGAGAAGAGGGGGGGGATATGTGAGACAGTGAGAGTATGTGTGTTGAATGGGGTGTACATTTCACCTAGATACTTTGCTGACTGGTATAAGGGAAATGTATGGCTTTGTAAACCTAGTGGTAGAGAAAGGTCACTACACCTTACATTCATTACACACTTGCAGCTCAGGCCTGAAACTACTCAGGTGTTAATTAGGAGACCAGAAGTAGGTGTCTGCGAACACAGACAGAGAGCTCGCTTAGTCTGGACAAGGAGTCCAGGCACAAGAAGGAGTCTCCAGGAGTATGAGCTGTCTCAGTCTGGGTGCTCGATGTACCCCGGACACAGGAGTAGTCTCTGTGAGAATCCATGCGGATAGCTGCTGAATAGGAGGGGAGCTCTCTCAAGTCTGGACGTTGGATATGCCTTCAGACACAAGGAGGAGACTCTGTGAAACTCCATGCTGGTAAATGCTGAACATATGTGTTGTTTAGGGGACAGGTTGTTAGAGTCTGGTCCCGGATAGAGAGGGAAATCTATCTAAGTATAGTAAGTGGCTGGACAAGCCCAGGGATTATGTTTATGATTTGGTTTTGATTATGTTCTGTTTGCTGTGGACTTTAATAAAGCTGGTTGCGGCCAGTTTTTACCAGAACTGCTGTCTGTGAATGAACTGTTTCCGTGCCACTCCGTCTACCCGGACGGCGATCCCAGAGCTATATCCCCTGAAAAGCTTACAATATATATATATATATATATATATATAATACATACAGCTCTGGCAAAAATTAAGAGACCACTGCAAAATTTTCAGTTTGTCTGATTTTTCTCTTTATAGGTATATTTTTGAGTAAAATGTAAATTGCTCTTTTTATTCAGTAAACTATTGACAACTAGAGTTGAGCGAAACAGGTCGGTCAGATTCAAAAGTTGCCGACTTTAGCCAAAGGCGAGTTTCGTCAACTGATACACGACCATAGCGTGAGGTCGGCCATGCGGTCTCGAAACGAGCGCCAAAATCTGATTTCCCAGAATGCTTTGCAGGTGCCTTTCTTCAGCCAATTAGCAAGGATGTACACTGTGGGCAACGAGATGACATGTGCAGCGTCCACCACCATCATAGAGAAGGGCATTGCAGTGATTGGCTTGCTTTGGGGGGCATAATAGTGTCTATAAAAGCCCTGGGCGCTGACCTCCATTTTATTTCTGCCGATATTAACAGTAGGGAGAGGTTTCTGTTTATCAGTAGGGAGAGAGTTAGGGCTGGAAAGAGAAGTTCTTATGTGCTTGTGCTGATAGCAATTGTGCTGTACAGTTAGTGTGCAGTGACAGGGGAGGATTTTCTTGTGTGCAGCAAGAAATTATTAGGCTGCCTGCTAGCTGTATTGCTGTGTGCACACTGCTGTGCAGACTGCTTTTTACCAGCACTAATAATTGTATTCTTTTTTCTGCACAGTTATCGAGCGTTCATTTTCTTCCACACCGTATAGAGCTATACGCTCCTCACACACTACCGTGTACCGGCTGGTATCACGGACAAATACATGCTGACTATCTGTGTGTGACTCCGGAAATATATACGGAGATTTAAATTTTTCCCTACACCGTATACAGCTGTCCGCTTCTGATACAGTACCGTATATCTGCTCTTTGTATTACGGTCAAATCCATACTGAGAGAGCGTCTGTGTGTGACTCCGGAAATACATACGGAGATTTAAATTTTCCCTTACACTATATACACCTGGTATCTTCTGATACAGTACCGTTTTTCTGCTTTTTGTATTGCGGTCAAATCTATACTGAGTGAGCGTCTGTGTATGATTTCGGAAATATATACGGAGACTTAAATTTTCCCCTACACCGTATACAGCTGTATGCTCCTCATAAAGTACCATATATCTGCTGGAAAAATATTTAGACTTGAGAGTCCTCAGTGGTTGATACCTTTTAATGGCTAACTGAAAAGATGGTAACAAATTGCAAGCTTTCGAGACTACTCAGGTCTCTTCATCAGGCGAATATATCTGCTGGTATTTTTGTTACATTTTCCCAAACATGAGGAAGTATGGTGGAAGAGGCCATGGATGTGGGCAGGGGGGGTCAGCTGGTACTGATGGCGGTGGTGGTGCATCTGCTGGTAGTGCCAAAAGCACAATAGCACCTAAGGCAGGAGGTGTTGAGCCTGCATCATCGTCTGGCTCAAGAAGGCCTGGAAGGCTCCCTTTTCTGGGAGTAGGTAAACCGCTTTTAAAGCCGGAGCATCAGGAACAGGTTTTGGCTTACATTGCCGAAACAGCATCCAGCTCTTTCGCCTCCTCTTCTGAAGTTTCAAAAAATGCAAGCACTGAGTCATCAGTACAGGCTCCTGGTCAGGAACAACACCTTTCCTTGTGTCCTTCACCCCCACCAAAAGTGAAGGATGCAGCAGGTCACACTTTATATTACTCCCTGGAGCTCTTTTCACATACCATGCCTAATTTATCAAGTGAAATCCTGAATTCCCCAGTCCAAGATGAATATGACATGAAGTTCACTGATGCACAGCCAGTGCTATATGATTCTGCTGGTACATTCACCCAGAGCATTGCATTGCCCTCGTAGTCTACTGAGCCAGATTCTGACCCTGATGAAACTCAGGTGCCCTTCCCGCATACTATACCACCTTACACGGTGACACAGAGGAAGGTGCAGATGAAATTGAAGAGGAGGTGATGGATGACCCAGTTGTTGACCCGGATTGGCATCCATTGGGGGAAGAGGGTGCCGCTGGCAATAGCTCAGAAGAGAAGGAGGATCAGCAGCAGGCATCGACATCGCAGCTGCGGTTATCTGGCAGGCCCGTAGCAGTCCAAAAACATGTTAGAAAAAAAAAGAGTTGCAGGACAGCTTGGCCAGACAGTCAAGTTAGCACTGCGTGCAAGCTCTGGAAGTTTATCCCATAGTAGGAAGAGTGCAGTGTCGTACTTTTTTGACCAAAATTCTATTGATGAGGCAAAGGTTATCTGTAAGAAGTGCGGAAGGACCTTTAGCCGAGGGAAAAATCTCTGACATTTGAATACCAGTTGCATACTTAGACATGTAAACACCATGCACTTGCAAGCGTGAACGGACTACAAAACCTCACTGGCTTTGAACGTCTACATTGCCAAACTGATCTCATTAGAGCTGATGCCTTTCCGTTTGGTTGAAAGCGCAGCGTTCCAAGAGCTCATGCCTACGCTGTCCCACGCTATGACCTACCCAGTCGGCACTTCCTTGCTTGAAAAGTCATCCCTGCTTTTCACCTGCATGTGAAAGACCGCATTGTCCATGCACTCAAACATTCAGTGAGTGGAAAGGTGCACCTCACAACAGATGCATGGGCCAATAGGCATGGCCAGGGCCGTTACGTGTCCATCACTGCGCACTGGGTGAATGTGGTGGATGTGGGGTCCACAGGGGACAGCGGCGGTGGGACAGTGCTGCCTAGCCCACGGTATAGGCAACAGTTGGCTGTAGGCGATCGACCCTCCTCCTCCAGAAGTGAAAGCTTGTCAACAGACAGCAGTCATGAGCACTCCATCCGCAGCTGCCAGTGTTGCACACGAGGTGTCCCACTATCGAACAGCTAGTGGTAGGTGTCAGCAGGCTGTTTTAAAGATGATGTCTTTGGGCGACAACAGACACACCGCAGAGGTACTGACCGACTACTTGCAGCAAGAAACTGAATCATGGTTGGGCAGTCTACATCTTGAGCCAGGCAAAGTAGTCAGTGATAACGGACGTAATTTTATGGCGGCCATAGCCCTGGCAAAACTCAGACACATACCTTGCCTGGCTCACACCTTGAATTTGGTGGTGCAGTGCTTCATAAATAATTATCCGGAGTTACCAGCCCTGCTCCATAAGGTGCGAAGACTGTGCTCGCACATCCGTCGCACGCCCGTAGACTCCAGTCGTATGAAGAGGCTGCAGCAATAGCCCCTATTCCCCAAGCACCGCCTAATCATAGAGGTTGCAACAAGGTGGAATTCCACCATGCACATGGTTGAGAGGCTGTGCGAACAGAAGCAGGCTGTAATGCATTTGTGGGAGGATACACGGGCAGGCAGTTTTAGGGCAGACATCGAGTTGTCGGGTGTGCAATGGTCAAAGCTGAAAGACCTTTGTAAAGTCTTCAGTGTTTGAGGAATGCACACGGCTGGTAAGCGCAGACGACGCCATCATAAGCATGAGCATCCCACTTATGCGTCTGCTCATGCAAACTTTGATGCACATTAAGGATCAGGAGTCTGCAGCGGACAAGGAGGAGGAGGAGGAGGGAAGCCTTGATGACAGTCAGGCATTTTCTGCTCAGAGAACTGTCCTGGATGAGGTGGAGGAAGAAGAGGAAGAGTAGGAGGATGAGGGGGATGATTATTTTGAAGAGGAGGATGCTTCTCAGGGGCAAGAGAAAATGTTGGCTTGCCAAGGTCAGGTACAGGATTTGTGCGTGACTGGAGGGATGTGGATTTGGCAGAAAGTGCTCCTCCACCCACCACTGGCAGTGCATCATTGACACCTGGAACCAGTGGCGTACCGTCAATTGTAGCAGACCACGCAGCTGCTATGGGGCCCGGACAGGTGAGGGGGCCCGAGACGGCCTCTGCGGTTTGGCAGCTGTGCTGACACAGTACTACCAGGGCAGGGGGAGGCGGGGGAGGCGAAGCGCAGCTGTGTGCTTTATACTCACCTCCTCCTGGCGCGGTCTCTGCCCTGCTCTTCACCCGCGGTCTCCGGCGCCTGTGTTCAGCGGTCACGTGGTACCGCTCATTAAAGTCATGAATATGTGCATATTCATGACTTTAATGAGCGGTACCACCTGACCGCTGAACACAGGCGCCGGAGACCGCGGGAGAAGAGCAGGGCAGAGACCGCGCCAGGAGGAGGTGAGTATAAGGGATATTTACCTGTCCCGTTCCACCGCTGCGCTGCTGTGTGCTCGCATCCTCTCTTGCTGTGAATGTTCAGGCAGAGGGCGCGATGACGTAGTTTGTGCGCGCCGCGCCCTCTGCCTGAGCATTCACTGCGGAGGACCCAGAAGACAGCGGCGGTCAGCGGTGCACCGGGTGACAGGTAAATATCACAGGTGCAGGGAGGTGAGTATGTCTTTTTTTTTTTTGGTTTCAGCAGCTGCGGCAGTATAAGGGACCTATACTATGGGGTACAATCTATGGAGCATCTATGGGGGCATTATCTATGGAGCATGATGCATCTATGGGGGCATTATCTATGGAGCATCTATGGGGGCATTATTCATGGAGCATCTATGGGGGCACAATCTATGGAGCATCTATGGGGGCATTATCTATGGAGCATCTATGGGGGCATTATCTATGGAGCATCTATGGGGGCATTATCTATGGAGCATCTATGGGGGCATTATCTATGGAGCATCTATGGGGGCATTATCTATGGGGCAGCATCTATGGGGGCATAATACATTTTTTTTGTTAAATGTGTCTCCTCACTGTGCTGGCACTTTACATTTACAATGGCTCTGGCTTTTTTTTTGGGGGGGGGGCCCCATTCAGACTTTTGCTATGGGGCCCCATGATTTCTATGTACGCCCCTGCCTGGAACATTGGCCCACATGTGTGATTATGTCTTGCGGATCCTAAAAAGGGACCCCCGCATTGCCATAATTATGAAGGATGACGACTACTGGTTGGCCAGCATCCTCAATCCACGCTATAAAGGCAAATTACATAACATCATGCCACAGGAGAAGCTAGAGCTAATATTGGCAATAAAACAAGCAACTCTGGTAAACCGTTTGTTAGAGGCATTCCCAGCACACAGCAACGGTGCAGGTTCTACCACGAGCCATACTGGGCAACATGGAAGAGGTGTTCGTGGTGCACACAGCCGAAGTGGCGTTGGAGACAGGGGTTTCATGACCATGTTGTGGACTGATTTCTCGAGTACCGCTCACACGACTGGTAATACTGAATCGATTGCAACAGACAGGAGACAGCAGTTGTCAACTATGGTTCAAAATTACCTCTCCTCCCCTATCGATGTTCTCCCTCACAGTTGATTCCCCTTTGACTACTGGGCCTGTAAACTGGACACCTGGCCTGAATTGGCACAATATGCCTTACAGGAGCTCGCTTACCCTACTGGTAGTGTGCTATCAGAAAGAGTCTTCAGTGCTGCTGGATCAATCCTGACAGAAAGAAGGACCCGGCTGTCGACCCAAAATGTTGGTGATCTCACCTTCATTAAAATGAACCATGCCTGGGTTTCAAAGGATTTTGTAGCACCTTCCCCTGATGTCACATAGGTTGCCAGCAAAATGGCTCGCTTTGTCCTACTCTTCCTCCGACTTCTCAGTTTTTCCATCTCCCTAACTGGGCTGCCTCCCCCCACAACTTTAGCCAAATAACCCCCAGTTTTCAATGCGTTACTATTATTATAAAGTAAATTAAGGTTGACAAGCTTAAGTAATAAGAATCGATGTCGTTGGCATTGAAATGGGCACAGTAGGTGTGCTTACTGTCCTTCACTCGCTGCCGACTTTTATTCCCCATTGACTTGTATTGGGGTCGGGTTTCCGACGCCGACTCGACTTTTGCCGACAGGCGTCCGATTTCGTTCGACTCGACTTTTGGAAAAGTCGAGCCGACCGAAAATCGACTCGACCCTCCCGGAGGCAAAGTTGCTCATCTCTACTGACAACATGTCTCCAAATTTCCAAGCAATAAATTTTGTATTTATTTTCAGAAAATGAGAAATGGTCAAAATAACAATAAATGTAGTGCTTGCAGACCTCAAATAATGGTAAGAAAACAAGTTCATAATCATTTAAAAACAACAATACTAATGTTTTAACTCAGGAAGAGTTCAGAAATCAATATTTTGTGGAATAACCATGATTTTTAATCACAGCTTTCATGTGTCTTGGCATGTTTTGCACCATTCTTTCACACTGCTTTTGGGTGACCTTATGCCACTCCTGGTACAAACCATTAAGCAGCTCTTCTCTGATGGCTTTGTTTGATTACATTCCAGAGGTTTTCAATGGGGTTCAGGTCTGGAGATTGGGCTGGCCATGACAGGGATTTGATGTAGTGGTCCACACATTGATTGACCTAGCTGTGAGTCATGGCGCATTGTCCTGCTAAAAAAACCAGTCCTCAGAGTTGGGGAACATTGCCTGAGCAGAAAGAATCAACTGTTTTTCCAGGATAACCTTGTACGCGGCTTCATACGTCCTTCACAAAAATTAACCTGCTCAATTCCAGCCTTTCTGATGCATCCCCAGATCATCACTGATCCTCCACCAAATTTCACAGTGGGTGCAAGACGCCTCTCCAGGTGTCCGTCTAACCATTAGATGACCAGGTGTTGGGCAAAGCTGAAAATTAGACTCATCAGAAAAGATTACCTTACTCCAGTCCTCTATGGTCCAATCCTTATGGTCTTTGGCAAGCTTCAGCTTTTGTCTCCTTTGCTTCTCATTGATGAAAAACTTTTTTCTAGCTTTACATGACTTGAGCCCTGCCTCTAAGAGACTGTTACGAACTGTTCTTGCCGTGCACTTCACACCAGCTGCCATTTGTCTTTCCTTTTGTCGGTCACTTGATGTTGTCCTGCAGTTGCTGAGTGACATTTGAATAAGATGACGGTCATCCCGGTCAGTGGAGAGTGTTTTTGCCTCTGCCGGTGTGTAGCTTTGTTGTCCCCAATGTTTGCTTCTTGACCTTGTTGTAATGGACTGCCGTCTTAGAAATTTTAAGGATGGAGGCAGCATGACGCTCACTGTATCCCTCTGCTAGTAAAGCCAGAATTGAGCCATTCTTTTCCTCACTCAAGACTTTTCTTTTCAACTCCTTTGGCATGGTTAAATGTTATTTTTTCATTCCTATCACTTTTGGGATATTACTAGCACTTGTTTTGAGATCCAGGTTGTCCTATTGCAAGAGGATTGTGAACACCACAGCAGTGTTTTTTATACTTTCCTTCTTTAACCCCTTTACACCCTAGGGTTGTTTGCATGTTAATGACCAGGCCAATTTTTACAATTCTGACCACTGTCCCTTTATAAGGTAATAACTCTGGAACACTTCCATGGATCCTGGTGATTCTGACAATGTTTTCAAGTGACATATTGAACTTCATGATAGTGGTAAAATTTCTTTGATATTACTTGCGTGTTTTTTGTGAAAAAAGGAAATTTGGTGAACATTTTGAAAATTTCGCAATTTTCCAACTTTTAATTTTAATGCCCTTAAATCACACAGATAAGTCACACAAAATACTTAATAAGTAACATTTCCACATGTTTACTTTACATCAGTACAATTTTGGAACCAAAATTTTTTTTGTTAGAAAGTTATCAGGGTTAAAAGTTGACCAGCAATTTCTCATTTTTACAACACCATTTTTTTTAGGGACCACATCACATTTGAAGTCACTTTGAGGGGTCTATATGATAGAAAATACCCAAAAGTAACACCATTCTAAAAACTGCACCCCTCAAGATGCTCAAAACCTCATTCAAAAAGTTTATTAACCCTTCAGGTGCGTCACAGGAATTTTTTGAATGTTTAAAAAAAAATGAACATTTAACTTTTTTTTCACAAAAAAATTACTTCAGGTCCAATTTTTTATTTTCCCAAGGGTAACAGAAGAAATTGGACCCCAAGAGTTATTGTGCAATTTGTCCTGAGTATGCTGATACCCCATATGTGGGGGTAAACCACTGTTTGGATGCATGACAGAGCTTGGAAAGAAAGGAGTACCGTTTGACTTTTTCAATGCAGAATTGGCTGGAATTGAGATCAGACGCCACGTCACATTTGGAGAACCCCTGATGTGCCTAAACAGTGGAAACCCCCAATTCTAACTCAAACCTTAACCCCAACACACCCCTAACCCTAATCCCAACCCTAACCATAACCCTAACCACAAACTATCCCTAACACACCCCTAACCATAATACCAACCATAACCCTAATCCTAACTTTAGCCTCAGCCCTAACCCTAACTTTAGTCCCAACCCTAACCCCAACTTTAGCCCCAACCCTAACCCTAGCCCCAACCCTAACCCTAACTTTAGCCCCAACCCTAACCTTAAATTTAGCCCCAACCCTAACCCTAACTTTAGCCCCAGCCCTAACCCTAAGCCTAACCCTAATGGGAAAATGGAAATAAATACATTTTTTTCATTACATTATTTTTCCCTAACTAAGGTGGTGACAAAGGGGGGTTTGATTTACTATTTATAGTGGGTTTTTATAGCGGGTTTTTATGTTTGGCAGCTGTAACATGCTAAAAGACGCTTTTTATTGCAAAAAATAGTTTTTGCATCACCACATTTTGAGAGCTATAATATTTCCATATGTTGGCCCAAAGAGTCATGTGAGGTCTTTTTTTTTGTGGACGAGTTGATGGTTTTATTGGTATTATATTCAGGCACATAACATTTTTTGATCACTTTTTATTATGATTTTTGGGAGGCAGAAAGAACAAATACTAGAAATTCATGAATTTCTTTTGGGGGGGGTGTTTATACCATTCCGCGTGTGGTAAAATTGATAAGGTAGTTTTATTCATTGGTTCAGTATGATTCACAGTGATACCTCATTTATATAATTTTTTATGTTTTAGCGCTTTTATACAATAAAAATAATTTTATATAAAAAATTATTTTTGCATCACTTTATTTTGCGAGCTATAACTTTTATATTTTTTCGCTGATGATGCTGTATGGCGGCTTGCTTTTTGCGGGACAAGATCACGTTTTCAGTGGTACCATGTTTATATCATTCTTTTTGATCGCGTGTTATTCCACTTTTTGTTCGGCGGCATGATAGAGCATTGTTTTTTTGCCTTTTTTTAAGGGGTTCACTAAAGAATTAACTAGTGGGACAGTTTTATAGGGCAGGTCATTACGGACGCGGCAATACTAAATATGTGTACTTTTATTTTTTTATTTACATAATAATAATGTTGGGGACATTTTTTTTTAAATTTATTTAGGGATTTTTAAAAAAATATTTTTACACAGTATTTTTTTTTTGTATATTTTTACATTGTCCCAGGGTGGAACATCACTATATAATGTCAGATCGCTGATCTGACACTTTGCAGAGCACTATGTCAGAGCACCGATCTGACAGGCAGTGAAGAAGGCTTGCTGTCTGCAGGCACTGACAAGCCACCTCCCTGCAGGACCATGCAGGACCTAGAAGGACCCCGCGGCCATCTTGGATTCGGGGGCCTGCAGGGAGGAGGCCCTCGGAACAACGCGATCACATCGTGTTGTTCTGAGGGTCTCAGGGAAGCACGCAGGGAGCCCCTCCCTTCGTGATGCTTCCCTATGCCACCGTAACGCTGCAATCATCTCGTGAGTGCGGATGATTGGTGATGACATACTATCCTGTCCTTGGGAATTAAGTCCCATGGCACATTGGCGGGGGAGGACGACAAATGGTAGAAAGGGGTTAAATAAGATTTGGTTCAGGTGATCACCTAATCAGAAGCACATTAAGTAGAATGAGGTGTACTCTGGTTGGAATTCAACTGACACTGGAATGGAACTGCTGTCAGACATGTAGAGAAGCTGATTTTTATAAAACTGTGCAGTGGTCTCTTAATTTTTGCCAGAGCTGTATATATTTAATACTGATCATGAGTCATGACATGAAAATTAAGAAAATATTCTGGTTTAAATACATTGAATATAAAAGTTGATTGAACCCGTAGGTGATTCTGTTTAAATGGGTTGTCCACTTTGTAATTAATTTTTCTGAATGAATATATCCGACTTATAAACAGTCATTAGAAGTTCTACACTTTTTATTCACTATGAATAGCCGTGCCTCTTTGTTAGCGAATCCTTTTGTTGGACAGCACTACTGCTCCTGATATGATAATATGGAGGGTGATGTGATGAAACCCGTCTTGTCGCGGGAGACTGTATGCTTATGGGCACGCCATTGGCCAGATAAAGAAAATAAAACTTCTAAAAACTGGTAACATAACTATTTGTAAGGTGTTTATGACTCTCCATAAAGCCGCCTACCCCTTTAATTCTCATCCTTGTACATTACCTGTCAGGCACCACTCTTACTCTATATTCATTGAAACACTAAGGTGTGACTTTGTTGCTATTTCAGTCAAACGAGTTGTTGCCAAAGTGTTAATCAGTGACACATGATTTATTCACACACTTTTTTTCTCCATTTAACTTTTCATTATAGTGACTCCTGGAAAAATCACTGCAGACTGTTCAGACTTAGAGAATATATCTGTCATTATTTAGGAAATGATTTGTTTATTTTGATCCCCCTCATTTTATAGGTTTCAGAAAATAACTTGGGAATGTTACTGTAAGTTATACAACAGAGATTCTTTGGCCGTTCATGGAGGAGAATGAGCTACAACAAATATCTCTGGACCAACTATACGGATGTCCTATCACCTAACGTAACGTGCCCTTTATTATAACGGTAAGACCGTGAGGGGGGAAGTGAAAAAAATGTATTTTTTTGTTACAATGGGATTGGTATGAGGACAGAATATTAGGCAGCAAGTAAACATTCTTGAAGTTGATTTGTTGGAAGTAGTAAAATTGGACGTGCTCTTAATAATTTGACTTTGAGGACCAAATTAGACAAGGATAGACAGCTGGGTCAGCTGGTGCCCCTGATATACAGAGGTATGTACTAAGCCTGGTCCAACGATGGGCGGCCGGTGAATTGAAACCATGGACCAATTGAAGGTGTCTGCTCTGATAAATCACATTTTCTTTTAATTTTGTTGATCTTATTGCTGGGCGCACATTTCATCTCGGGGCCATGTCTTTGCCAAATAAGCATTATGGAAAAAAGGCAAGCAAAAAATGCAGTTTGATACTCTGGGCAATATTTTGTAGGTAAACCCTAGGTTCTGATTTTTATGTGGATACAGCTTTAAACCATACAAGCTATCTAAACATTTCAAATCAAGTTTCATGGCGTCAGTTTTCTCAAATGGCAGTGTCCACTTTCAGAAGGCTAGATAAAGCACCCTAACACATGTACTGGAATGCTTTAAGGGACATGACAAAGTAGATTATGTTGACTTGGCCGCCTTATTCTCCTGATCATAATTAGACTTAATAAAATGTTCTGTAGTAGTCCATGGGCCTGATTCATCAAAACGAGTGTTGTTCACTTCAGTCTTGATGAGGCGCTGTGCTGGAGTCAAACTTTCTGTCATGGTTTACTGGGTTCTTGGATCAGGTAGTCGCGGGGTTAACTTGGTTGGCCTCTTTCTGGGTCCTGGGAGGCTTTTTATAGCCTCACTGTGAGGCCAATCTTTGTTGTTTATACTCTGACCTTTGGCTGAGTGTGTCTGACCCTGTGCTTGTGCCAGTGCTTTGTGCCTGTGCTACGTTTTGTCTGTCTGGTTTTGATTTAGCTGTGTCCCTGTTACGAGTTTTGCCTGTCCCTTTTGTACTGCGTTGCTCCCTCTGTGTATGATCCCTTGGCTGTGTTCTGATTATTCTCTGCCTGCTCCTTTGTACTGCGTTGCTCCCTCTGTGTATGACCTGGCTATCCTGACTATCCATTCTGTCTATGCCCCTTGGTAACTGTGTCCCGTAGTTACCCTTCTAAGAGTTTTCCTTCACCTCATAGCTCTCTGGAGCTTAGGCCACGCCCCTAGGCAGTCAGGTGATTGCAGGTCCTCTGGCCTGAAGCATTCTCTATCTGCTACTGCTGCCTCTGAGAGACGTGTGGCCGGCTTCGCCCCTTGGCAGTCACATGCGGAAGGTCCTGTTCCTCAGAAACACACGTTTTCTCTGCTGCGGCTCTGCTATACAGGTATCTTTGGGCACAGTTTGTTCACTCTGGACACACGCACTGGCTCAGTGAGCAAGTGCAGTGCGGTGTCCCTGACACTCCTGATTCATGAGGAGGTGTACGCATCTTCATGAATCCGGGTAGTCTGACAAGTAGCACGTGCCTCCATGTGCTATGCCAGAAACCTCAGTCCAGTCAGGTATTGGAGTGAGATTTTTTGCATATGGAATGACACAGCCCATCATGAATTAGACGAGCTGTGCTGTGACGTCCCACGTCAAGTCACAGCTTTGCCGAAATGGACAAAGCGGGGACAAACTTGTGTGAAGATGCAAAAAGTTGCAAAATTTAGATGCAACTCTGAGTTGTGCTTAATTTTGCAACTTTTCAAAGCTTTTACTTTAACTTTTTAGGATCCTGGCTTGAAAGCTTTGATGAATCGGGGCCCATGTCTTGAAGGATCAGACCCTTTGAATTGCACAAGCGAGATCAAGACAATAGTAGGCTAAATGCTTGTTTGATAGAAGCAGACTACTCATTTTTCAAGCCAGAAAGTAGAGCAAAGGTCACTTTTAGCAGACAAACAGTTTGCTAGGGGACAATTTCTGACATGATTGATGCCGCTATATTTCTGGGTCTGTCGGAGATTTTTGAGGCCTGAAATGATGCAGACATATGTTACATTTGTTAGACGTTAGCTTGAGTTAAAATAAAAATTGCACAAAGTTTAAGGCTGGAATAATTCTTCATTCATTTTATGCAGCTTGGCAATTTTCTTTTGGACTTTTCTAATGTAAAGATGATTCTCCCAATAATACGCTGAATGTTAGGTTTGTTTGTCCAGAAGCTGCTGCGGCCTGTACCTGCTCGTATACAGCTTGATTCCTGTGCTGATTAATCCTACTACATCCTTTGAGAGATATGTTATTGCTTTTATGCTGAGGTGCGCACATTTCTCCTCTCACTACACCTGCACAGTCTGCTGTGGGTACTCACCAATGTTTCTTTATACTGACACCCAGCAGGTTGCTAACCATCTGTGAATTTCTGCACAGTCTATAAGTGCTAGTGAGGAGATGTGTCCGTTATCTTGAGATTTGTTTTTAGAAGGTAAGATTGTTATGGTTTATTTTAGTTTTTTAATTTGTCCTTACAAAAAAAGCTTGTTGTGAGCTTTAAATAACTTTTCCAGAAATTAAAGATCCATCCATTTGTAAATTATTTATATACAGTGAGGAAAATAAGTATTTGATACCCTGCCGATTTTGCAAGTTTTCCCACCTACAAAGTATGAATTTGCATTTTATTGCATGAATTTTCTATTGGGTTCATCTGACGACATGACCTTCTCCCATGCCTCCTCTGGATCATCTAGATCAGTGGTCCCCAACCTTTTTTGCACCAGGGACCGCTTCAAGAAAGACCATTCTTCCATGGCCCGGCAGGGCGGGGATGGAGGTGTGGCAGGGGTGGGGCTTTGGTCATAAGGGGGCGGGGCTATGGACGGTTGTAGTTTAGTAGTAGTGCATACTCATCATTTAATTATAACATTTATAATGTGAATGTGACTCCCTTATATACAAGGCTCCGCTCCCACCCTTGTATACAAGGCTCTGCTCCCACCCTTGTTTATATGGCTCCGCTCCCACCCTCCCATCCTGTATACATGGCTCCGCTCCCACCCTCCCATCCTGTATACATGGCTCCGTTCCCAACCTCCCATCCTGTATACATGGCTCCGCTCCCACCCTCCCATCCTGTATACATGGCTCCGCTCCCACCCTCCCATCCTGTATACATGGCTCCGCTCCCCCTCCCATCCTGTATATATGGCTCCGCTCCACCCTCCCATCCTGTATATATGGCTCCGCTCCCCATCCTGCATATATGGCTCCGCTCCACCCTCCCATCCTGTATACATGGCTCCGCTCCCCTCCCATCCTGTATATATGACTCCGCGCCCATCCTCCCATCCTGTATATATGGCTCCGCTCCCCCTCCCATCCTGTATACATGGCTCCGCTCCACCCTCCCATCCTGTATATATGGCTCTGCTCCACCTCCCATCCTGTATACATGGCTCCGCTCCACCCTCCCATCCTGTATATATGGCTCCGCTCCACCCTCCCATCCTGTATATATGGCTCCGCTCCCCCGTCCTCCCCCCTGTATACATGGCTCTGCTCCACCCTCCCATCCTGTATATATGGCTCCGCTCCCCCGTCCTCCCCCCCTGTATACATGACTCCGCTCCACCCTCCCATCATACTTACCCTCCTCGCTCCGTCGCTGAACTTCCCTGGTCCCTGTCGGCCGCGGCAGCTTCCTCCTGTGCGCAGCGGTGACGTAATACCGCTCATTAAGGGCATGAATATGGACACCACGCCTATGGGAGTGGCGTCACGTCCATATTCATTACCTTAATGAGCGGTACTACGTCACCGCTGCGCACAAGAGGAAGCTGCCGCGGCCGACAGGGATGCAGCGACGGAAGGTAAGTATCGATGTCTTCTTGAAGCCGGCGGCTGCAGCTGTCACTACAGTGCTGCAGCCGCCGGCTCCAAGTGTGTACAGCGTTCTGTGCTGTGGCTCCGTGGCCCGGCAACAGAACTGCTACGGCCCGGTAATGGGCCGTGGACCGGTGGTTGGGGACCCCTGATCTAGATGGTCATTAGTGAGCTTCAAACAGGCCTAGATAATTGCTGGTGTGAGCAGAGGGACCTTGTGTGCCCTGCAGGATTTTAATCCATGACGGTGTGGTGTGTTACTAACAGTAATGTTTGAGACTTTGATCCCAGCTCTCTTCAGGTCATTGACCAAGTACTCCTGTGTAGCTCTGGGCTGATTCCTGACCTTTCTCAGAATCATCCTCACCCCACAAGGCAAGACTGAGGAAGATTGACAGTCATCTCGTGTTTCTTCCATTTTCTAATAATTGTGTCAACAGTTGTTGCCTTCTCACCAAGCTGCTTGCCTATTGTCCTGTAGCCCATCCCAGTCTTGTGCAGGTCTACAATTTTGTCCCTGGTGTTCTAAGACAGCTCTTTGGTCTTTGCCATGGTGGAGAGGTTGGAGTGTGATTGTGTGGACAGGTGTCTTTTATACAGGTAACAAGTTCAAACAGGTGCATTTAATACAGGTAATGAGTGCAGAGTAGGAGGGCTTCTTAACCCCTTCATGACTACAGGTATTTTTGGTTTTGCATTTTCATTTTTTCGCTCCCCCTTCTTCCCAGAGCCATAACTTTTTTAATGTTTCCATCAATATGGCCATGTGAGGGCTTGCTTTTTGTGGGACGAGTTGTACTTTTGAACGACACCATTGGTTTTACCATGTCGCGTACTCGAAAACAGGAAAAAAATTCCAAGTGCGGTGAAATTGCAAAAAGAAGTGCAATTCCACACTTGTTTTTTGTTTTGCCTTTTAACTACGTTCATTAAATGCTAAAACTGACCTGCCATTATGATTCTCCAGGTCATTATGAACTCATAGACACCAAACATGCATAGGTTCTTTTTTATCTAAGTGGTGAAAAAAAATTCCAATAATAAAGGGTTAATGCCACCTTGTGTAAGGTTCTATGTATATATTCCTGAAACTCAGTTTGTTCGTCAGCCATTTTACTTTCTGTCTTGCTGCAGCTATCTTGCCCTCAGTCAAAATGGAGTTTCCAGCTTGCATGTTCCCGCCCTGATTCTCTCCTTTGCTTCTTAAGCAGCCACAGCTGAGCAATCAGTGCTTCAGAATCTAGCCTGCAGTGAACCTGTGACTTGACTCCTGTAAGCCTTGGACCTTGTACTCCAGCTATTCCTACTGAGGAACTCTGAAGCACTTGTGGACTCTGAACCCTGCTCTTTGAAAGACCCACGTTTGCATGGACTTACGGTAACAGAGAAGAAGATCCTGAATCTGTATTGGAGAGTGATTGCTGAGCTTGGATTACTCTGGCCTGCTGTGTCTCCTGTTTCTGTGTCTGCAAACTGTGTGACTATTTCTGCCAACTTGTATGAAGTAATACAGGACTTTTCTATATCAAACCTGTGACTCCTGTGTTTTCATCGCACCCAAGCACAAGACGCTATATGAACTGTACTACATACATTACAAGATTCTGAAGCCAAAACGTTAGTGTCTGCTGGGTCTGGAAGGCTGTGTCTGCTGTACTGTGGATATCAGACGTCCGGTTGTACTTTCTGTGATGACAGTGGTTGTGACTTCTCACAACCATTCCAGATGTCTGGTTGAAACTTTCTGTGATGATAGTGGTTGTGACTTCTCACAACCATTCCAGGTGAGCAGTTCCCTTAATTTTTTTTTTCTCTCTGCAGTGTTGCCACAGGTGAACACTATTGTTTTTTTTTTCTCTCCTCTTCTTCCAGTAATCCTGTCTTAAAAGATCTGGAAAATGGAGGCCCGCATAAAGGAACTTTGCGGAGTGACTGATAATATCCTTGCAGATTTGCAGAATATAAAGACCCGTTTTACAAATCTACAGGACCTCAATAATCACAATTTGCAAGTGGTTGGACAGACTACCCAGGATTTGCGAGCCAGGATTGAGGTTCTAGAGGGGCGAGTCCAGGCTCCTGCCGTAGCCCCGAGTGCTGGGATTCCCAAGTTGCCCCCTTTTCGTTTTGGCGGTGAACGTGAGAAATTCAGGGGATTTATTAATCAATGCAATCTTTTTTTTTCTGCACATGCTTCACAATTTCCCACTGAACGATCTAAGGTGCTTACTATAATTATGTTGCTTACCAACAAGGCTTTAATGTGGGCAAACCCTCTGATTGAGACTGAGGATGATTGTTTGAATCACCTTGATGATTTTATTTCAGCCATGGGGCAGGTGTTTGATGACCCCAATCGAGGTGCAACAGCTGAAGCAGCCATGTTAGCTTTGCGCCAAGGTAAGCACTCGGTAGCTGAATATGCCTTGGATTTCAGGAGATGGGCCCTTGATACCACCTGGGACAGTTCCGCCAAAAAATCTATTTTTCGAAAGGGTTATCTCCACTGATTAAGGATGAACTTGCTCGTGCCGACCCTCCCACTGCGTTAGGTGACTTTATTAACTACTGCATCCGTATTGATACTCGTCTGACTGAACGCAGGCAAGAGAGATGGTTCAAAAGCAATCGTACTAACCTTTTCCTACCTTCCTCTCCAGCTAAGGAACCTTTGAGTAGGATTACACGGGAACCTGAACCTGAACCCATGCAGGTAGACTCTTTACAACGACGGGTTAGTGATGCACGCAAGGAACATCGTTTTAAGGAAATCTATGTTTCTATTGTGGTAAGTCAGGGCACTTCATTATAAACTGCCCCAGCCGTTCTCGTAAGACTACTGCAGCACTCATTCATTGTGAGTGTTGCGAGAGGGGATCTGTCAGGTCCGAGCCTCAGGCTCCAGAGAGATCTGCAGCAACAGATCTTGATTTCTCGGACTTAAACTCCGTTACCTCTGAGGACGTTGACTGTGTAAACGCTGCCATTTTTCAAGTTTCCTCAGCGGTGTCCCAGCTGAGTTGTAAGAAAAACAATTCTCATTGCTTTCTTTCCATCAAACTCTGGGTTGACTCAGCTTGGGTGTCTAGCTCTGCTATGATCGACTCAGGGGCAAGTGGAAATTTTATGGATGTCTCCTTTGCTCTGAAACAGGGAATACATTCAGTGAAGAAGGCTACTCCAGTACAGATGGAAACTGTGGATGGCTCCCTGCTGACCTCTGGACCAGTGGATCAGGAAACAGAGCCTTTGAGGGTTCTTATGGGTAAAGATCATCAAGAGAAACTGTCCTTTATGCTTATCTCTTCTCCCCACTTTCCCATTATTCTAGGGCTACCATGGCTGCAGGCTCAGAATCCTACCATTAACTGGGAGACCAAGGAATTACACTTTCCAGAGAAACAGATGAGTCCAAAAGTTTCAGCTTGCTCTGTTCCTAAAGGAATCATGTCAGTCCCTGAACTACCAGCTGTATACCAGGACTATGTGGA
Organism: Oophaga sylvatica; assembly: GCA_033576555.1. NCBI lineage: Eukaryota > Metazoa > Chordata > Amphibia > Anura > Dendrobatidae > Oophaga > Oophaga sylvatica. The sequence continues at coordinate 118,329,726 of JARQOD010000005.1, read as the reverse complement.
TTTATGTGACAAGAAGAACGCTGACCAGCTTCCTCCTCACCGTCCATATGATTGTCCAATTGAATTATTGCCTGGAGCAGAGATACCTTTTGGTAAGATCTACCCCCTGGCGGGGCCCGAGCTAAAGGCTTTAAAGGATTACATAGATGAAAATCTAGCCAAGGGCTTCATATGCCCCACTTCACTCCTGCAGGTGCACCCATCTTCTTTGTGAAGAAGAAAGATGGATCTCTGAGACCATGCGTAGACTATAGGGAACTCAATAAGGTTACTATTAGAAACCGTTATCCATTGCCTTTAATCCCTGAGTTATTGGAGAGAGTGCGACATGCCAAAATTTTTTCTAAACTAGATCTTCGTGGGGCCTATAACTTAGTCCGTATTAGACCTGGGGATGAATGGAAGACTGCATTCAGGTCACGCTATGGACACTTTGAATATCTAGTTATGCCTTTTGGTCTGAGTACCGCCCCAGCCACTTTCCAACACTTGGTGAATGACATCTTCAGGGATCTCCTAGATACATTCGTGGTAATTTATTTGGATGATATTCTAATTTTTTCTAACTCCACAGAGGAACATCATGGACATGTGAGAATGGTCTTGGAACGTCTAAGACAAAATCATCTTTACATCAAACTTGAAAAGTGTGAATTCCATAGGACCGAAATTCAATTTCTGGGGTATGTACTGTCTACACAAGGAATTAGTATGGATGGAAGCAAAACCCAAGCCATCAAGGATTGGCCAAGTCCTAGAAATGTGAAGGAGGTACAGCGCTTCATCGGGTTTGCCAACTTCTATAGACGTTTCATTAGAAATTTCTCTGAGGTAGTGTCACCTATCACTCAACTTACCCGGAAAGAGTCTAGGTTTTCCTGGACTCCCCAAGCCCAGGAAGCATTTTCCCGTCTAAAAGATAAATTTACCACTGCACCTATCCTAGTACATCCCAACCCGAGCTTGCCTTCATAATAGAGGTGGATGCTTCAGACTGTGCCGTTGGAGCTATACTCTCTCAGAGAACAGGTGAGAAGAATGTCTTGCATCCCTGTGCCTTCTTTTCCCAGCAGTTGTCTTCGGCTGAGAGGAACTACGATGTGGGCAATAGAGAGTTGTTGGCCATTATTGCCGCCTTCAAAGAATGGAGACACCTTCTTCAGGGAGCTGCACAGCAAATAGTCGTCCTGACAGACCATCGTAACCTTGAGTTTATCAGGTCGGCTAAGTGCCTGACTCCTCGCCAGGCTCGCTGGAATCTTTTCTTAAACCAATTTAATTTTATCATCTCTTATAGACCAGGATCGCGCAATGGAAAGGCTGATGCACTCTCTAGGATTTACTCAGCAGAGACACGTCCAATTACTCCTCCTAAGATTATTCTTCCTGACTCTAGATTCCTAGGAGTAATTCATAATCAAGACCTACTTAAGGACATCAAGGAAGCATACCATGCGGATTCCTTTTTGGCACAACCCCCAAGGGACGTAAGTCTTGTCTTTAAGAATGGTGTGTGGATTCAGGGACAACGTCTGTATATTCCTGAAACAGTCAGATTAAGAGTATTGCAACTCATTCACGATTCCAAGATAGCTGGGCATAGAGGAATTCTAAAGACACAGGAATTTCTTTCTCGTTTCTTTTGGTGGCCCACTTGCAGGAAGGATGTTTTGAATTATGTCAGTTCATGTGAGGTCTGTGCAAGATGCAAAACACCTCGCTCCTCACCAACTGGTCTGTTACAGCCTCTTCCCACCCCGTCCCGCCCGTGGGGATCCATTTCTATGGACTTCATTGTGGAGTTACCAACCTCTCAGGGGAAGAACACCATTCTAGTGGTGGTTGACCGTCTAACAAAGGCAGCTCATTTTATCCCTTGTGTCGGCTTACCCACTGCAAAACAGACATCAGATTTGATGATTAAAGATGTGTTTCGCTTACATGGAGTACCGGATGAGGTTATTTCGGATCGAGGGGTGCAATTCACTTCTAGGTTTTGGCAAAATTTCTGTGCAGCATTGGACATTAAAGTAAACCTTTCTTCTGCTTTTCATCCCCAGACTAATGGACAGACCGAACGAACCAATCAAACCCTGGAGCAGTATCTCCGCTGCTTTATCTGCCACCTACAGGATGATTGGTGGATCTACTTCCATTAGCTGAGTTCTCGTATAACAACTCTCAGAGTGCCTCCACTAAACAGTCTCCTTTTTACTCTAATCTAGGTTATCATTCTAACATTCTACCACGATTTCCCATAGAAACGCCTTTACCAGCAGTGGCTGAAAGAATCACGTCTTTACAGAAGAATATGGATCTTCTAAAGGAAAATCTGGAATCGGCTCAAGAAAGGTACAAGAAAGCAGCAGATAAATTTCGTAAACCTGCACCAGCTTTCAAGGTAGGAGACTTGGTCTGGCTGTCAACCAGAAATCTTAAGTTAAGGATTCCATCGTCTAAGTTGGGACATAAGTACATTGGACCCTATAAAATCAGTAAAATTATAAGTGCCGTTGCTTGTCGTCTTCAACTGCCCAGAACTATGAGAATCCACCCTGTCTTTCATGTATCCCTACTAAAGGCTGCGACACCCAATACGTTTCCTGGACGTTCCTCTCCTTGCCCTGACCCAGTGCTAGTCGATGGTCAGGAAGAATTTGTGGTGGAAAGGATTTTAGATTCCAGGTTGTATAGAAATCAGTTACAATATCTGATTAAATGGCAGGGCTACCCAGTGGAGGACAACTCATGGGAACCGGTCAATAACGTTAATGCTCCTCGCTTGCTCCGTCAGTTTCATCAGAGGTACCCAACAAGCCTGGTCTGAGGTCATCCGGAGGTTGTCCTTAAGGGGGAGTAATGTAAGGTTCTATGTATATATTCCTGAAACTCAGTTTGTTCGTCAGCCATTTTACTTTCTGTCTTGCTGCAGCTATCTTGCCCTCAGTCAAAATGGAGTTTCCAGCTTGCATGTTCCCGCCCTGATTCTCTCCTTTGCTTCTTAAGCAGCCACAGCTGAGCAATCAGTGCTTCAGAATCTAGCCTGCAGTGAACCTGTGACTTGACTCCTGTAAGCCTTGGACCTTGTACTCCAGCTATTCCTACTGAGGAACTCTGAAGCACTTGTGGACTCTGAACCCTGCTCTTTGAAAGACCCACGTTTGCATGGACTTACGGTAACAGAGAAGAAGATCCTGAATCTGTATTGGAGAGTGATTGCTGAGCTTGGATTACTCTGGCCTGCTGTGTCTCCTGTTTCTGTGTCTGCAAACTGTGTGACTATTTCTGCCAACTTGTATGAAGTAATACAGGACTTTTCTATATCAAACCTGTGACTTCTGTGTTTTCATCGCACCCAAGCACAAGACGCTATATGAACTGTACTACATACATTACACCTTGCTATTGTAAAGTGGCGTTAAGCCAGGCTTAGTACTGGATAGGTGTTAATAATCCTAATCCTATAGTAAATAAAGGATTAAATAAACACACACACATAGAAAAAAGTCTTTTAATGAATGCATACACTACACAAGTTTTAAATCTTTATTATACTGCCATTCCTTAATCGATGCCCTCAATCTCCTGTAAAAAATATAAAATAAAAAAGCAACAATATCCCATACCTGTCCGGCGATCAGTCAAGTCCCACGGTGTAAATCCATCTCAGGGGTTAATCAGTTTACAGCCGGAGCTCTGCTAATGCAGCCGCTCTGGCTGTAAAGCACTAGGAAATGAATGTGAGCAGCGAGCAGATAGTCAGTGACGTCACCGCTCTTCACTGAGTCTGTGCGCAATGCTTCCCAGTCATTCCCAATAGATTACAGTCAGTGCGACTGCATTAGCAGTCGCTCCGGCTGTAAACCCGATTAACCCTGAGATGGATTTACGCCGGGGACTTGACTGATCGCCGTACAGGTTTTGGGAATTGTTGCTTTTTTATTTTTTTATTTTTTACTTGAGATCGAGGGCATCATAAAGGAATAGCTGTATAAAAAAGAATTAAAACCTGTGTAGTGTATTCATTCATTAAAATACTTTATCTGTATGTGTGGTGGTTTTTTAACCCTTTCTTTACTATAGGATTAGTAATGAAAAAGTGTCTTATTGACACCCAAATTTATTACTAAGCCTGCTTAACGCCACCTTACAGTAGCAAGGTGGCATTAACCCTTTATTAACCCCACTTGCCACTGCACAGGGCAAGTGGGAAGAACCCGACAAAGCTCCGAATAGGCGCATCTAATAGAAGCGCCTTTTCTGGGTAGCTGGGGCTGCTGTTTTTAGGGTGGGGGAGGGCCCATAAAATGGCCCCTTTCCAGCCTGAGAATAGCAGCCCCCAGCTGTATAGTTTTGCTGGGTTGGTTGAAAACCTAAGGGGGACCTCACTCGGGTTTTTCATTGATTCTCCCTGCTCGCTGTTGCCGGGAGAGCAGGGAGAATAATGACTAGCGCTTCAGCCCCCACAAAGGGAGAGGACATCGCTTACTGTAGCTGTCCTTTCTGTCCGTGTGGTCCTGATGTGGCACAAGGTGTGCCACACGAATATACCATGGTATTTACACGGACCACGGACACGGATATCTCGGTACCCCTGTTTACCCCTACGGAAATATCGGACGTGTGAAACCGGCCTAAGGGCAGAATTTTGAATTTTTCAAAATTTTATATTAAAATAAAAAATAGAACCACTGGGATTGTTGTAGAATCTAATATCCTGCTGTTTCAAGAAATCCACAAGTACGTAGCCCCAAAGAACAGACTTGATCCTATATTTTGTATTGATGTACAGTACAGACCAAAAGTTTGGACACACTTCTCATTCAATGATTTTTCTGTATTTTCATGACTATGAAAATTGTAGAAACCACACTGAAGGCATCAAAACTATGAATTAAAAACCCTGTGGATTATACATTACCCTTACAAAAAAGTGTGAAACAACTGAAAAATATGTCTTATATTTTAGGTTCTTCAAAGTACCACCTTTTGCTTTC
>JARQOD010000005.1:118256958-118324629 GCA_033576555.1 Oophaga sylvatica | reverse complement strand
GGGTCACCCTTGGGGGCAAAAGTTTTGTTTGGTGGAAGAGGTAAGGGGCCCCAAAACAGTGTTTGGTGCTTTGTGAAAAAAGGTCTGGGAGAGCAAAAGGCAGTATGCATGAGAGGGCCCCAAAAAGGGGGCGGAGCTTAAGGGGGTGAGTCAATTTCAAGGGTGCATGGATTGTGTGTAAAGAGGAAGGGACAGAAGGCTAAGGGGGGATAAAGGGGTTTTGGGGGTCTGTGAAAGAAATAAGGTGACAGGGTCTATGGGTTAAAGGAGCAGAAGGGGCAAAAAGTGACTAAGTGAGTCAGGGGCCCCTCTATGAGCCCCGGGATCGGAGGAGCGGTATGGTTCTCATGTAATGTTTGAGCCCCGGGTGGCGAAGTGCGGGGAAACCTGAAGTGGTGTTTAAGCCTTGGAGCTTAATTCTTGAAAAAGGTCCATAGCTTTTGGAACGGATTTGGGGATTGTTGTTGGAACGCAAAGGATTACGTTGGATCTGTGTGGGAATTTTTTGCTTTCTAATAATTTGGTGAACGAGGAATAGTGTCTTGTCTTTATTTCTCTCTTTTTATGTTTTTCAGGTTTCTATTTGTGGACTATGGTGGATTCCCAGGACTACTTTGGACCTGCATGGTTTTTTTTTATAATAAATTAGGGAACCAAGGAAAGTGTCAGGGATTGTTTTTTCAAATAAAGTATTTTTTGTGTGTGTGTTTTTATATTTGATTACTGGGTTAGCAATGGCGGTGTCTGATGCATTAGACACCTCTCCACTACTAACCCCAGGGTTTGATGCCAGCTGTCATTTTTGTCAAATCACAATTGAACCAGGACAATCGGGAAGAGCCAGGCAAAATGCCAGAATTGGGGTATCTAATGGGGCGTCATTTATCGGGAGGCCGTGGGCTGGTATTTTTAAGTTGGGAAGGTCACAATAGCCATGGACCTTCCCATCCTGATAATATCATCCCACAGCTGTTTGCTTTACCTTTGGTGGTTATAAGAAATAGAGAGGACTCTACGTAATTTTTTTAAAATGATTTATTTATTAAGTTAAACAAAGCTGAACACCATTTAGTGCCACATGAAAGGCACCAAAGGGTGCAAGTTTATTATATGTAGGAGACTTGTGAAATTATATATTTACAGGATATCTATCTATCTAACCCTATCTATTATCTATCTATCTATATCTATCTCATCTATTTTTATTATCATCTATATAAATATAATTTATCTTATTATTATCCATCTATTATCTATATTATTTATCTTTCTATCTATCACGTTTCTATGTATATCTTTATATAAGATTGCTTTATTAGGTTTGTAAACTAGCTAGCTAAAACAGTATTACAGTATGTAAAAGATTATGTTAAAAATAAAAACGCATTGCATACACATGTATCTATGGGCAAACCAATTGGTTCGGATACCAGAACGCTACCCGGACCCGAACATTCGTTGTTTGCCATGCTGTCATTTGCAGGACAGCACGGCAAACACGGGCTCTGATCGGCTGTTAGATCATTGATAGCAGGCACTGCTAATGGGAGTATTCATCAGCTGGCTATAAATAAATAAATAAAAATGATATGGGGTATCTTCTATTTTTGATAACCAGCGCAGGCAAAACTGACAGCTACTGGCTGCAACCCTCAGCTGTCAGTTTTATCATGGCTGGGGGCTGGCATTCTCAAACTGGTAAGGGGTCACGCATACCCGCGTCAGCCTAAAAATAGCAGCCCACAGCTACCCCAGAAAAGATGCATCTATTAGATGTGCCAATTCTGGCACTTTGCCTGGCTCTTCTCACTAGTCCTGGTGCTATGGGTCCTTTATTTGAAATAAAAATAAAAAGCACAGTAATACTCACCTTATGCCTAATCCATTGAAGTCCATGTCGCCTGTAAAAGACAGCAAATAATAAACAATCATAATACTCGCCTTATGCCGAATCCACCGTTTCTCATGTCCCTGGAAAAGAAGAAAAATAATAAGCAACCATATCTGTCCAATGTAAAGATAATCCATACTGTCCCACGACGATCCGGATGATTTGGGTAGCGGTCACATTAGTGATGCGAACGCTATCACTGACAGCTGGAACACACTGACATGAGTGTAATCGCTCATACAGTGTCTAGAGCTGAGCTGCTATGAGAAAGTTCACCAGAATTCAAAACTGATGAACCAAGGTGACTTCACTAACGGCACAGCTCACTGCTTGAGAACTTTCTCACATAGCAGGCGGGGCCGTAAGTGAGGTCACCAGGGTTCATCAGGTTTTATCTCCAGTGAATTTTCTCACGACAGCTCAGCTGTAGACATTGCAGGAGCGATTGCGCTCCTTTCATTGTGTTCCGGCTGATGGGGAGAGCAGTAACTGATGTGACTGCTCTGCAAATCATCTGGATCACTGTGGGGCAGTATGGATTATCTTCACTTCGGAAAGGTGAGTGATATGGTTGTTTATTATTTTCATTTTTTTCTAGGAGACATGTGCATGGGTGGATTAGGCATGAGGTGAGTATTATGGTTTTTTTATTATTTTCTATTTTTTTATAGATGACATGGGCTTCAATGGATTAGGCGTAAGGTGAGTAGAACTCAAAGGAGTCTGTGAGATTTTTTAAATTAAAGGATTTTATTCTGACTGTGCCTCTTTTAAAGTCTAACTATGGGGTTAGTAATGGCGATGTCTTATAGACGCCTCTCCATTACTAACCTGTGGGCTAGATGTGAGCCGCCATAAAACAGCTGACATCAATCCCACAATCATTACCCCACTTGCCACCGCACCAGGGCAAATGGGATGAGCCAGGAAAAGCTCCAGAATTGGCGCATTTAATAGATGCGCCTTTTCTTGGCCGACTGCGCTCTGCTATTTGTAGGCTGGAGGGCCTATATCCATGGCCCCTTACCAGTCTGAGAATGCCAGCCCCCAGCTGTTTTAGCTTGGCTGATTGTCAAAAATTGGATGGACCCCACACCGTTTATTTTAAAACTGATGCAGCTGTCAGTTTTGCCTGCGCTGGTTATCAAAAATAGAAGAGACCCTCATATCAATTTTTTAAATTGTTTATTTATTTATAGCACAGGTGCCGTCTGATGAATACTTCCATCAGTGGCACCTGGTCTCTCTGTTATCAACAACAGCAGGCATAGGCTGATGGGAGAAGTACTCTCTCATCAGCCAATGCCTGTGACCGGCGGTAACCTTTTTAGCTCCAATTAGAGGCCTCTATGTTTCTCACAATGTCATGTCAAATAACAGCGTGGGAAACACCCGATGTTCGGGCTGCCGAACCCAAACAGTAACTTCCTGGAGACGTCCGTGTCCTAACACTAGTTGTTCTGTACGGACCCCAAAGTTTACTCGTCAGTTTTGCCCATCTATATATGTAGCGCCGGCGTCCCTGCCCTCTGCCAGGCAGGGACGCTGTTCCCCTGCGACAGCGTCCTCTGCCAGGCAGGGACGTCGCCCCCCTTACCCGCGCTCAGCGTCCTCCTTCCGCCCTGCTGGGGCCACGCGCTCCTTCCCTGCTACTGGACTTAGGGCGCGCGCCCGCGCGCTCCCCCGCTCTTAAAGGGGCAGCGCGCATCTTTCAAAAAGGTCCCGGCCAATGCCGGAGGACTCCACCCTATATAAAGTACTTCCTCCTTAATGGAGGTGCCCGAGCAATGTTGTTGTTGCACTGTTTAACTCTGCTTCAGCCCTCAGGGTCCGTTACCAGTTACCTGCCTGTTTCCTGCCAGTTTGCTTTCTGCTACCTGCCCGCTAGCCTGCCTGGAGGTTCGGCCGTCACATGCGGTGACCATCGGCAATTCCAGAGACTCTCGCCTGCTCACTTGGGGGCGCTCATCTGCCATCTGCCTGCAAGCCTACCTGGAGGTTCGGCCATCACCTGTGGTGTTCATCGGCTATTCCAGAGACTCTCGCCTGCTCACTTGGGGGCGCTCATCTGCCATCTGCCTGCAAGCCTACCTGGAGGTTCGGCCATCACCTGCGGTGTTCATCGGCTATTCCAGAGACTCTCGCCTGCTCACTTGGGGGCGCTCATCTGTCATCTGCCTGCTAGCCTACCGGAGGCTCCACCATCTCAGGTCGTATATACCTGTCCATTCAGAGACTGCCCCGGCCCCTTGCCTGCCTGTTTATCCAGAGACTGCCCCGGTCACTTGCCGTGACTACCTGCCTGTCTACCCAGAGACTGCCCCGGTCACTTGCCGTGACTACCCGCCTGTTTATCCAGAGACTGCCCCGGTCACTTGCCGTGACTACCTGCCTGTCTACCCAGAGACTGCCCCGGTCACTTGCCGTGACTACCCGCCTGTCTATCCAGAGACTGCCCCGGTCACTTGCCGTGACTACCTGCCTGTCTACCCAGAGACTGCCCCGGTCACTTGCCGTGACTACCCGCCTGTCTATCCAGAGACTGCCCCGTCACTTGCAGTGACTTCCTGTCCGTCTCCCCAGGTGCCACCCGCTCCTTTACAAGGAAAGCCTCCTTGTATAATAAAGCTCAGAGGTTCCGCCTCCCAGACCCGTTACAGTTTGCTCGGGCCATGGAACCCGGTGGCACCCAAACTCCCTCGCTCTCTGACCTGTGTCATGAACTGTCTCGTCAGAGGTCTCAACAGGAGTCCATCCTGGGTCACCTGCGGAATGTTAATTCCCGCCTGGACACCCTGACTACTTCACCAGCAACCACCGCGGGCGCCATGACTCGCAATCCGGCAGTTCCGCTGCTTACCAATTCTGTGGTTTCCGTTCCTGGACCTCGACTTTCAGCTCCTCCTCGGTTTGGAGGCAACCCTGCTCTGGCTCGGGGTTTCATTAACCAGTGCACCCTGCATTTTGAACTCCTGGCACACCAGTTTAACTCCGACCGGGCCAAAATTGCCTTCATCATGTCCCATCTCACCGGAGAGGCCCTGGCCTGGCTAAATCCTCTTTGGGAGAGAGAAGATCCTCTGGTGTCTGACCTGTCTGCTTTTCTCTCAGCCTTCCGGAAGGTATTCGACGAACCCGGACGGAAGACCTCCTCTGCATCATCTCTGCTGCGTCTCCGTCAGGGAAGTCTCACCGTGGGTCAATATGCCATACGGTTCCGTACCCTTGCCTCGGAGCTGGATTGGGATAATGACGCTCTGATATCTGTCTTCTGGGAGGGTCTGTCCGGCCGTATTAAAGATGAACTTGCCGGTCGGGACATTCCAACCTCTCTCGATGACCTAATAACTCTTGCCAATCGAATTGATCTACGGTTCCAGGAGCGCGCTAAGGAGGTCACCCGTGAGAGAAGGTTTCCTCGTCTAGCTCCTTCTTTTCAGAGACCTGTAACTCCTTCTGCTTCTCCTCAGGTACACTCTTCTGAGCCTATGCAAGTCGACCAGACCAAGATGGTCAAAGCCCGTCAGGACTTACGCCGTGCCGAGGGGAGTTGCTTCTACTGTGGCAGTAAGGAGCACCGGATCCGTACCTGCCCAGAGAGGTCGGGAAACGCCTGTGTCTAGGTTCGCTCGGAGAGGTCCACCTAGACAAAAATAAATCCTCTTCATCTCTGCTGCTGTCAGTCTCAATTCTCCTCGGTGAGAACCGTTACTTCGAACTAGCCCAACTTGATTCTGGAGCAGCCGGGAATCTTGTTTCACAGGCTCTAGTAGAAAAATATCGCATTCCTACCAAACCTCTGGTTGAACCAGTATCTGTTGCTGCTGTGGATGGGGGTCTCCTACCACGTCCCATCCAACTTATCACTGAAGCCATAACCCTGCAGGTGGGAATGTTGCATTCTGAGAGCATCTCGTTTCATGTTCTGCCTGGACTCTCTCACGCTTTCTTACTAGGTCTGCCTTGGCTCCAAAAGCATGCACCCGTGCTCGACTGGCAGACTGGAGAGATCCTTCGCTGGGGACAGGACTGTCATAAAACGTGTTTGGTTCCTGTTCATCCGTCCGTCCTTCTCCTACACCAACTAATCTACCAGGGCTCCCGATTCCATATTGGTCATTCGCTGATGTCTTTAATAAAAAGGAAGCAGAGTCATTACCCCCTCACAGACCGTATGATTGCCCGATCGACCTGCTACCCGGGACTACGCCTCCCCGTGGGCGTATTTACCCATTGTCCGCTGCTGAGACCAGGTCGATGTCCGAATATATCGAGGAGAATTTGGCCAAGGGATTCATCCGGAAATCCACCTCCCCAGCGGGAGCAGGTTTCTTCTTCGTAAAAAAGAAAGACGGCTCTCTCCGTCCCTGTATTGACTACAGAGGCCTAAATTTGATCACGGTGAAGAATAAGTACCCTCTTCCGCTCATTCCAGAATTGTTTGATCGTCTGAGGGGGGCTAGAATCTTCACCAAACTGGATCTTCGTGGGGCATATAACCTAGTCCGTATCCGTCGGGGAGATGAATGGAAGACGGCATTCAACACCCGGGACGGCCACTACGAGTATTTGGTGATGCCCTTTGGTCTCTGTAATGCTCCAGCAGTCTTTCAGGAGTTGGTCAATGACATCTTTCGGGACCTTCTCTACTCCTGCGTTGTGGTGTACCTAGACGACATCTTGGTCTTCTCTCCGGATCTCCAGTCTCACCGGAGGGATGTTCGTCAGGTTCTGCTCAGGCTCAGGCAGAATCACCTCTTCGCCAAATATGAGAAGTGTCTCTTTGAGCAGACCTCGCTTCCGTTTCTGGGCTACATCATTTCTCAGACAGGCCTACGAATGGATCCGGAGAAACTGTCTGCCATCGAGAAATGGTGTCAGTATTCCGGGTTTTCTAGGTAACTTTGTCAATGATTTTGCCCTTTGTTAAAATGGAGTTTGCTGTTTTGTGTGCCCTACTTCCTGTTCGTTTGTTTAAAACCCGGCTCAGGTGCTGGCTTCACTGCTGGAGTATTCTGCTTCCGTTTCCCTGCAACCCAGCTGCTTTGTTCCTCACAGATCTTTTGTGTATTTACCAGGAAAGTGCATAACCTTATCTTCAGGTGTTTCTCAGCCACAGCAGTTTCTACCCATGGCTCTGGACATTCTCTGCATACGTAAGTTGCAGGTACTGTGTTATCACTAAACTGTTGACTTGGGAATTTAACCCTTGGTTCACTCCATCTGATAAGAACTGTGTTTCTGAACTGTTGCTGTTTAACCCTTCGTGCATTACCTCTGGTGAGAGCTGTTGGAACTGTTACTGGAACCTTACTGACATATGAACTTGTTGTTGGACTTCACTGAATTAAGCCACAACTGAGATTAACTTGTTCCTGGACCTCCCTGTGTTTTCTGCATACCTGGATCTGACTCTTCACACACCAGCAGTGTGTAAATCCAGCAACGTTACCTGTGCATCAGACTTACCTTGTGGTCACATTTGTGTGAGGACTCCGTCGTAAGAACTTTACCACCCTCGCTATAGAGGTTCAAGGACTTATATATCCGGATTCATATAACTGGACTTGTGTATATATATATATGGACTCATTGCATGTCACTACGGGTTGTTTGAATATTGTTTTTGGGTGTTTTGCTGTTTCACAAATACATTATTTGCATTCAAAGAAACCCGTCTCTGATTGTTCATTGCCCCACGCTATCAGAATCCTCGAGTTCCTACAATAGTATTACAGGATACTCCAGCCTAAAAAAGAGGATTCTGCTGGGGCAATGATGGAGACACGGGCAGACAAATTGTTCACCATAGTTAACTCCTTGCAGCAGGAGGTGGCGGCTGCACTCAATCAGATTAGAGACTTGGAGTCTCGGGTTAACCACAATGCACAGGGGTTTGGTCAGGCTCTCCAAGATCTACGTGCTAGGTTAGGAGTCCTGGAGGCCTTACCTACTGAGCCTACCTCATCCACCAGTATGCCCAAATTGCCTCCATTCCGTTTTAATGGTGACCGAAGTCAATTCCGTGGGTTTGTTAATCAATGTATATTATTTTTTGATGTACATGCCTCCTACTACCGGTCTGATAGATCTAAGGTTCTATGTATTATTATGTTGTTGACATCACGTGCACTGGCTTGGGCAAATCCTATGGTTGAAAGTCATGATACCCGTCTAAATAATTTGGACAATTTTCTGGCAGCCATGGCGCAAATGTTCGACGATCCCAACCGCCGTGCTACCGCTGAATCTGCCTTGCTTTCCTTACGCCAGGGGAAACGGTCAGTCATAAAATATGTTACTGAATTTAAAAGGTTAGTGGTGGACACCCAGTGGGAAAACAATGCTTTATTACCAATCTTTAGAAAAGGTTTGTCAAATGCAATCAAGGATGAGCTAGCTCGTTCAGAGTCTCCACAGGAGTTTGAATTGTTTATACAGCACTGTGTACGTATTGATATCCGTTTAACTGAACGCAGACAAGAAAAATGGGCCGCTGTAAATCGCATTACTAATTACTCTCTTCCGTCCAGGGAAACCACAGGCAAAAACCCGCGAGAGGCTGAGGAGGTGCCTATGCAGGTGGACTCACTGCAGAGACGTGAGAATAATGAACGCCGCGAACACCGTCTCCGTGAGCGCTTATGTTTCTATTGTGGTCAATTGGACCATTTCCTCATCAATTGTCCTAAATGTCCTAGGCGACCCAACAAGGTGTTGGCGGTAGTAGGGGATTATGATAACACAGACGCTGAGTCTGAAGTTTCGGAAACCAGTCTACATCTAGATGCGGTTTTTCCCCCAATACTGATGCCGACTTCCCCTAAAGATCAAGGGGAGAAATATTCACATTGTTCTCTTCCTATACAGATTCAGTGGGAGGAACAGTGGATATCAAGTTCTGCCATGATAGACTCTGGAGCAGGTGGGAATTTCATGGATTCTTCTTTTGCAAAGGAACATGGTATAAAGACACAACTAAGAGCTTCACCAATCACTATGGAAACGGTGGATGGTTCCCCATTAGTTTCTGGACCAGTAGATCGGGAGACAGTGCCTCTGGAGTGTAAGATGGAACCAGACCATCAAGAAACACTTTCATTCATGTTAATATCTTCTCCTCATTTTCCTGTAATTTTAGGAATTCCCTGGTTACGGTCACAAAATCCAATCATCAATTGGGAAACCAAGGAGATAACCTTTCTCCCGAAGTGCAGTTCTACCATCAGTCCAACTGTAGCGGCTCCAGTTACCCAGAACTTGGAAGAGGTGATACAGGTACCTACTCTCCCTCTGATTTATCAGGAATTCTCAGACATTTGTGATAAAAGGAAGGCAGATCAACTTCCCCACATAGACCGTATGACTGCCCCATAGAATTGCTTCCTGGAGCAGCGATTCCTTTCGGCCATGTTTACCCGTTGGCGGCTCCGGAATTAAAATCTTTACGAGAGTATATAGATGAGAATTTAGCCAAGGGGTTTATCCGACCATCTTCTTCACCAGCGGGAGCTCCAATATTCTTTGTAAAGAAGAAGGATGGTACTCTAAGACCCTGCATTGACTACCGGGAGTTAAATAAGGTAACCATTCGTAACAGGTACCCGTTGCCCCTAATTCCAGAATTGTTGGAAAGAGTTCGCCAGGCCAAAGTATTTACCAAATTAGATCTTCGTGGGGCATATAATTTACTCCGTATACGGCCCGGAGACGAATGGAAGACAGCTTTTAGATGCCGGTATGGACATTTTGAATATTTGGTGATGCCATTCGGACTCTGTAACGCTCCTGCTGCTTTTCAACATTTAGCCAACGACATTTTCAGGGATTTATTGGACCAATATGTGGTAATTTACCTTGATGACATCTTAATCTTTTCTGACTCCTTACAGGAACATCGAACATGTCAAGACCGTACTTAGACGTTTGAGAGATAATCATTTGTACATCAAACTCGAAAAGTGTGAGTTCCATTGTTCTGAAATTCAATTTTTAGGCTATGTTATCTCGCCTCAGGGATTGAATATGGAGTCCAGCAAGATCCAGGCAATCTTGGACTGGCCGGTACCAGGAAACATTAAGGAGGTACAACGATTCATTGGCTTTGCTAACTTTTATAGACGGTTTATCCGAAATTTTTCAGAAATTGTCCGTCCCATCACTCTCCTCACCAAGAAGGGGAAGAAGTTTGAATGGTCTTCGCAAGCTCAGGAAGCCTTTGATCGCCTGAAGGGTTGTTTTACCACGGCTCCAATATTGATGCATCCGGATCCTGCACAGCCTTTTATCGTGGAGGTGGACGCGTCTGACTGTGCATTGGGAGCTATCCTCTCACAACGTACCGGAGACAAAGGTTTGCTGCACCCGTGTGCCTTCTTCTCTCGTAGGTTATCTTCTGCAGAACTGAACTATGATGTGGCAGATAAGGAACTTTTGGCAATTATTTCTGCCTTTAAGGAATGGAGACACCATTTGCAGGGGGCAACTCAGCAGGTAGTAGTACTCACGGATCATCGCAATTTGGAATTCCTTAAGTCTGCCAGGTGTCTTTCTCCTCGACAAGCTAGGTGGAGTTTGTTCTTGAACCAGTTTAATTTTATTATTTCGTACCGCCCAGGTTCACGTAATGGGAAAGCTGACGCATTATCCCGAATCCATACCGTGGATTCCGTGCCTGGGACCCCGTCGAAGACCATCTTGTCGGAGGCCAATTTCGTTGGAGTGCTCCGGAACCGGGACTTGTGGCAGGAGATCAAGCTGGCCTATGACGGTGACGTATTTCTTGCAGCTCCACCTGACAATGTGAATCTTGTCCTTCGGAATGGTGTGTGGCTTAGAGATCGATGTATTTATGTCCCAGAGGCTGTAAGACTTCGAGTTCTCAAATTGGTCCACGACTCTAAATTGGCTGGTCATAGGGGGGTACAGAAGACGCAGGAATTGTTAACTCGTTTTTTTTGGTGGCCTACCTGCTTGAAGGATGTGAATGACTATGTCCGCTCTTGTGAAGTTTGTGCCCGGTACAAGGTTCCTCGCGTTTCACCTACTGGTCTTCTTAAACCGCTACCTGTACCGTCTCGCCCTTGGGGGTCTATTTCGATGGACATTATTGTGGAGTTACCCACCTCTGGTGGTAAAAATACTATTTTGGTGGTAGTAGATCGTTTAACGAAAGCTGATCATTTCATTCCGTGTGCTGGTCTTCCCTCAGCTACAGAGACAGTAGATCTAGTTATCCAGAACATTTTCCGGCTGCATGGGGTACCAGATGACATCATTTCTGACCGGGGAATACAATTTACCTCTAGATTTTGGAAAGGATTTTGTTCTGCGCTCCACATTAATGTTTGCTTGTCTTCTGCATACCATCCTCAGACCAACGGGCAGACCGAACGGACAAATCAAACCTTGGAGCAATATCTACGCTGTTACGTCAGTCATTTGCAGGACGATTGGCTGAAGCTACTTCCTCTAGCGGAATTTTCGTACAACAACTCCCAAAGCAGTTCCACGAAGGTAACGCCTTTTTTTGCCAACCTGGGTTATCATCCAAGTATTTTGCCTAGGTCTCCGGTTACGATTTCGGTACCAGCGGTTGAAGACAGAGTGACGGCGTTGCAACGTAATCTTGAAGTTTTGAAGGACTCCCTGACCACAGCACAGGAGCGTTACAAGAAGTCGGCCGATAGATTCCGGAAACCAGCACCTATGTATAAGGTAGGAGACTCAGTTTGGTTGTCCACCAAGAATCTAAAATTGGGTGTTCCTTCGCAGAAACTGGGACAGAAATTCATCGGTCCATTCAAGATCACTGGGATTGTGAGCTCTGTTGCCTGTCGGTTGAAGCTACCACGGACTTTAAAGGTACACCCAGTATTTCATGTTTCCTTATTAAAACCAGTCTCTCCTAACACGTTTCAGGGACGTATCGTACCTCCCCCTCCACCAGTGTTGGTTGATGGCGAAGAACAATTCGTGGTACAGGATATTGTTAATTCGAGACTTCATAGAAACCGGCTTCAGTATCTAGTTAGATGGCAAGGTTACTCTCCTGAAAATGATTCTTGGGAACCAGTAAGTAACATCAATGCGCCTCTGAAGATTGCTCAGTTTCATCGGAGATACCCGGACAGGCCTGGTCCAGGACCGTCCGGAGGCCGTCTTTAGGGGGGGAGTAATGTCAGTATTCCGGGTTTTCTAGGTAACTTTGTCAATGATTTTGCCCTTTGTTAAAATGGAGTTTGCTGTTTTGTGTGCCCTACTTCCTGTTCGTTTGTTTAAAACCCGGCTCAGGTGCTGGCTTCACTGCTGGAGTATTCTGCTTCCGTTTCCCTGCAACCCAGCTGCTTTGTTCCTCACAGATCTTTTGTGTATTTACCAGGAAAGTGCATAACCTTATCTTCAGGTGTTTCTCAGCCACAGCAGTTTCTACCCATGGCTCTGGACATTCTCTGCATACGTAAGTTGCACGTACTGTGTTATCACTAAACTGTTGACTTGGGAATTTAACCCTTGGTTCACTCCATCTGATAAGAACTGTGTTTCTGAACTGTTGCTGTTTAACCTTCGTGCATTACCTCTGGTGAGAGCTGTTGGAACTGTTACTGGAACCTTACTGACATATGAACTTGTTGTTGGACTTCACTGAATTAAGCCACAACTGAGATTAACTTGTTCCTGGACCTCCCTGTGTTTTCTGCATACCTGGATCTGACTCCTCACACACCAGCAGTGTGTAAATCCAGCAACGTTACCTGTGCATCAGACTTACCTTGTGGTCACATTTGTGTGAGGACTCGTCGTAAGAACTTTACCACCCTCGCTATAGAGGTTCAAGGACTTATATATCCGGATTCATATAACTGGACTTGTGTATATATATATATGGACTCATTGCATGTCACTACGGGTTGTTTGAATATTGTTTTTGGGTGTTTTGCTGTTTCACAAATACATTATTTGCATTCAAAGAAACCCGTCTCTGATTGTTCATTGCCCCACGCTATCAGAATCCTCGAGTTCCTACAATAGTATTACAAATGGCCCCGACCGGAGGGGTTGAAGGCCATTCAGTGGTTCCTGGGATTCGCCAATTATTACCGCCTTTTCATACCGCACTTCTCCTCCCGGACTGCTCCAATCTCCGCGCTCACCCGCAAGGATGCTAATCCCAAACAGTGGACGCCCGAAGCAGAAGAGGCCTTTCTTTCTTTAAAACAGGCCTTCTCTTCCGCTCCAGTGCTGCATCGTCCGGACGGCAACAAGCAGTTCTTCCTGGAGGTGGACGCTTCCTCTTCTGGAGCCGGAGCGGTACTTACTCAAAAATCTTCATCCGGGAGGATGGTATCTTGCGGCTTCTTCTCCAAACTCTTCTCCTCTTCTGAGCGCAATTACTCCATAGGAGACCGAGAGTTATTGGCCATCAAGCTGGCATTGGAGGAGTGGCGTTACCTACTTGAGGGGGCTCTTCATCCGGTAATCATTTACACTGACCACAAAAATCTGGCTTACCTCCAGCATGCCCAGAGACTTAACCCTCGCCAAGCCCGGTGGTCCTTGTTTTTTGCCCGCTTTGATTTTCTTTTACATTTTCGCCCGGCCGACAAGAACATCAAGGCGGACGCCTTGTCCCGGTCCTTCCTGGTGTCGGATCTCGAGGAGGAACCTAAACATATCATTGATCCCACCAGAGTGATGCAGGTGGCTCCCGTGAGTCTAAATCGTCTCCCTCCGGGTAAGACGTTCGTATCAGTAACCGATCGGGAGAAAATCCTACACTGGGGTCATTCGTCTAAACTAGCTGGCCACGCTGGTCAGAAAAAGACCCTCCAGCTCATTACTCGGCATTACTGGTGGCCTACCCTGCACAAGGACGTAATAGACTTTGTTTCTGCCTGTGTCTCCTGTGCCCGCAACAAAGTTCCGAGACACCTGCCTGCTGGCCGTCTTCCACTTCCTGTACCCGCTGCCCCTGGCAGCATGTAGCCATGGACTTCATAACAGATCTGCCCGTCTCTGCCGGTTGTACGGTCATTTGGGTGGTCGTTGACCGATTTTCCAAGATGGCTCACTTCATTCCCCTGCCAGGGCTTCCGTCTGCACCCGAGTTGGCTAAAGACTTTATCCGCCACATCTTCCGTCTTCATGGTCTGCCTCGTCACATTGTGTCGGATCGTGGGGTACAGTTCACCTCAAGTTTCTGGAGAGCCACTTGTAAGTTGCTAGACGTCACCTTGGATTTCTCCTCCGCTTACCACCCGCAGTCCAATGGACAAGTCGAGCGAATCAATCAGAATCTGACCAGTTATCTCCGGCACTTCGTTAATGCCCACCATTCTGACTGGGTGGATCTCCTGCCTTGGGCCGAATTCTCTTACAACAATCACGAGAGCGAATCTTCCTCCAAATCTCCGTTTTTTGTAGTCTTCGGTCAACACCCTCGGATCCCTGTTCCTGTCTCTATCTCTGTGGACAATCCAGCTGCGGAATCTCTGGTTAACGAATTTTCCTCCATATGGGAGAGTACCCGGTTCGCACTCATTCTGTCATCCGAGCGCATGAAGAAATATGCTGACAAAAAACGTCTGGATCCTCCTCAATTCCGTCCTGGGGATAAGGTCTGGCTTTCGTCCAAGTATGTCCGGCTCAAGATTCCTTCCTACAAGTTAGGCCCTCGGTTCATCGGTCCTTTTGAGATCATCAGTCAGATCAACCCGGTGTCCTATAAATTGAAACTCCCGGCCAATTTGCGGATTCCTAACTCCTTCCATGTATCTCTCCTCAAACCGGTGGTACTTAACTCTTTTGTCAAGTCTACAGGTACACCTCCTGCTCCAGTGTCTGCTGAAGACGAATTTGAGGTTGAGAACATTCTGGCCACCAAAAGGGTAGGAAGAAAGACTTATTTTCTGGTGGATTGGAAGGGGTTTGGTCCTGAGGAGAGAACGTGGGAGCCTCGGGAGAACATCCATGCCCCTCTCATCCTAGCTAAATTTCTTTCTGGCCTAAAAAAGGGGGGGCCTAAGGGGTACTGTGCGCGGGTCGCTTGCAGCGGAGTTCCCCTGCGACAGCGTCCTCTGCCAGGCAGGGACGTCGCCCCCCTTACCCGCGCTCAGCGTCCTCCTTCCGCCCTGCTGGGGCCGCGCGCTCCTTCCCTGCTACTGGACTTAGGGCGCGCACCCGCGCGCTCCCCCGCTCTTAAAGGGGCCGCACGCATCTTTCAAAAAGGTCCCCGGCCAATGCCGGAGGACTCCACCCTATATAAAGTACTTCCTCCTTAATGGAGGTGCCTGAGCAATGTTGTTGTTGCACTGTTTAACTCTGCTTCAGCCCTCAGGGTCCGTTACCAGTTACCTGCCTGGAGGTTCGGCCGTCACATGCGGTGACCATCGGCAATTCCAGAGACTCTCGCCTGCTCACTTGGGGGCGCTCATCTGCCATCTGCCTGCAAGCCTACCTGGAGGTTCAGCCATCACCTGTGGTGTTCATCGGCTATTCCAGAGACTCTCGCCTGCTCACTTGGGGGCGCTCATCTGCCATCTGCCTGCAAGCCTACCTGGAGGTTCGGCCATCACCTGCGGTGTTCATCGGCTATTCCAGAGACTCTCGCCTGCTCACTTGGGGGCGCTCATCTGTCATCTGCCTGCTAGCCTACCGGGAGGCTCCACCATCTCAGGTCGTATATACCTGTCCATTCAGAGACTGCCCCGGCCCCTTGCCTGCCTGTTTATCCAGAGACTGCCCCGGTCACTTGCCGTGACTACCTGCCTGTCTACCCAGAGACTGCCCCGGTCACTTGCCGTGACTACCCGCCTGTTTATCCAGAGACTGCCCCGGTCACTTGCCGTGACTACCTGCCTGTCTACCCAGAGACTGCCCCGGTCACTTGCCGTGACTACCCGCCTGTCTATCCAGAGACTGCCCCGGTCACTTGCCGTGACTACCTGCCTGTCTACCCAGAGACTGCCCCGGTCACTTGCCGTGACTACCCGCCTGTCTATCCAGAGACTGCCCCCGTCACTTGCAGTGACTTCCTGTCCGTCTCCCCAGGTGCCACCCGCTCCTTTACAAGGAAAGCCTCCTTGTATAACAAAGCTCAGAGGTTCCGCCTCCCAGACCCGTTACACTATACACATGTCATATGGATGCTAGGTGAGAAAAAATTGCATGACATACGGAGTTGCATATGCAGGATACTCACATGACCAGCTTTTCAGGATGAAAATTGGAGCAATTTTTTATACACAGATGTGAGAGAGGTGTAAGATTGAAGAAGGTCTAAATGATTACTTTTATAATTCAGCAATTTCCACTCACAAATATTGCTTTAGTTCCTGTGGTTGTATGAAATACTGAGTCATTTATTTGTAGATTGGATGACATCAATATGTCACATTTTTTGTTACAAGTGGATATGAATAAAAATGGAAATTTCTGTACATTGAGTTGTGGATTAAAATAATTTCCCAGTGATTTATATGGAAGGGAATATCGTTTTCTAGCTCACATGTAGTCATATTTTTATTATAATGTATTATACATGAATAGCGAGTTATGCTATCTGGGGCTCTTTATAAGGGGAGCTGTGGCTCAAATCTCATATTGTTCTGCACTACTTCAAATTTTATTTGTGATTTAAATGAGTTAGAAATCAAGGAACCAACAGTTTAGGTTAACCATTTCAGTATCCATTAAGGCAGCACTCATAAGTATGTTTTGCCTACATAGTGCAGCATAGGCTATTATAAAAGAATGTGTATATATACAATGATCACCGCGCTAAACTGAGGTTTTTAAGGAGGTAAACAGAGGGCAGTAAAAATACAGGGGAGCAGCAACCTTACTCCACACAATTATCAGTAACGATATTGTACTTTCTTGTGCTTATACAGTAGTTGATAATGTACTGTACTAACGAGATTAGTAAAATATGGGCACTGTTAGTCGGCAGGCAAGTAGCCCTGATAAAGTAATATAATAAATGAGATAATGTAATTTATCACTGAGACTTTAAAGCAGCATACAAAGGTGTAGCATACATGAGTATCATTGAATGTAGCTAAATTGTACTCACTAGTCTGCAGTTTGTGTGCAGAAGCCTCGTATTGTGTAGGAGATAGTGATCAGCGGATAGAAGAAGCTAAGTTCAGGTTGTAATTTGCGGAGAGTGCCAAGAGATCCAAGTAGGTTGCTCAGTGTGGCGATGCAGCTAGGCACAGGAGAGCGACTGGCAGGATAGCAGCTGATTGACTCCTGCTGGGTGTCAGGAGAACGGCTGACAAGATAGCAGCTGATTGTCTCCCGCTGGGCGCAGGAGAAAGCCGATGCCTCGCGTGCCCCGGCCGGAAGCAGTGCTGAGAATGCAGCGTGAAGAGAGGGGGCGGAGCTGATGTGACGTCACAAAGCAGTGAGGACTGGTGCACGAGAGGGCAACTGGCCAAAGCATTTCGAAGGGTATCTCCCCTCTTCATCAGGGCTGGTACAGCTACCTCTTCCTGGGTAGCAGGGCTACGAGCACTGCTCCTTGGTAGTTGGCTAAGAGAGCTGTCCCTGAGCAGTAGGGCTAATAGTGCTGTCCTTGAGTAGTAGGGCTAAGAGCGCTGTCCCTTGGTAGTAGGGCTAAGAGAGCTATCCCTGGGTAGTAAAGTAGAACTGTCCATGGATAGTAGGGCTAAGAGAGCTGTCCCTGGATAGTAGGGCTGCACTGTCCCTGGATAGTAACATAGTAACATAGTATTTAAGGTTGAAGGAAGACTTTAAGTGCATCTAGTTCAACCCATAGCCTAACATATTGATCCAGAGGAAGGCAAAAAAAACCTTATGCGGCAAGCACAAGCTCCACATTGGGGAAAAAAATTCCTTCCCAACTCCACATAAGGCAATCAGACTTGTTCCCTGGATCAACGCTCTATCGAGGAATCTAGTATATATACCCTGTAACATTATACTTTTCAAAAAAGGCATCCAGGCCCTTCTTAAATTTTAGTACAGAATCACTCATTACAACATTATACGGCAGAGAGTTCCATAGTCTCACAGCTCTTACAGTAAAAAATCCGTGTCAGTGATTATGATTAAACCTTCTTTCCTCCAGACGTAGAGGATGCCCCCTTGTCCCAGTCACAGGTCTAAGAGTAAAAAGATCATTAGAAAGGTCTTTGTACTGTACCCTCATATATTTATACATTATAATATGATAACCCCTAAGCCTACGTTTTTCCAAACTAAATAACCCCAAGTGTAATAACCTGTCTTGGTATTGCAGACCCCTCAGTGCTCTAATAACCTTGGTCACTCTTCTCTGCACCTGCTCTAGTTCAACTATGTCTTTCTTATACACCGGAGACCAGAACTGTACACAGTATTCTAAGTGAGGTCGCACTAGTGACTACTATAGAGGTAAAATTATGTTCTCCTCATGAACATCTATGCCTCTTTTAATGCATCCCATTATTTTATTTGCCTTTGCCGCAGCTGCCTGACACCGGCCACTAAATGTGAGTTTGTCATCCACCCATTCACCCAGGTCTTTTTCAGTGACAGTTTTGCCCAGTGTTTTATAATTAAGCACATAATTATACATCTTATTTCTTCTGCCCAAGTGCATGTCCTTACATTTATCCCCATTACTCATTTGCCACTTATCAGCCCAAGCTTCTAGCTTACATAATGCTTCCTGTAATATTAACCCCTTCACCCCCAAGGGTGGTTTGCACGTTAATGACCGGGCCAATTTTTACAATTCTGACCACTGTCTCTTTATGAGGTTATAACTCTGGAACGCTTCAACGATCTTCGCTATTCTTAGATTGTTTTCTCGTGACATGTTGTACTTCACATTATTGGTAAAATTTCTTCGATATAACTTGCGTTTATATTTGAAAAAAACGCAAATATGGCGAAAATTTTGCAATTTTCAAACATTTAATTTTTATTCCCTTAAAACAGAGAAATATGTCACACAAAATAGTTAATAAATAACATATACCACATATCTACTTTACATCAGCACAATTTTGGAACCAAAATTTTTTTTTGCTAGGAAATTATAAGGGTTAAAAGTTGACTAGCGATTTCTCATTTTTACAACAAAATTTACAAAACCATTTTTTTAGGGACCACCTCACATTTGAAGTCACTTTGAGGGGTCTATATGGCAGAAAATACCCAAAAGTGACACCATTCTAAAAACTGCACCCCTCAAGGTACTCAAAACCACATTCAAGTGCTTCACAGGAGCTGAAGCAACATGGAAGGAAAAAATGAACATTTAACTTTTTAGTCATAAAAATGACCTTTTACAAACTTTTTTTTATTTTCACAAGGGTAAAAGGAGAAAATGGACAGAAAAAGTTGTTGAGCAATTTGGGCACACGGCAGAGCTCGTAAGGGAAGGAGCGCCGTTTGACTTTTTTTTTTTTTACTTTGGCTGGAATTGAGATTGGATGCCATGTCGCGTTTGGAGAGCCCCTGATGCGCCTAAACAGTGGAAACCCCCAAAAGTGACACCATTTTGGAAACTAGACCCCCTATGAAACTTATCTAGATCTGTTGTGAGCACTTTGAACCCCCAAGTGTTTCACACAAGTATATAATGCCCGGGCATGAAAATAAAAAGTCCTATTTTTTTTCCCACAAAAATTATCTATTAGTCACCAATTTTTTATTTTCCCAAGGGAAACAGGAGAAATTGGACCACAAAAGTTGTCCAATTTGTCCTGAGTACGATGATACCTCATAAGTGGGGGGAACCACTGTTTGGGCGCACGGCAGAGCTCAGAATGGAAGGAGCACCATTTGACTTTTTCCAACCAAAATTGACTGGAATTGAGATTGGACGCCATGTTGCATTTGGAGAGCCCCTGATGTGCCTAAACAGTGGAAACACCCCACAAGAGACCCCATTTTGGGAACTAGACCCCCTAAGAATTTATCTAGATCTGTGGTGAGCAATTTGAACCCCCAAGTGCTTCACACAAGTTTATAACGTAGAGCCGTAAAGTTAAAAAATCATATTTTTTCCACAAAAATTATCTTTTCACCCCAATTTTTATTTTCTCAAGGGTAACAAGCCCCCCAAAGTTATTGTGCAATTTGTCCTGAGAACGCTGATACCCCATATGTGGGGGTAAACCACTGTTTGGGTGCATGGCAGAGCTCGGAAGGGAAGGAGCGCCGTTTCACTTTTTCAACGCAGAATTAGCTGGACGCCATGTCGTTTTTGGAGAGCTCCTGATGTGCCTAAACAGTGGAAACTGCCCACAAATTACACCATTTTGGAAACTAGACCCCTCAAGGAACTTATCTAGATGTGTGGCAAGTACTTTGAACCCCCAGGTGTTTCACTAAAGTTTATAACGCCCGAGCATGAAAAAGAAAAATCATATTTTTTCCACAAACATGATCTTTTAGTCCCCAACTTTTTATTTTCCCAAGGGTAACAGGAGAAATTTGACCCCAAAAGTTGTTGTCCAATTTGTCCTGAGTACGCTGATACCCCATATGTGGGAGAAAACTACTGTATGGGCACACGTCAGGGCTCGGAAGGGAAGTAGTGACGTTTTGGATTGCAGACTTTGATGGAATGGTCTGCGGGCATCATGTCACGTTTGGAGAGCCCCTGATGTGCCTAAACAGTGGAAACCCCCACAAGTGACCCCATTTTGGAAAATAGACCCCACAATTAACTTATCTAGATGTGTGGTGAGCACGTTGAACCCCAAAGTGCTTCACAGAAGTTTATAATGTACAGCCGTAAAAATAAAAAATCCTTTTTTTTTTGCAAAAATAATTTTTTCACCCCCAATACTTTATTTTCACAAGGGTAACAGGAGAAATTGGACCCCAAAAGTTGTTGTCCAATTTGTTCTGAGTACGCTGATACCCCATATGTGGGAGAAAACTACTGTATGGGCACACGGCAGGGCTCGGAAGGGAAGTAGTGACGTTTTGGATTGCAGACTTTGATGGAATGGTCTGCGGGCGTCATGTCGCGTTTGGAGAGCCCCTGATGTGCCTAAACAGTGAAAAACCCCCACAAGTGACTCCATTTTTGAAAATAGATCCCACAAGGAACTTATCTAGATGTGTGGTGAGCACTTTGAACCCGAAGTGCTTCACAGAAGTTTATAACGTACAGCCGTAAAAATAAAAAATCATTTTTTTGCAAAAATCATTTTTTCGCCCCCAATATTTTATTTTCACAAGGGTAACAGGAGAAATTGTACCCCAAAAGTTGTTGTCCAATTTGTCCTGAGTATGCTGATACCCCATATGTTGGAGAAAACTATTGTCTGGGCACACGTCGGGGCTCGGAAGGGAAGTAGTGATGCTTTGGATTGCAGACTTTGATGCATTTGTGGGGGTAAACTACTGTTCGTGCGCATGTCAGAGCTCAGAAGTGAAGGAGCACCGTTTGACTTTTTCAACGCAGAATGTGCTGGAATTGAGATCAGAAGCCATGTCACATTTGGCAGATCCCCTGATGTGCCTAAACAGTGGAAACCCCCCAATTCTAACTCCAACCCTAACCCCAACACACCCCTAACCCTAGTCCCAACCCTAACTATAACCCTAACCACAAACCTATCCCTAACACACCGCTAACCCTAATCCTAACTTTAGTACCAACCCTAACCCTAACTTTAGCCGCAACCCTAACCCTAACGGGAAAATGGAAATAAATACATTTTTTTAATTTTAGTATTTTTCCTTAGCTAAAGGGGTGATAAAGGGGGTTTGATTTACTATTTATAGCGGGTTTTTATGATTGGCAGCTGTCACGCCAAAATACGCTTTTTATTGCAAAAAATAGTTTTTGCATAACCACATTTTGAGAGCTATAATTTTTGCATATTTTGGCGCAGAGTCATGTGAGGTCTTATTTTTTGCGGTATGAGTTGATGTTTTTATTGGTACCATATTTGAGCACGTGACATTTTTTGATCGCTTTTTATTAAAATTTTTGGGAGGTTAGAATGAACAAAAATCAGCAATTCATAAATTTCTTTTGGGGGGGCGTTTATACCGTTCCTGCGTGTGGTAAAATTGATAAAGCAGATTTATTCTTCGGGTTAGTACGATTTTGGCGATACCTCATTTATATAATTTTTTAATGTTTTGGCGCTTCTATACAATAAAAACAATTTTATAAAAAAATTAATTATTTTTTGATCGCTTTATTCTGCGAGCTATAACTTTTTTAGTTTTTTGCTGATGATTCTGTATGGTGGCTCGTTTTTTGCGGGACAAGATGATGTTTTCAGCGGTACCATGCTTATTTATATCGGTCTTTTTGTTCACGTGTTATTCCACTTTTGTTCGGCAGTATGATGATAAAGCATTAATTTTTTGCTTTGCTTTTTTTTTAAGGGGTTCACTAAAGGGGTTAACTAGTGGGACAGTTCTATAAGGCGGGTCGTTACGGAAGTGGCAATACCAAATATGTGTACTTTTATTGTTTTTTTTTTATCTACATGAAGAAATGAATTTATTGGGGAATATTTTTTTTTCCTTTAGTTTGGAATTTTTTTTACACATGTGATTTTCATTTTTTTAAACTTTTTTTACTTTGTCCAGGGTGGGACATCACTGTAGAAAGTCAGATCGCTGGTCTCTGGCACTCTGTGAGACCAGCGATCTCACAGGCACTGCTGCAGTCTTTCTCAGCGCCTGCTCTCAGCAGGCACTGAGGAAGCCGCCTCCTGCAGGTCCCCGCGGCCATCTTGGATCTGGGGTCTTGCAGGGAGGAAGGCCTCAGAACAGTGCGATCACATCGCGCTGTTCTGAGGGTCTCGGGAAGGACGCATGGAGCCTCCTCCCTGCGCGATGCTTCCCTGTGCCCCGGTAAACCGCGATCATGTTTGATCGCGGTGTGGCAGGGGTTAATGTGTCGGAGCGGTACGTGACCGCTCCTGGCACATAGTGCCGGGTGTCAGCTGTGATAATCAGCTGACACCCGGCCGTGATCAGCTACGCTCCCCCGGTAGCGCAGCTCATCGCCTAGGACGTACTATCCCGTCCTGGGAAATTAAGTCCCAGGGCACATGGACAGGATAGTACGTCCGATGACAGAAAGGGGTTAAATTGTCCTCCTCTGTATTGATTACCCTTCAGAGTTTAGTGTCATCTGTAAATATTGAAATTCTACTCTGTATGCGCCCTACAAGGTCATTAATGAATATGTTAAAAAGAAGCCGGCCCAACACGGACCCCTGCTGTACCCCTCTGCTAACCGAGACCCAGTCCGAGTGTGCTCCATTAATAACCACCTTTTGTTTCCTATCCCTGAACCAGCTCTTCACCCACTTACACATATTTTCCCCTATCCCTATTGTTTTCATTTTATGTATCAACCTTTTGTGTGGCACTGTATCAAAAGCTTTTTAAAAGTCCATATACACCACGTCCACTGCGTTCCCTTGGTCCAGTCCTGAACTTACCTCTTCATAAAAGCTTATCAGATTAGTCTGACAGGAACGATTCCTCGTAAACCCATGCTGATACTGTGTCATGAGGTTATTCTTCTTCAGATACTCCAATATAGTATCCCTTAAAAAACCCTCCAGGATTTTACCCACAGTAGATGTTAAGCTCACTGGCCTATAATTTCCAGGTTCAGTTTTTGCCCCCTTTTTGAATACTGGCACCACATTTGCTATACGCCAGTCCTGTGGTACAGACCCCGTTATTATGGAATCTTTAAAGATTAAAAATAATGGTCTATCTATAACTGTACTCAATTCCTGCAGTACTCAGGGTGTATCCCATCCGGGCCTGGGGATTTGTCTACTTTATTGATTTTTAAACGCCGACGTACTTCCTGCTGGGTTAAGCAGGTGACATTTAATGTAGAATTTTTTTATCCTGATCATGTTATCTGTCATGGGATTTTCTTGTGTAAATACTGTTGAAAAAAGTCATTTAGCATGTTGGCTTTTTCCCCATCCTCATTCACCATTTCAACCACACTATTTTTAAGGGGACCAACACTATCATTTTTAGTTTCTTATATATTTATCTAGTTAAAGAATCTTTAGGGATTATTTTTACTCTCTCTGCAATGAGTCTTTCTGTCTCAATCTTTGCTGCCTTGATTTGCATTTTACAGAATTTATATAATTTTCTGTATTTATTTAATGCCTCATCACTACCTACTTGCTTTATTTCTTTAAATGCTTTCTTTTTGTCACTTATTAAGTAGGGCTAAGAGAGCTGTCCCTGGATAGTAGGAGAGCACTGTCCCTGGGTAGTAGGGCTAAGGGTCCCGTTACACATAGCGACGCTCCAGTGATCCCAACAACGATACGACCTGGTAAGAATCACTGGTACGTCGCTACATGGTCGCTAGTAAGTTGTCAAACAGGCAGATCTACTCAACGATGCAACAACGATACGGTGATCCGTATAACGACCTCGGCGGTCGTTGGGACCTTGTCACAGCAGCGATTCTGACAAAGACAAAGCAAAATCACGCCTGCGTCGCTGAGTTCTGAGTCGCCAACGAGGTCGCTCGTCGTTTTTATGGCATCAAACACAGTGATGCATGCTGGCCAGCAGGACACCAACAATCAAAAAATGGCCTAGGACATTCCAGCACGATCAGCGATATCGCAGCAGGGTGCTGGTCGCCGCTATGTGTCACATGTAGTGAGATTGTTGGCGAGGTCGCTGTTGCATCACAAAACCTGTGACGTTTCAGCGATCTTGCTAACGATCTCGCTATGTGTGAAGTACCCTTAAGAGAGCTGTCCCTGGGTAGTAGCGGTGCACTGTCCCTGGATAGTAGGGCTAAGAGAACTGTTCCT
This sequence comes from Oophaga sylvatica, assembly GCA_033576555.1. Classification (NCBI taxonomy): domain Eukaryota; kingdom Metazoa; phylum Chordata; class Amphibia; order Anura; family Dendrobatidae; genus Oophaga; species Oophaga sylvatica. Next base: position 118,299,933 of record JARQOD010000005.1, on the reverse strand, counting down.
GGATAGTAGCAGTGCACTGTCCCTGGATAGTAGGGCTAAGAGAACTGCTCCTGGGTAGTAGGGCTAAGAGAGCTTTTCCTGGGTAGTAGGGCTAAGAGAGCAGTCCCTGGGTAATAGGGCAAAGAGAGCTTTTCCTGGGTAAGAAAATTAGTTATGGTGAGTCCCATAACTAATTTTCTTATGTGAAGCCTTAAGTCACGGCTATTGGTTGGAGATCCACAGCATTGCAAAACGGACTGACTTATACTAATAGGACACGGTGAGGCTGCTTTTTTTGTTTACTTTTCCTGGGTAGTACGGCTAAGAGAGCAGTCCCTAAGTATTAGGGCTAAGAGAATTGTTCCTGTGTAGTAGGGCAAAGAGAGCTATCCCTGGGTATTAGGGCTAAGAGCACTATTCCTGGGTAGTAGAGCTAAGAGAGCTGTTCCTGGATGGTAGGGCTAAGAGAGCTTTTCCTGGGTAGTAGGGCTAAAAGAGCTGTTCCTGGGTAGTAGGGCAAAGAGAGCTATCCCTGGGTAGTAGGGCTAAAAGAGCTGTCCCTGGGTAGTAGGTCTAAGAGAGCTGTTCCTGGGCAGTAAGGCTAAGAGAGATATCCCAGGGTAGTAGGGCTAACAGAACTGTTCTTGGATAGTAGTTAGTAGATAGTAGAGAGCAATCACTGGGTATTAGAGATAAGAGTTCTGTTCCTGGGTAGTAGGGCTAAAAGCTCTGTCCCTGTGTAGCTGCTCCTGGGCAGTATGTCTAAAAGCTATCTGTGAGTAGTAGGGCTAAAAGAGCTGTACCTGACCTGTACAGCTAAGTAGAGCTAAGAGAGCTGTCCCTGGGCAGTAGGGCTACGAGACCTGTTTCTGGGTAGTAGCACTAAGAGAGCAATCCCTGAGTAATAGGGCTAAGAGAGCTATCCCTGGGTAGAAGGTCTAGAGAGCTGTTCCATATCTCAGAGTCTAGGCTGGACTGCTCCCTATGCTAATGTCTCGACCCGCCACCACAATTGTGGGTTACCAGGGCAATGGGGTACTCAGAGCCGAGCCCATGGAAGTCTATGGGGTTTGTCACAGGTAGCGGTGGCTCGGTCTGTGGCCCTGGCGGTCAGGCGTATGTTGGGGGGGGGTATATTTACAGGGGATATATATACAGTTCGTGACGCCACCTGTAGTCTTCTGGTAATTTGTACCAGCGCTGCTGTTGATCTCTGAGGGGATGGTGAGGCAGCTAGATGTCGGGTCCCCTACAGGTGGGACTCTTCCCTCAGGTCGATAGTTATGGGGGGGTTGTGCAGGCATGCAATTAAATAACTCAGTCTCACACCGTCAGCGTCTTTCCATACCTTTTTACTTGTAAGATGGTTAGGCAAGTCCCAGGGAGGCTGATCCAATGGAGAATGTGTTTTGAGTTAGCAGCTGGACAAGTTAGGGGCCTCCTTTTCATTCAAAATGGTGAGTCCAACCAGCATAAAGCGTAGTTCCCTCTATAAACTCCAGCTTCTCTAAGCTGTACTGCCCGGTCAGTGTTGTGGTCGGAGCCTTCCTGTGAGAGAGCTGAGTTCCTATTCTTGCTGATCAGGCTCAAGGTTCTCACTCCCCCTGACCCCAGTTACGTACCGACACTCCAGGGGCTGCTTGCTGTTACCTAAGGTCCAGTAAGCCTCTGGGTTTTCTACCACCATGCGTGAAGCTATAGTGGTGCTTCGGTCTCCAGTGACCGGTGACAACGTGCAGGACTTCTCCAATCCTATAGCACTCAGAATTCCTACCACTGTGCCTTTCGCCTTGTCCGCGCTTGTAGCATAAGCATTCCTCACTTCAAAGGTTATATAGGCCAATCTCTTTCTTAATTTCCTTCTTGAGCTTATTGCCAGAATCTCAGTAATCCTCTAGGCAGGAGCACGTCTCTGAACCTTCACCGTCATTGGGACAGGAGACTGAAGTATCTCTGCAAATCACTCCTTTCTCTTACTGCACAGACTGCACTTCCTGACTCCTTCGAGTCCAGGCTAGACTGACTGACTTCTGCTGCATGTGACTAGACTTTATACCTGTGGGCGTGTCTAAGTGTGTGTTGGAATGAATGTTCATTGAGCATTAAACTGCTATCTCTCCACACATTCTCCAGGGTACTGCGTGTGCCTTCACACCAGGGCTACACACTAAGTACTGGCTGCGTATGCTTTGAGTAAAAAAAGAAACACAAAAGTGCTGGCTGACTGAGTTTTTATGTGTTCACTTTTTGTGCTGGCTCATTGTGTGCAGTGTGTTTACTGTTTGTGTTGGCTTACTGCGATCACTGTGTTCACCATTTATGCAGTAAGCTACGTTCACTGCATTCACCATTTTTGCAGGCTGACTGCGATCACTGCATTCACCGTTTATGTAGGCTGACTGTGATAACTGCATCCACTATTTTTGCTTGCTGACTGCTCATGATTATCTTGTGCGTGATGCGACTGCATTCACTGTTTGTGCAGGCTGACTGTATTCACAGTGTGCACTGTTCACTAAAGGCACTGCCACACTTAGCGATCGCACTAGCGATCACAACAACGACTTAACCTGGCGAGATCGCTAGTGCGATCTCTATATGATCGCTAGTTAGATTACAAACACAACTCATCAGCGATCTGTGATTCCAAACACATCTCATCAGCGATCTGTATAACGACCTCTGCGGTCTTTGGGAAAACCTAGTCCCACCTGCGACGCTGGTGAAGTCGTTCATAAAGGGTGTCACACTCAGCGATTCAGGCTCACCAGCGGGACACCAACGACCAAAAAACGGCTCAGAACGTTCATAAGCGATCAGCGACATCTCAGCAGGGGCCACATCGCTGCTACATGTCACACACAGCTAAGTCGCTAACGAGATCGCTACTGCGTCATAAATGGTGACGCAGTAGCGATTGCTACTGCGCTGTTAGTGTGGCATACCCTTAACAAGATGGCATCTGCTCCTTGTGCTGGAGCCACCACCTCTATTGGCTGCATCTGCTCAGATTCAAAAATGGCACCAGCTCCCTGTGCTGGCTTCACCCCTTCTGCTAAGCAATGGCTGTGTCGACGTAGAACGCAGCCAGTACTTAGTAGAGAAGGTGGCGCCAGTGCAGGGGGCAGCTGCCATCTTCAATTTTGAGCTCCAGCACACAGATCAACACTGCTTCAGCAGGCTCTTCACTTTCCCCGTATGGACAGCTGGATTGAGCAGTGTTGAAGTGTGTACTGACCTTGCAGGCCGCATATAATGACATGGTGGGCCGAATTCGGTACCCACATGGTACTTCCTGCTAAGAAACTCAAACTCTAAAATGTCTTGAGTTTTCTATTGTCACAATTATGTCTGTGTTAGGGAGGGACATTATCAAAAAGTCATATGGCAATGTCAGATCCCCGGCTTTAGACCTACCACCATTAGTGTCTCATGATGTTGTGGACTCTGCTGACTCTGCATTCATTCTCGCTCTTGCGATTATAAAGAAAATGAAGCATAAAAATGTAAATGAAATGAAATTTTCTGCACTGTATTGGCTTAAACAGTACATGTATCTCCACAATTCATTAAACCTCTGTAGAGAGCGGTTTCATTTGATAGGGGTAAATTGTCATGTACCTAACTAGTTACAGTTTCCTGCAAAGCACAGAAATTAACAGAAAGTTCCATAAAAAATCTTGCATGAAACCCCGAAGGCTAGCCTGCCACCATGATTATCCGTAAAGACTCAATACCTAAGGGGCTCTTTAAGCCAATGCCTAAAACCTATTAACAAAACTCAACCCAGCACTGAATTTCCTAGAAACATTATAAAAATGACTCCAGGATAACAAGTTCATGGAGAGAGCAAAGACTCTACTTCAGTAAGTATTTAATAAAATGAAGATATTTTAGCATATTAATAAGTTTATGGTTTAACATACTAGAGGGGAATCTGTCAGAACACATTAATAACAATCATACACTATTTATATAAATCGCTGGGAGTAGGGACAGATCAGCTTTTTAAGGGTTTGCGCATCTCATTTCCTCTACATTGTGCAGCTTAATTAGTACTTTTCAAACAGTTGCTATTGTCATCATATTAAACTTCTGGCAAAATTTATAATGTTTTATTTATTTTATTATTTTAATAGCATAATAAATGAGGGGAAACACTAAAATAAAACAATAGTGACAGATTAATGGCGTGTACTAATCTTCTGTGTTCAGGAGGACCCACTACGTGGCCTCTTGACTTCCTGGTTGCCAAGGAAGGTGCACTCCTGGTGATTGACAGTCCAAACCTGTGGCACAGTTGCTCCGCTTGTCTGAACTGTGCACTCACCGACACTGCAAGGAGATACAGCTCTGCCTCAGGAGCATTGGAAACGAATGGGAATACTGAAGCTGGTCCGATCACGCTTCCCAGACGACTTTACCATAAAAATGAACCTGGCACTCATGATAGTGACAAAGAAAAATATTTTATTTCAGAAGAGCAATCCACAACATGTGACGTTTCGGTCAAAATACAAGACCTTCTTCAGACTATGGAAAAAATAAAAATAATAAAACAGAATAAATGAGTTTATCTCTCTGAGTCAGTGTATTATTTCATACATGAGAAAATAAAATAAAAAAATTCAATATAGAACATAGGAAGAAGCTAGTTATAGATATCTATAAGAATACGCTAGTTAAACATATCTATAAGAATACATCTCTGCAAATATGACGCACTAAACGGCGTTTACTACATGGCGGTGTTACATTTGGTACAAGCGTTTACTATATGGCGGTATTATATTTTATACAGGCAATAGTATATAAGTAGTCATACAGGCTTATGATAAACAGTATTACAGGCTCATATTTAGGCAAGGATACTGTGGAATCATTCAGGTCACTCAGGGAATCTGACACTCAATCAGGGGCGGAACTATCGTGGAAGCAGGGGAAGCAGCTGCCATAGGGCCCGGGCTAGCAGGGGGCCCGTCCCTGCTGCAGCTGTCTCCCCTGCGGCTGTGTTCCGCCGCCCATGGCCTGAGAGTCGGCGGTTCCCTGTGCTGGCTGTCATGCTGACAGCCGGCGCAGAGAAGCCTGCTGCGTGCCGTCTCCCAGGAATCAATTGCACTGGTGTCTATACAGACGCCAGTACAATTGAAGCTCTGACCGCCGGGTCAGAGCTACGTCTGCAGCGTGATCATGTCATGTGATCACGCTGCTGACGTCACTCGTCGGCGGCGCCCAGAAGGGTGAACACTGGTGGTGAGTGTGCTCCACTGTGGAGCTGAAGATACCACCGAAGATTAACGGGGGCACATACTGTGTGAGTGATAACTCTGCATTCTTGGCTGCATTACTACTTGAGGGGCACATTACTACTGATGGGGCTGGAGAATAAGAGGGCTTATTACTAGTTATGGGGGCATAATGTGCCTGTGTGTAGCCCTGGTGTTAGGCACACGCAGTACCCTGGAGAGTGTGTGGCGAGACAGCAGTTTAATGCTAAATACCCATTCACTCAACATACACTAGACACACCCTTAGGGTAGTGTAGTTTACTATTGAGGGAGTGGTCAAGGTGCATGTGTGTTGAGTGATTTTAGTTAGTTCAGTTCCTGTCTTCGGACGGAGCAGACGTCTGGAGTTTAGCTGGAGGGAGGAAGCAGTCCAGCCTGCTCATCATCAGTTCAGAACGTGGAGGCTGGTACAGGTGGTCTAATTCACCTTAGCCTAGTCAGAGCTGTACCTCATCAGACTACACTGAAAGAAAGAAGAAGCTTAGTGCAGAAAGACTTCAGTCACCTGTCTCCAGGACAGTGAAAGGTTCAGAGACGTGCTCCTGCCTATTGATAACTGAGCATCTGTAACTAACTTTGAAGAAAGTGAATGAAGGAAGTGACTACCCGACCTTATGCTAGTGTGAGTGCTTATGCTACCAGCGAGGACAAGGCGAAAGGCACAGTGGTTTATTGGAAAGGTGCGTTCGGATTGAAGAAGTCCTGCACATTGCAACCGGTCACTGGGGACCGAAGGATCACTATTAGCTTCAAGCATAGTGGTAAGAAAACCAGGAATTTACCGGACCTTAGGTCGCGGCAAACAAGCCCCTTATAGTCAGTACGTAACTGGGGTCAGGGGAGTGAAGACTTTGAGTCAGTGCACGACAAGATAAGAATTCAGCTCTCTCGCAGGAAGGCTCCTAACACAAAACTGACTGGGCGGTACAGCTATGCTTAGCTGGAGTTATTGAGGGAACTACGCTTCAGGCTGGTTGTACTCATTGTGTTGAAAGTAAAGGAGGCCCCTAACTTGTCCAGCTGCTGTCTCAAGATACACTCTCCTTGGATCAGCCTCCCTGGGACCTGCCTGAACATCTTACAAGTAAAGGTATGGAAAGACGCTGACCGTGTGAGACTGTGTTATTTATCTGCACTCGACTTCACTAACTTCATAGACTTTGAGGGACCAGTCCCACCTGTAGGGGACCTGACATCTAGCTGCATCACCATCCCCTCAGAGATCTACAGCAGCGCTGGTATAAATTACCGGAAGACTACAGGTGGCGTCACGAACTGTATATAAACCTATCCCCTGTAAATATATCCCCAACATACGCCAGACCGCCAGGGCCACAGACCGAGCCACAGCTACCTGTGACAATCCCCATAGACTTCTACGGGCTCGGCTCTGAGTACCCCATTGCCCTGGTAATCCACAATTGTGGTGGCGGGTCGACACACCTGCATTAATAGCTTATGCGGGACATGGTTACTAGTAATGGTAGCATAAGGGGGCTGCATTGCTACCAGTCCATTATATTATATTGTGTTTCCATAATGTCTGCTTTAAATACAGCTCTGATTTGGGCAAAAAGCTGGCCGTTATGAGACTGAAGAGTCATTTTTTGGGCCTAAAGAATTGCTGTGATTTGCTCCGCCCACTGCTATTGGCTCCGCCCACTATCAGAACCCCGCCCCCCGCCGCCCGTTTGGGAGAGGGGGCCCCGTTCAAAATTTTGCTGTGGGGCCCCGCCATTTCTAGTTACGCCACTGCACTCAATATATATAGAGATATAAAGCCGATAGTTATAAGTGAATAGTGAATGCAAAGTGTTAGACAAGTCTCTGACTGGTGCAAGGTAAAGAAATGTCAGCCTTACCAGATTGCAAAGGAGACCGTTTAAAGAGGCATAATGGTGGATACTGTGGAATAAAATATACACAAATTGCTGCTATGTATCAAACGCTATACATGGGAGTGCACTGTCCTCCATATGGAGTTGTAATGTGCAGGGCAAAAAGTGAAAAGTGAAGTCTTACCATATCCATAAAGTTTTCTAGGTAGGAAGCGCTATATAGGAATTGCAGTAAAGTAGTTCTGCTGTGAGGTAAGGCGCTAAAAATGGACTGTGCACATGTGGGCTATAAGCTCCTGGCGTTACCATGTGACCGGAAGTGACATGGAATTCATGAGACTGTCTGCTGGAACGCAGGTGAAGCGCATACAGAGTGTCTGGACCGGAAATAGGTCATCATTAGTGTCCTCAGGGCAGTGCAACAAGGTGAGACGCACAGTGAAACGCAAGCTAGCCGTGCTCTGTGATAAGACTTCAAAATAGCGCTGGAGCAATGTGCAGGAAAATATCAGTGACAGGCAGATTTATTGGTTCGCCTAGGAAATGAGAAAAACCACAATTAAGAAGATATATGGAACATAATGAACATTTTTGAACATATAGCACTTTAGATCGCATTTTCAATGTAAATAATGTCCATGATACGGTACATTTTTGAAAAGTATATAATATAGAATATATACAGAACAATCAGAACTAAAATAAGAATCGGAAACAACACCATAGGTATGCAGAAAGAGGTGGAACACGCTAATGGTATTAAATAATAAATCAAAGGGTTAATCTTCCCCTTAATGTAAAATTGGCAAGTAATATTAATATAAACCGATCATATCGTACTCCCTGTTTAGGCCCCTGGGCTCCAGGGTCTGTAACAGATGTATCCAAAAAGCTTCTCTATGGCGTAATTTTTGAACAAGGTTTCCACCTCTTCTGTTTAATTGTACATGTTCCAAAACCAAAAATCGCAATTGCGCTATCGTATGTCCTGCTGTGTTGAAATGATAGGGGACTGGTAAATGATTTTTCTTACACCGTATGTCCGATTTGTGATGGGATATTCTGTCCTTTATGGCTTGTGTGGTCTCACCCACATACATTTTGCCACATGGGCATTTAATGGCATAAATGACTGATGTTGAGTTACAGGTAAAATAACCTTTAATCTGGATATTGGTGCCCGTGCAGGGATGTGAGAAATTAGGACCCTTAAAGACGTTTGAACACTGCGCGCAATGTAGACAAGGAAATGTGCCTTTCTTTTGGGTACGGAGAAAAGTCTGTCTGGGTATAGTTTGAGTCGATCCAATGTCGGCCCTAACGAGTTTATTTTTAAGATTAGTGGGTCTTCTAAAACAAGGCAAAAATGGAACCTGAAATTCAGGAATATCAGGGAAGCTGTTATTGAGAACATGCCAATGTTTCCGTATTCTATGATGAAGACCATACATGAACGGATGGTATGTATGGACAAATGGAATCCGGTTGCCTGTGGGTAACCTGGAAACGGTTCGTGGTATACGGGAATCGCGTAGTAGTGATCTGGGATAGCCTCTGTCTATGAACTTATTCTCCATCTCTTCCAAGCGTTGGGTTCGTGTGGATGGCAGGGCTCCTCCTCCAACTCTCGTCCTTATCATCGCTTTTACAGAAACACGGGCGGCACCTCGGCTTCGAGTTCCGACAGCGACCGAGGAGACTTCAATCGATCATCTGTATTGTCTTCCTCTTCTTCCTCTTTTTTAGGCTCCAACAAGAGGTTCCAACAACGAAGAGGACGAGGCGGGGGGGCCAATGCCATAGACACCAATCGACAAGGGGCTTACACGAGGTCCCAGGTAATACCAATCTTGTAATCAATATATCTTCCAAATGTCTGAATACTACGCAGTTAAGTCTATTACAAAAAGGTCTTTCATTCTGTCCCACATACAGATTCAACTCTTTTCAATTGGATTTGGATCTCCATAGGTTCTACAGGAACATCAGATTGAAAGCGCACTTTCATGACAAACCATTTCTACCTACACCCTTAGTACATCCAACACCTATTAATATTAAAGATCTAAATCTAAAAGTACGTAGCAATTTTTCACCCCCGAAGACCAATCATCCTGTCGAGACATTCATCTCACTAATAGACAGAGAAGTGACGAACTATACTAAGAAAATTTCCAGAGGCGATTACACACTTAGTTCTAATCTCAGTCCTGGGGAACACTTGGCACTTAGGACACTAATGGAAGATAAGGATATTATTTTAAAACCAGCGGACAAAGGGGGTGCCACGGTCGTCATGGACCGTTCCTTCTACATCAGCGAGATAGAATCACAACTTAGTAATCGTGAGATATACCTACCACTTTCCCATAATCCAACATCACAGTTGCGAGAACAGATCACTTGTGTTCTATCTAGGGCCCTAGATAACAATATCATCGATTCAAAAACATTTGAATACTTAACAAAAAGTGATCCACTTATTCCTGTTTTTTACGTGTTACCCAAGATTCATAAAAGATTAGATAGACCACCAGGACGCCCGATAGTGGCATCCACAGATTCTATACTTTCTCCATTGTCTATCCTTCTAGAAAAGGTTTTAACCCCATTAGTTAAAACTACACCATCCTTTCTCCTAGACACAGGGTCCTTCATACAACTTATCAAAGGGATAGGGATACTCCCTCCCAATACATTACTTGTTACCTTTGATGTAAATAATTTATATACTTCTATCCTACATACAAAGGGCATTGCAGCCACTCGGAGAGTACTAGAAGGTTCTTCCTCCCTTCCTGATAGAGTCGTCACTTTTTTATTGGATCTCCTTACACTAGTTCTTACAAAGAACTTTTTTATTTTTGAAGACCAATTTTACTTGCAGATACAGGGTACCGCGATGGGGTCAAACGTAGCGCCACCCTACGCGAATTGCTACATGTCAGGTTTTGAAACTGATTTCATCTATTCCAATGATTTGTATAAAAAACACTGTCTATTATGGCGTCGCTATATAGATGACGTCTTTTGCCTATGGCAGGGCCCGGTTGAGACTTTAATTGAATTTTTTGACACTATAAACTCTGTTTGGCCTGAATTGAACTGTACCCTGAACTATCACAACAGGGAAATTAGTTTTTTGGATACCAAAGTACTATTGGATGACCAAGGGAACCTTTCTTTAGATCTGTTTGTTAAAACAACAGATCGTAATAACCTCTTAATGTATCGAAGCTGCCATCCTAGGGCAGTGAAAAGGTCGGTCCCAATCTCACAGTTCGACCGAGTGCGTAGAATTGTTAGTGATCCTTCCACACGAACCCAACGCTTGGAAGAGATGGAGAATAAGTTCATAGACAGAGGCTATCCCAGATCACTACTACGCGATTCCCGTATACCACGAACCGTTTCCAGGTTACCCACAGGCAACCGGATTCCATTTGTCCATACATACCATCCGTTCATGTATGGTCTTCATCATAAAATACGGAAACATTGGCATGTTCTCAGTAACAGCTTCCCTGATATTCCTGAATTTCAGGTTCCATTTTTGCCTTGTTTTAGAAGACCCACTAATCTTAAAAATAAACTCGTTAGGGCCGACATTGGATCGACTCAAACTATACCCAGACAGACTTTTCTCCGTACCCAAAAGAAAGGCACATTTCCTTGTCTACATTGCGCGCAGTGTTCAAACGTCTTTAAGGGTCCTAATTTCTCACATCCCTGCACGGGCACCAATATCCAGATTAAAGGTTATTTTACCTGTAACTCAACATCAGTCATTTATGCCATTAAATGCCCATGTGGCAAAATGTATGTGGGTGAGACCACACAAGCCATAAAGGACAGAATATCCCATCACAAATCGGACATACGGTGTAAGAAAAATCATTTACCAGTCCCCTATCATTTCAACACAGCAGGACATACGATAGCGCAATTGCGATTTTTGGTTTTGGAACATGTACAATTAAACAGAAGAGGTGGAAACCTTGTTCAAAAATTACGCCATAGAGAAGCTTTTTGGATACATCTGTTACAGACCCTGGAGCCCAGGGGCCTAAACAGGGAGTACGATATGATCGGTTTATATTAATATTACTTGCCAATTTTACATTAAGGGGAAGATTAACCCTTTGATTTATTATTTAATACCATTAGCGTGTTCCACCTCTTTCTGCATACCTATGGTGTTGTTTCCGATTCTTATTTTAGTTCTGATTGTTCTGTATATATTCTATATTATATACTTTTCAAAAATGTACCGTATCATGGACATTATTTACATTGAAAATGCGATCTAAAGTGCTATATGTTCAAAAATGTTCATTATGTTCCATATATCTTCTTAATTGTGGTTTTTCTCATTTCCTAGGCGAACCAATAAATCTGCCTGTCACTGATATTTTCCTGCACATTGCTCCAGCGCTATTTTGAAGTCTTATCACAGAGCACGGCTAGCTTGCGTTTCACTGTGCGTCTCACCTTGTTGCACTGCCCTGAGGACACTAATGATGACCTATTTCCGGTCCAGACACTCTGTATGCGCTTCACCTGCGTTCCAGCAGACAGTCTCATGAATTCCATGTCACTTCCGGTCACATGGTAACGCCAGGAGCTTATAGCCCACATGTGCACAGTCCATTTTAGCGCCTTACCTCACAGCAGAACTACTTTACTGCAATTCCTATATAGCGCTTCCTACCTAGAAAACTTTATGGATATGGTAAGACTTCACTTTTCACTTTTTGCCCTGCACATTACAACTCCATATGGAGGACAGTGCACTCCCATGTATAGCGTTTGATACATAGCAGCAATTTGTGTATATTTTATTCCACAGTATCCACCATTATGCCTCTTTAAACGGTCTCCTTTGCAATCTGGTAAGGCTGACATTTCTTTACCTTGCACCAGTCAGAGACTTGTTTAGCACTTTGCATTCACTATTCACTTATAACTATCGGCTTTATATCTCTATATATATTGAGTGTCAGATTCCCTGAGTGACCTGAATGATTCCACAGTATTCTTGCCTAAATATGAGCCTGTAATACTGTTTATCATAAGCCTGTATGACTACTTATATACTATTGCCTGTATAAAATATAATACCCCCATATAGTAAACGCTTGTACCAAATGTAACACCGCCATGTAGTAAACGCCGTTTAGTGCGTCATATTTGCAGAGATGTATTCTTATAGATATGTTTAACTAGCGTATTCTTATAGATATCTATAACTAGCTTCTTCCTATGTTCTATATTGAATTTTTTTATTTTATTTTCTCATGTATGAAATAATACACTGACTCAGAGAGATAAACTCATTTATTCTGTTTTATTATTTTTATTTTTTCCATAGTCTGAAGAAGGTCTTGTATTTTGACCGAAACGTCACATGTTGTGGATTGCTCTTCTGAAATAAAATATTTTTCTTTGTCACTATCATGAGTGCCAGGTTCATTTTTATGATATGTTAATATGGGAGTGGCACCCCTTATCGAGGCACCATCAAGAGAATACAAGGAGTGACGTGTTCACACTAGTACTACGATTCCCAGACGACTTTAGACCGGTGTTTGCCGGCTTTGAAGTGTAGAGCCTGCAGAGGTGCACACTCCAAACCTACATATTGACTACACACAAAGCATAATAAATCCATAATTTTATTGGTCTTAACATTAGGTACGCATAAAATCATTATGTAAAAAAGTGGACGATTTATGCATACCAAATGTTGAAACCAATAAAGTTATCCATTTATTACACTTTGCGTGTAGTCATTTTTGTAGGGTTTGGGTTACCGGTAATTATATTCATGACTACTGTCTTATAATTTTCTACAGAAAGAGTGGCCCAATTGTCTTGCTGCCAATTTTGTAGGTTTAGAAGGGGTGCTACTTCTTGAATAGATAACCATCCAATCTTATGTGATCGATAAACTAGACAACAAGCTGTAAACTAAAGAATTAAAAATCCCTTGGTACATGAGGACGGAGAGGATATTTAATATGAGGTAATTTGCAAAGTTGCTTGTTTTTACAATTACTTTGAAATTTAAAATATTTAAGAAATTGAGACAATTCCTTTAAGCCAATACATATATGTTCTTCAAGATAAGAGTGTATGCTGTACTTTTGATGTGGCGTCCCCATCAGACAAATAATGAGCACTATTTCCCAGATAATCGTGAACCTTCAAATTACAAAAGACCGTGAAATCTGCCCTGGCTCGAGTGGTGGTGGTGACACATTTAGATTTTACATTTTCTCTTTGGGAAAGTCTAAAGGGAAAACAAATGCCTGTTCGAAATAGTGCAGTATAATCTGGTATAAGACACCACAAAACTGCAATTTACAAATGAAAATTCACTAGTCGTATTCATTAATTTTACCTCTCCTTTACCAATACTACATTGCAAAATCTCTGCTAAATAAACTTCTTCAGCAGCTTACTAAGCAGAGCAGTTCCATGGGATGTTTCTAGCACCGCTCTTATGGAAAACTGGAATTATGATATTAACTTGTTGATTTTAACTCAATGTTTCTTCCGCACTGAAGACACCCACAGCTTAAAAAACCGGCAGAAAAATATAGAAAACATGGTTTTAAGACCTCATCTACATAGAAAAGAAACGATATGCCCACAAGCGTCCATAGATCACCATGTGCCTCATTGGGTGCTCCTTATACAGAGGTACTCTTCTATAAACCTGCCAGATTCTGTATGAATACACCAGAAAAGTGGCTTCTATCTTGGAGCTGTTTGCCTTTAAACACACTGTGCAAACAACATAAAAAAGTTAACTGCAATGTAACACATAACTGGCAATTCTCTGCTGAACATTTCATCTATTAGTCAAAGTGGAGAACCACTGCCACAAATTACTCCGACCAAGGAGATCAGCCTGAATCTCGTCCTCAGGATAGCAGCTGATAAACAAGTTATGGGTAGCCAGACACATTCATATGAGAAGATTGCCGGTATCGATGACTTCTGAAATTAGGTTCTACAAATGTCCCAGCTTAAATAGAGTTAAAGAAGCCTATAATACCTTTGCTTTGTAGTTTTTTCCCAAAGAAGTTAAATTACTTTGAAACGCATAGAAAATAAACCACATTATTGCTACTTTTATGGTTGTCTGAATTTCTCATCAGTTCTACACCAGATAACCATCTCCCATTAAAAATCCGCCATCACGTTGGATCATCCAATTCGAGGTGCTGTAGTAGCTGAGATTCCTAACACATGCCAATCTAGTGTTGTGTCTCACACAACCAGACCCGGTGAGCGTAACTGCTTTTGTGACCCCTATAGTTATCTGGATAAAACCCTATTGCCTTCTCTTATCACCTAGCTACTTTCTCGATGGAAGACTTCCGAAATTAGGTTCTACAAATATTCCAACCTAAATAGAGTTTAAGAAGCCTATAATACCTTTGCTTTGTAGTTTTTTCCCGATGAAGTTGGATTACTTTGAAAAGCATAGAAAATAAACAGCATTATTGCTACTTTATGGTTGTCTGAATTTCTTATCAGATCAACACCACATACCTGTCTTCTATTAACAATCCGTCATCACGTTGGATCATCCAACCTGAGGTACTGTGGCAGCTGGGATTCCTAACACATGCCAAACTAGTGTTGTGTCTCACACAATCAGACCTGGTGAGCCTAACTGCTTTTGTGACCCCTATTGTTATCCGGATAAAACACTATTGCATTCTGTTGTCCCCTAGCTACTTTCTCCGTGGAAGACTTCCGAAATTAGGTTCTACAAATAATCCAACCTAAATAGAGTTTAAGAAGCCTATAATACCTTTGCTTTGTAGTCCACCTTTAGGACAGATTTCCTCAGAGACTGTTTATAAGTCTTTAGTCGCCTTACGGGAATCAGCATGTCACTATTATGTATGATAAGCAGTGGGGTAACTTGAAGCTCGTGGGCCCCAATTTATCAACAGGGCTTCAAACTATTGCAGGTCTTTAATAAAAATAGTCTTTTCATATGGGATAAAGGAACATTTTGGGTCCCCCTAAGCTCCAGGGCCTGGATACGATTACAACCGCTGCACCTATAATAGTTACAGCCTTGATGCTAACGCTACACACGGCTAAGGAGTCACTATGATGGATGAAAAGCATAGTATGAAATTAAAGATATACATTACCATGAAGAAACTGATGGCCTATCGGGGGACTGGGGATTTTATTGTGTTGTGTATTTAATTGCTAGAACCAACCAGAATGTAAACCTTCTCAATGGCCCATTTACACACCACATTCTGCATTTCAGTTTATTTGGCAAGTGGGTGTCTTATCAATCCCAAAGAGGTAATTGTTATAAATATGTGGGCTGAGACCTCATCTGCTTTATGGAGCATGAAGGTAATATTCTTCATTTTCTACAGCAGAGCTGTGATGGATTAATTTTTTTACTGTATATTATTGTTCGGAGGGGCTTGGTGAAATGTACTGTGCAGATGAAATGTTATTGTCCCATGGGATCATTTAACATTGACCTCAAGGGTGAAAATATAACATTCTGCTTATAGATATGCATGAAAATATATGTTTTTATTTATGTGTCTGGCTGGAGCCCAAACCAATTTAAAGACCAATGATTGTGTATATTAAGAAAGTAATTATATCCTAATAGCAAAGAACATTTTTTTACTTGCTCATTATGTCATTTGAAAGGGTTCGCCAAGGCGATAGTAAATCTAAATGAGTGCTACAGTATTAAGTATATATGTTAAGATTAATTCTGCTTTAAAAACACTATAGCAGTTATATTAGGGAATTGCTAATGAGTAGAGATGGTGTAAATCGATTCGTAGGACCAGGTCCAGTGGCCACAAAACTGTTCTGTGCCAATAGACAGTAGTCATGCGAACTGCCTCTTAATTGACTACATCCGCAGCTCTTCTTTTGATTTGCCAGCCTGGCGTCACATCACTGCAATGATGATGTAGTACCAGACCAGCTAATCAAAAGAGAAGCTTCGAATGCCATTAGGTGAGAGGCGGCTCATAGTATTCTCGTCTGTCAGTCACAGATCACTAGCATGGATGCTGAAACGGATCCTACAAATTAATTTGCACCAACCCGAATTATGAGTCATAAACCAGTATATATTTTGATTGGAAATGCTCCATTTATAGGTTGGACCTATTCCAATGGTGATTACATGACATTCCCCCTGCGAAACCAACAGCAGAATATAACTGCTACTTACAGCAGCTTGTATTCTGTACGATCTCACAGGGGCTCACATCATTCATTGTAAACAGGCTGCTACTTACTGATTGTGCTGATATGTGCCTAAAAGCAATTTGTTACCAGATTTCACAATACAAACTACATATATTATTAACAGGTCTCAGCCTTGATGAGGCTGGTATACTTAATGTTTAAAAGTACAAGTCCATGTCAGAATGGCGGTATAATCCATCTTTTGAAAGTTTTTCAATGCGGTAATGTTAAAATGAGCCTATATGTCACGGGTTTAACACAACAGAGAGGAGCCAGAAGACCGCAGTGTACACTGTTGGCCACTCCCATCTCCTATATAAACTGGGTCCTGGCTAGCACTCATTATCAGAGTAGCTTATGCTGCCGGATGGAAGTTGTTGGTTATTGGAGAAGGCATTTGGATTTATTTGTGGCTGTTGCTAGGTTTTGAGTGTTTGATAATTCCCTTTCTTCTATTTTGGTTTAACCCCATCCTACATTCCATGGTGTATACCTCTGTTGTTTGTGTGAGTACATTTGTATGTTTGGTATGTTTCATTAACCCTCTTCATATTACCTTGTTAGTCTTTTTGGTCGATTATGATACACTATTATCCCCCTCTTCCCTGTTTGGGGGAAGGGTACAGACTAAGGGCGGATTCAAGAGCTAAGGCAATGCAATGTACGTGGCCCAGCATCTTTACCATCAGAAGTAATCCAGGGAACAGGGCGAGCTAGGGTGCCCCTAGTGTTAGGGACAGGGAAGGAGCCCCTGGTCCCAGGACACCCAACAACAGAGTAGTGACATTAGCTCTGACCGAAACCAATTTTTGTATCAATTATCCTGCTCTGACAGGGCAACTTCAGCAGCTCAGCCTAGAGGTGGTAGATCTACGCACTGCCATTTTACAGCACTCTAACACATTAGGTTTGGGAACCATGACTCCCAGGCAACCCTTAGTGGAGCCCAAGATTGCTTTGCCTGACAGGTTCTCCGGGGGTGTGACAAGTTTGTTGTTTTCAGAGAGGCCTGTAAACTATAATTCAGGTTTGATCCTTATTCCTCAGGAACCAAGGAGCAACAAGTGGGGATAATAATCTTGTTCCTTCAGGTTGACCCCCAAGCATGGGTAATCTCTCTCCCATCTGACTCCCAATTTCTCCAGACGGTGGAGGAATTTTTTCTGGCGCTGGGTCATATATACAATGACTCCAAACGCGTCTCCTTGGCTGAGTCCACACTACGTCAGTTTCAGCAGAGAGACCGGCTGGTGGAGAAGTATTGCTCCGAGTTTCGGAGGTAGTCCACTGACACTAAGTGGAATGATCCAGTGCTCCGTAGCCAGTTCTGTGAAGGGCTATCAGTAAGGGTGAAGGATGCCTTAGCCCTTTATGAGACTCCAGTTTCCGTTGAAGCGGCCATGTCTCTGGCTATCTGGGTGGACCGCAGTCTTTGCCAGAGACATAAAGAGACACCCCAATGTACGGGAGGTTCGGGGACAAGGAAAACCTAGTCTGAGTCATATGAGGAACCCATGCAGTTGGCTTATTCTGAAATGCAGTCTGTTGTTCGGCGCAAAGGGGAGTATGTTTTTACTGTGGTAGAAAGGGCCATTTTGTTGGCACATGTCCTTCCCTATCTCACTGTAAACAGCCGCCGGAAAACAAAGTAGCCCGGGTTGCAGGAAGTTAGCTGTTATGTTTCGGTAGCTGAGGAGAGCAGGCAAAAACGGCAATACACCAGAGAGGTTGGAATCTATTGGATTGCAGTACCCTGACTAACCACCACAACTAAAGGCAGCCGTGGAGCGTTCCTACGTTGGTCCTAGACGCCTCTTCACAGCCTGAGAGATTAACTACACCTAAAGATAGAAAGAGGAAAGCTATCTGCCCCGGAGCAGATCCCCAAAGAACATAAGAAGCCCCCAAACATGCAAACATGTAATGGCGGTTAGACAAGAGGAAATACAGACACAAACAGAAAATAGTATGAGCAAACGCTGGGGCCCAATCTGCCTAGACAGAAAAGGATAGAAAGGATACTCACTGCAATCCAAAAAACTCCTAAAAAATGCCAACGCTACTGATTGCAAAAACACCTGAGATCACACGACCTCTACCACCTAAATCAGTTCTCTGGTGTAACAAAACTAAGCCGCAACCACTGAAAAAACTGGAAAAGGCAAATGAACAAATAACAGTGGCTCCAGCGGAACTGAGAGGAGCCCAAGCCCCCCGGGGGGGGACCTGGCTAACCTCACAGAAATGCAGAGAAATATGCAAATGGTAAGCACAAAAACAAAAACAGAAAATATCTTATCTGAAAGCAGAAGAAGAGGCAAGACTCAGCAAGCTTCCAAGTGAACCAGGAACCACAGTTGAGACAAGAACAATTGATCACCGGCAACCATGATGGGAGGGAACCTCCTTTATATCAAGCCAGTCTGTAACTCCTGATTGCCAATCCTCATTGAATGGTTCAGTACTGTTTGTAACCACCAGAGGGAGCTTCTGCTCAGAATTCATTTCCAAAACATTCACAACAGTACCCCCCCTTGAGGAGGGGTCACCGAACCCTCATTTGTGCAACCAGGTCGGTCAGGATGAGCTCGGTGATACGCACGGATCAGTCTCCTAGCATGGATGTCCGAAGAAAACACCCAAGAATTGTCCTCCTGACCATAACCTCTCCACTTAACCAAATACTGGAGTTTCCGTCTAGAAAAACGAGAATCCAATATTTTCTCAACCACATACTCCAGATTGCCCTCAACCAAAACAGGGTCAGGAGGCACAGCCATAGGAACCACTGGCTCGACAAACCTCTTCAATAAGGACTTGTGGAACACGTTATGGATCTTAAATGTCCCTGGAAGAAGTAAACGATAGGAAACAGGATTAAGAATCTCCATGATCTTATAAGGTCCAATGAACCTAGGCTTAAACTTAGGAGATGCAACTCTCATAGGGATATTTCTTGAGGACAACCAGACCAAGTCCCCACTTTAAACCGAGGACCATCAGTCCTATGCCGGTTGGCAAACCGCTGGGCCTTCTCTTGAGAGAGGGACAACCTCTCCACTACCTGGTCCCAAATCTGCTGCATACGCTCCACAACAGAGTCAACACCCGGACAGACAGAAGCCTCCGTCTGTCCCGAAGAAAATCGAGAGTGAAACCCAAAATTGCAGAAAAATGGAGACATCAAAGTGGCAGAGCTAGCCCTATTATTAAGAGCAAACTCAGCCAAAGGCAAAAAAGAGAACCAGTCATCTTGATCAGCAGACACAAAGCATCTCAGATAAGTCTCCAATGTCTGGTTTGTTCTCTCAGTTTGTCCATTGGTCTGAGGATGAAAAGCAGAGGAGAAAGACAATTGAACACCAAGTTTAGAACAAAAAGTCCTCCAAAATCTGGAAACAAACTGGACTCCTCTGTCAGACACAATGTTCTCAGGAATGCCGTGTAACCGAACCACGTGCTGAAGGAACAAAGGCACCAATTCGGAGGAGGAAGGCAACTTAGGTAATGGCACAAGATGTATCATCTTGGAAAACCTATCACAAATCACCCAGATAATGGTCATTCTCTGAGAAACAGGGAGGTCGGAAATAAAATCCATAGAGATATGGGTCCATGGTCTCTTGGGCACAGGCAATGGCATCAACAAACCACTAGAGCGAGAGCAAGGCTTGGAGCGAGAGCAAGTCCCACAGGACTGCACAAATTCCCTGACGTCATGAGACAAAGTAGGCCACCAAAAGGACCGACTCACCAAGTCTCTGGTACCAAAAATTCCGGGATGACCGGCCAACGCGGAACAATGAATCTCAGACATCACACTCTTTTTCCACCGGTCTGGGACAAACAATTTCCCAATAGGGCAGCGCTTGAGTTTATCCTCCTGACACCCTTCCAGAGCCAGTCTCAAATTGGGCGAGATGGCGGAAAGAACTACACCCTCTTTCAAAATAACAGCAGGATCAGATAACTCAGGAGAGTCCGCAAGGAAACTCCTCGAGAGGGCATCTGCCTTAACATTCTTAGTGCCAGGAAGAAAGAAACCACAAAATTAAAACGTGTGAAAAACAAGGCCCACCTGGCCTGTCTAGGATTAAGTCGCTTGGCTGATTCCAGATAAACCAGATTCTTATGGTCCGTGAGGACCACCACCTGATGTTTGGCTCCCTCCAGCCAATGTCTCCACTCTTCAAAAGCCCACTTCATGGCCAATAACTCCCGATTACCCACGTCATAATTACGTTCAGTTGGAGAAAATTTTCAAGAGAAAAAGGCACAAGGGTTACTTTTAGAGGTCTCAGGAACTCTTTGGGACAAAACGGCACCTGCCCCAATTTCAGAGGCATCAACCTCCACCTGAAATGGCAGAGAAACATCAGGCTGTCGTAGAACAGGAGCAGAAGTGAATCTCTGCTTAAGTTCCTGAAACGCAGAGACTGCCTCAGGAGGCCAATTCACCACATCAGAACCCTTTTTGGTCAAATCAGTCAATGGTTTAACAATAACAGAGAAATTACCAATAAATTTACGATAAAAATTGGCAAAACCCAAAAATCTCTGAAGAGCCTTTAATGAAGTAGGTTGGACCCAATCACAGATGGCCTGAACCTTGACCGGGTCCATTTCAATAACAGATGGAGACAAAATGAATCCCAGAAATGAGATCCTCTGTACGCCAAAAAGACACTTTGATCCCTTCAAATACAGAGCATTCTCTCTCAAAATCTGGAACACAGTCCGAACATGTTTCACATGAGAGTCCCAGTCATTGGAAAAAATCAAGATATCATCCAAATAAACAATCAGAAATGTATCCACAAAATCCCAGAAAATGTCATTCATGAAAGACTGGAAGACGGAAGGAGCATTAGTGAGCCCAAAGGGCATCACTAGGTACTCAAAATGCCCCTCTGGGGTATTAAACGCCGTCTTCCATTCATCCCCGTGCTTAATGCGAATAAGGTTATACGCCCCCCTGAGGTCAAGCTTGGTAAACCAAGTAGCACTTTTCACCCTGGAAAACAGGTCAGAAATCAAGGGTAACGGATATTGATATTTCACAGTGATCTTGTTCAAGAGACGATAATCAATACACGGCCTTAATGAACCATCCTTTTTGGCCACAAAGAAAAAATCGGCACCCAAGGTTGAAGAGGATGGTCTGATGTGACCCTTCTCCAATGACTCCTTGATATAAGATCGCATAGCGTCATGTTCAGGTACAGACAAGTTAAAAAGGTGACCTTTAGGGAATTTACTACCAGGCACTAATTCAATAGCACAGTCATAGCTCCTATGGGGGGGTAAGGATGCAGATTTACTTTCGCTAAACACATCAGAAAAATCAGTCAAAAAGTCAGGAACATCCTGAGACTGGGGAGAGGCAGAAAAAACAGGAGTGTTGGCATTAACACATTGGCAGCCCCAACTGGTTACAGACACAGATTTCCAATCCAAAACAGGATTATGAGACTGTAACCAAGGGAAACCTAGTACAATAATGTCATGCAGATTATACAGTACCAAAAATTTGCAACTCTCCTGATGATCAGGTTCAACCCTCATTATCACCTGAGTAGAAAACTGGGGTTTATTCTCAGCCAAAGGGGTAGAATCAATCCCCAGTAGGGGAATAGACTTCCGTAGGTGTAACAAGGGAAACCCACAACATTTGGCAAAATCAAAATCCATCAGGTTAATAGCTGCTCCCGAATCAACAAAAGCCTGAGCA
The DNA here is from genome assembly GCA_033576555.1 of Oophaga sylvatica. Lineage (NCBI taxonomy): Eukaryota > Metazoa > Chordata > Amphibia > Anura > Dendrobatidae > Oophaga > Oophaga sylvatica. The sequence goes on along the minus strand of JARQOD010000005.1, from coordinate 118,277,833 downwards.
GAAAATGTGGACAGGGAGCAAATCAGGGTAACAGTCAACAGAAATTTAGTCTGAACACTACCCAAGACAACTGAGCGTGCAAAACGTCTTCCCCGCTTAGGGCAGACAGAAATAGCATGAGAGGCGTCACCGCAATAGAAACATAACCCATTGCGTTTTCGAAACTCATGACGCTGTGCCCCAGAAGCCACTCTATCACACTGCATGGGTTCAGAAGCTGGCTCACAAGGCAACACTATTCCACGCATACCTCTACGCTCACGCAAACGTCTGTCAATTTGAATCGCTAATGACATAGAATCATTGAGACCAGAGGGAGCAGGGAAACCCACCATAACATCTTTTACATTCTCTGACAGACCCTTCCGAAAAAGGGCTGCCAAAGCATCATCATTCCATTTGGTTAGGACTGTCCATTTTTGGAACTTCTGACAGTACAACTCAGCGTCCTCAAGCCCCTGATTTAATGCCAACAAGGTTCTTTCAGCTTGATCAGTGACATTAGGATCATCGTACAATAACCCCAGAGCCAGGAAAAAATGCATCAACATCACTCAAAACAGGGTCCCCAGGTGTCAGGGAAAAAGCCCAATCCTGAGGATCGCCGCGCAGGAGAGAGATGACAATTTGAACCTGCTGTGCTGCGTTCCCTGAGGACTTAGGTTTTAAGGCAAAAAACAACTTACAGTTATTTTTGAAATTCAGAAATTTGGCCCGATCTCCCAAAAACAAATCTGGCATGGAAATCCTGGGTTCCACAACCGGCAACCCAGCAAGATAGACAGCAATACTCGAACCTCAGTGGCAAGCTGATCTACATGGTCAGACAGCTGTGCAAGCTCCATTGAGAGAAAAAAAAAATCCTCCTCAGCACCCAGACAATAAGAGGGAAAAAATGCAATAAACAGAAAAAAAAAAAAAATCTCTGACAACTCTGACAACTTTTTTCTTTCCACACTATTTTTCCCTTCTGTGAGTAGTATACAATTTTCAGTTTGGCCGGTGATACTGTTATGTTTCTGTAGCTGAGGAGAGCAGGCAAAAACGGCAATACACCAGAGAGGTTGGAATCTATTGGATTGCAGTACCCTGACTAACCACCACACCTAAAGGCAGCTGTGGAGCGTTCCTACGTTGGTCCTAGACGCCTCTTCACAGCCTGAGAGATTAACTACACCTAAAGATAGAAAGAGGAAAGCTATCTGCCCCGGAGCAGATCCCCAAAGAACATAGGAAGCCCCCAAACATGTAATGGCGGTTAGACAAGAGGAAATACAGACACAGACAGAAAATAGTATGAGCAAACGCTGGGGCCCAATCTGCCTAGACAGAAAACGATAGAAAGGATACTCACTGCAATCCAAAAAACCCCTAAAAAATGCCAACGCTACTGATTGCAAAAACACCTGAGATCACATGACCTCTACCACCTAAATCAGTTCTCTGGTGTAACAAAACTAAGCCGCAGCCACTGAAAAAACTGGAAAAGGCAAATGAACAAATAACAGTGGCTCCAGCGGAACTGAGAGGAGCCCAAGCCCCCCGGGGGGGAACTGGCTAACCTCACAAAATTGCAGAGAAATATGCAAATGGTAAGCACAAAAACAAAAACAGAAAATATCTTATCTGAAAGCAGAAGAAGAGGCAAGACTCAGCAAGCTTCCAAGTGAACCAGGAACCACAGTTGAGACAAGAGCAATTGATCACCGGCAATCATGATGGGAGGGAACCTCCCTTATATCAAGCCAGTCTGTGACTCCTGATTGCCAATCCTCATTGAATGGTTCAGTACTGTTTGTAACCACCAGAGGAAGCTTCTGCTCAGAATTCATTTCCAAAACATTCACAACAGTTAGCATCCCGGGTGTATATCTCCTCAGTGGGTAGTACACAATTTTTTCTGCCTGCTGAAACCCATCTGGCCAAAAAAAGTGGCTGTTTCTGCCTTTCTGGAAAGTGGGGTAGGATTTAATTTGATCGACGCTAGGTTCGTCTAGGTCCAGGGCCTCAAACCACATGCACTCACACACTGTCCAGACCTATACCCATAATCGTCATTGATTCCGCAAACTTGAGGCTGGTATTTTACTCAAGCCATCTAGGGGTTACATCTACTCTCCTGTAGTTCTTGGACTTCCTTGGCTCACTCTGCACAACCCTGTGGTTGTTTGGCAGACTTGGGAGGTGGTATCATGGAGTAAATATTGTCAAGGACACTGCTTGGGCACCTGACTTGCAATGGTGGATACACAGTCTGTGCCTAAATACCATTCTGCTTTAGGGGATATGTTCTCGGAGCAGGGGTGCCAAGAACTTCCTCTCCATCATCCTTATGATTGTGCCGTTAATCTTGTCCCTGGGGTCAAGCTGCCAAAGAGCGGAAAGATTGGCAATGGGTCATATCAGACCATCCTCATCTCCATTGCTGTGAGGTTTTTCTTTGTAAAGAAGAAAGACGGGGGGTTACACCCCTGCCTAGATTTCCACGAACTCAATCAGATCACGGTCCGGTATCCGTATTCGTTCCCTCTCATCCCAGACCTCTTTAATAAGATTGTTGAAGAAAAATGGTTTTCTAAACTGGATCTCAGGGGGGCCTATAACCTCATTCATATTGAAGAGGGGGATGAAACGGAAAACAGCTTTCAATGTGCCCGAGGGACACTATGAGAACCTTGTGATTCCATTTGGGTTGGCGAATGCTCCTGCCGTCTTTCAGCACTTTGTAAATGACATCTTTAGTCACCTGGTAGATAGTTTTGTTGCAATCTATCTTGATGACATATTAATTTTTTCACCTGACCTTGAGTCACATCAGGTACATGTCAGGCAGGTCTTACAGATACTCAGAGACAATAAATTATTTGTTAAACCCGAGAAATATATGCTCTCAGTTGAGGAGATCCCTTTTCTAAGATATGTGCTATTGTCCACCAGCGAAAGTCTGTGCGGTGCTGGATTGGAATCATCGTGAGGATTTTAAGGCGTTCCAAAGGTTTTTGGGATTTGCCAACTGCTACCGTAAATTAATCAAAATCTTTTTTGGTAGTGGCCAATCCTCTGACTGATATGACCAGCAAAGGGACAGACTTTTCCCAGTGGTCCAGTCCGGCTAGGGAGGCATTTGACACTTTGAAGGAGTGTTTTGCATCTGCGCCAATTCTCATACAGCCTGACATCACTCAGCCTTTTATTGTAGAAGTTGACATGGCTGAAGTGGGGGGGTGGGGGCTGAATTGTCGCGGGTATGTCTCCTGGTAAATGGTGTCCATGTGCATATTTTTCTAAAAAATTATGCAGAGAGAAATTATGACATTGGCAACAGGGAACTCTTGGTAATCAAGTGGGCCTTTGAAAAGTAGCGTCATTTTCTGGAGGGGGCATTTCATTCGGTTATGGTAATCATGGGTCATAACATTCTCGTATATCTAGAGTCTGCGAAATGTCTAAAGCCTCAACAGACAAGATGGGCATTGTTCTTCAAAAGGTTTAACTTTTTTGTTACATATAGGCCGAGGAACAGGAATATTAAAGCGGATGCCTTATCTTGTTGTTTTCCTGGGGGGTGGAGATGATCGCGAACTGGTTCCTATACTACAAAAAGGGATGATTATGGCGTCTACATGCTCCCATCTTGAAAAAGAGGTTGCTGATCAGGGCCGGCTCCAAGTTTTTATGGGCCCCGGGCGAAAGAGTCTCAGTGGGCCCCCTTAACACAGACCACGATTCATGATGCACAGATACTGCAGAGAAATATGGGTATAGCACAACGCCAAACACTTCTCTTCTTCCATTACATGACTGATACCTATTGTAAATTGTACAATAGCTCAAAAACCGCCAAATCCTCACAGCGCACAGTACAGACTGGACAGTACAGTCCTCCATACAATATTATGGGCACCACATAGTCTCCCCCTCATCACCCATATAATACCCCATGATGGATGTCACCCCGCCATCCCCCATATAATGCTTCATGCAGAATACTGGACCCAATATAATGCTCCATACAGAATACTGGACCACACATAATGCTCCATACAAAATATGGAGCTCTCCTCTACACTGTGCTGCGTTCTGCACTGTTACGGCTCAGAAAAGGGCGCTGTGGAAAGACTCCCCATTATCATCATCATTGCCTGCCCATTATCATCATCATTGCCTCCTCCTCTCATCATCATTGCCTGCTCATTGCCTCCCCTCATCATCATTGCCTGCCCATCATCATCATCATTGTCTCTCTATCATCATCATTGCCTCCCCATTAATATCATCATCATCATTGCCTTCCCATTATCATTGCCTCCCCATCATCATCATCATTATCATTGCCTCCCCATTAATATTATCATCATTGCCTTCCCATTATCATTGCCTCCCCATCATCATCATTATCATTGCCTCCCCATTAATATCATCATCATTGCTTTCCCATTATCATTGCCTTCCCATTAATATCATCATCATCATTGCCTCCCTATTAATATCATCATTGCCTTCCCATTATCATTGCCTCCCCATCATCATCATTATCATTGCCTCCCCATTAATATCATCATCATCATTGCCTTCCCATTATCATTGCCTCCCCATCATCATAATCATCATCATTGCCTCCTCACCACCATCACTGCCTCCCCCCACCACCATCACACATACAGCACCGCAGGCAGCACTCTCTCACATACACACACACAGGCAGGCACACACACACACACGCCTCACCTGTCCGGCGTCCGCGCGCTCTCTGCCACAGTCAGCCGATTCAGCTGCGCTGCTGTGAGAGAGGAAGCGCCGGCGCAGGCGCCCCCTGGAGCTCGGAACTGTGGCAGCGGAGGCACGGGGAGAGGTGAGTATTGCGCCGGCTGCTGCCGGGGCCCTGAGCAAGCGGGGGGGGCCCAGTGGCGGCGCTGACACCGCTAACGGGCGCCGGGGTGCCTGATGGCGAGTGGGCCCCCCCGCCTGCTCAGGGCCCCAGCACTTGGGATCCTCTAATATGTGCTGATTATCCAATGTGGAGAAGTCCTTTATATGGTCAGTTGAAAATAAATTACCCATTGAACATATGCCCCACTCACATATATATCTAAGAGTTTTTGGTGCATATATCACCATTAATCATGGAGAAATGCACATTTTTGGTGCTATCTTCACCAGAAACGCATGGGTGCTATAATTTAACACATTTCAATGAAGTCTGGAATTTTTTTACTCCGTCTTGAGCTGGATCTTCTCTATATCCTTAGCCCGATTGATGTCCAGGGCAGTGGCTATGTTCTGGTTTCTGGAAGACGACTTGCTGCATTGCTGCATTGGTGAGCTGACTTTTTACCTTGTTTGCTAATGGAGCCACATATCCTATCACTCTCTGTTTTATAGGACTCTATAGCTTAGAGCAGTGGTCCGCAACCTTTCTGACTTTGAGAAACACATTCAGCTCTGAGAGAGGGTTGCGAGTCACATTCAGCTCTGACAGAGGGTCGTGAGTTACAGTCAGCTCTGTGAGAGGGTCGCATGCCACATCCAGGTCTCGCCCCCCTCACAGTATTGGCCACCAAAGTGCCCATTACGGGTATAATGATAACCAAGCCTTTTCCGCAGAAATAACCCCGAAGCAGTATACCAAGATCCAGGGGTTCCCACATTACCCCCATTCAGTATTCTTCCATCAAGCACTCCGAACACACTGTTGCATCCAGCTTCAAACACATCTTCTGATAGGTAGTATTATCCTGTCTCCAGCTAAATCCCTAAGACCAATATATTTGCATAAAGATCTGTTCTTCTATGCAGAGCTACTCACAAAATTCACCATTTTGAGATGTGCTCTTCATACCTATTTGGTAGATTTGGAGCGAATGCACTAAGCTAGCAGACAGCCGCAAGCCACAATTCAATGGACCACGAACCACATGTGTTTCCTGAGCTACAGGTTGGGAACCCCTAGCGTAGAGGATGTCAGCAGTCCAGCGCAATGATAAAAGAGCATTTTGCCACCTGTACTGGACCTATCCGTTGGTCACTTGGATAGGTAAGTAAACTTGGTGTGGCACAAAGGTGGCATTATTACTTTAGAAGGTGGCACTCAGGAAGCATCATTACTGGGAAAGGAGCGCAATAGTTGCCTTGACCTGGGTGATGGCACAAGTTCAGTCATTGGGATGTAGAGATAAAAAGGACATGAAGTGTCTTGTAGAATCCTAGCAGCTCTGTCTCAGTCTGAGTCGAGTTGCTTTTTTCTTAGTTTTCCACCTCTAGAGAATTGCACATGTTTTCTCTAGTACAAAGGGAAAAGCTGGTTTCCATAAAAAAATAAAAAAGGCACGTCCATTCCATTTCTTAAATACGTTGGTTCATGATTGTAAAAGGGAAAATTCACCATTTATAATGAAAACGATCTATATATAGTAAATGTGAGGTACCATTTTACAGAAATATGTTTCGCTTGTAATTTAGAGCATTCCCAGGAGTCTGAGAAACAGTTAAAGGAAATTGAATGCGAATATATAAACACTTGCTTCACATAGTAGGTATGAAGTACTGCTTCCCTCAATAATTGATGAAAACACTTTATAAAATGTGATGGATATACAGCTTCTAGTGAACAATAACCCAAAAAATCCAAATTTCTAGCATGGCAGAAACTATTTCACAACCACACAGATTTTATGCATAGTTTTCATGGTATTTAGATGATGGCATTTAGACAATGGCATCCGCATTCATTCCATTATAATGCTCTCAGAGGCTGCCAAACACTGTACTATGTATTTTACTAGATGATAATGATGTTGCCGGAATGATCACTACAGATTAATATATCAATTTTCTTAAAGAGAATCCAGAAAGCTGACAGCTTGGTAAACATACCGGATGCTGTTTCTCAGAAGGAACGTGCCAGGCAATTGTCTGGTACTATAACCGAAGATTAAATAGGAGCCCGATGTGAAATTAAACATCTCAAGCTTTGATGGATGGATGTTGCTTCTCAGTGGGAAAGCCTCGATACCAGTTTTGTAATGGGAGAACATTTTCTCTGCCGGATTTATGAACTGGCAAGTGACCAAAACCAAAACACAATACAGCTTGCTCCAGTATAGACTAGTTAGGTTTGACTGGCAAAACAAAATGAATGAGCGGGTTGGAAAAGAAGTCAATCCAGAGAGCTGTTGGTGTGATTTTCTTTTACTGCTTAACAAAACAGAGTGAGAGCTTTGAAGTCTAATCTCAAATATTGGCAGCCCAAAATAAATGAAACTGGGGCACCGTTTGAATTCTGATGAGAACGTAAAAACACACTTTTCGAGGTAATGTTTAGAGTTCAGCCAAGGAGATTTGTAATTCCTTTTGATAAAAACCACCAGAAACAAAAGTAGGTGATAAAATGGGTTTATTATAATGTTAAAAAGGCTGATAAAGGCAATTCAACTGTTGGCGGCAATAACTGGTTCTTTCTTCAAGTTGGCGCTCCATGGAAAAAAAAAGGTCAGTCATTCACAAAGGAGGAAACAGAAGGTAAATGTGAAGAATGAAGAGGAGAGGTGATCCCGTAGTAGAAAAGAAGATGATGCTGTTTATGAATTAGCCATCAAAAAATTGTATTGTGAAATAAAATAGACTTGGCTGCAGAAATAGTGTGTTCTTGCTTTAGGTTTACTCTTTGCTAGCTTTTCCTGAAACTGTTTGGAATTAAACATATTTAATAGGTATAAAAATTTAGGTAATGTTCCGACAGATATAATGTTGCATCTTCGAACTCCAGTGTATTAAAATAAATCTAAATAAGCGTTTAACGCTGTAAATATATTACATTACTTATCTTGTGTATCCTTAGTTACAGCCTTTATTATAATAAGATACACTGAAAATCTGCTGTATATGCATCACGTAAAATACACTGAGACTGCTGTGTTTATCACATAAGAGACAGTGAGACTGCAGTATACATCACATATGATACATTGAGACTCTGCGATATACTTCACATAGTGTACATTGAGTTTGCTGTTTATATATCACATAGGATATACTGAGACTCTGCTGTATATTCATCACATAGGATACACTGAGATTGCTGTTTACATCACATAGTATACAGTGAGACCTTGCCTTATACATCTAATAGGATATACTGAGTTTGCTGTATATACTGTACATCCTATTGCATACACAGAGACTCTGCTGTACATATCACATATGATTCACTAATGTGCTGTATACATCACATTAGAAACACTGATAATCCTATATATACAACACATAGGATACATTGAGTCGCTGGCATTTACATTATATGGGGTATACAGACTCTGCTGTATAAATACCTTAGAATACACAGAGACTGCTGTATATATCATATATGAGACACTGAGACTGATGTATACATCACATAAGATACACTCAGATAGGGTGTACATCACAAAGGACACACTGAAACTGCTGAATACATCACATCACACAGGATACACTGGCACTCTGCTGTAAACACCACATAAAATTCACTGAGACTCTGCTGTATATAAATAGGATACACTGAGTCTCTGCCATTTACATGTTGCTGCATAAATCACATATGATACCCTAAGACTGTTGTGTACATCACACAGGATACACTGAGATTGCTGCATACATCACATAGGAAACACTTAGACTGTTGTACATGTAACAAGGGAGCAAGGGGTGGTAGTCATGACCAGTCCATTTAAAGCAACAGTCCATAAGTACCCCGGTCCCTTGCACATAAAAAGACAGGAATAGTCCAGACCTACAGCACAGTCAGTTAACCTTATTTTCACACTCACCTCTGCCACTGGTGACGAGGATCTAGGAAAACACACAGGCACAGTTCAGATCCAACAGGGAAAACTTTACTTTACATGAAACAATGCTTCCTACTCTGTCCCTGTAGCTGCTTGAGCCAGTCCAGCATCTCCAGCTCCCGTACGGGTTAAGGCCACAAAAGTCCTTCAGTGGCCACTCCCAGTGTCCCAGAGTCCTGTTCCGCTGCACAGTAGTCCCTGGCAGCCTCTATTCCCCTCTGTCCCTGTAGCTGCTTGAGCCGGTCCAGCATCCCCAGCTCCCGTACGGGTTAAGAGCCACAAAAGTCCTTCAGTGGCCACTCACAGTGTCCCAGTGTCCTGTTCCACTGCACAGTAGTCCCTGGCAGCCTGTATTCTGTCTGTCCCAGAAGGGGACACATGTATTCCCCAGATGGGGGTCCTTTCTGTCCCAGATGGGGACACACATTTTCCCTAGATGGGGTCCCTTCTGTCGTAGACGGGGACTCACATCCTGCCTCAAGCAGTCCTGCCCGGGTTCTGCTGCACAAACAGGAAATCCCTGCTCTCCCCACTGACTGGACTGGCCCCTTTTGTTAATCTCTTCTATCCCTAAACTAACTTAATACAATTGAAATATGCAATGCACAATAGTAAAACAGTAAGAGAATATCAGACATGAATAAAACAGTAATATAAAGGCAAATCCTCAGGGCACCGCACGGGGCACTCATGCCTGGTGTATAGGAGAGAGGAGGCAATTGAGGGTCCCAACCACCTCCTTACGAACACATCATATAATATTCACTGAGACTGCTGCATACATCACATTAGGTACACTGTAATGTTGCTGCATATATCACATATGATACCCTGAGATTGTTGTATACATCACATAGGATACACTAAAACTGTTCTATACTTTACATAGAATACATTGAGACTGCTGCATACATCAGATAGGATATACTGAGACTGCTGCATACATCACATATGATACACTGAGACTGCTGTCTACAACACATAGGTTACACTGAGCCTGCTGCATATATCACATGGGAAACACAGACAGCTGCATATATCACATAGGATACACTCAGACTCTGCTGTAAACATCACATGTGTCGACCCGCCACCACAATTGTGGGTTACCAGGGCAATGGGGTACTCAGAGCCGAGCCCGTAGAAGTCTATGGGGATTGTCACAGGTAGCTGTGGCTCGGTCTGTGGCCCTGGCGGTCTGGCGTATGTTGGGGATGTATTTACAGGGGATAGGTTTATATACAGTTCGTGACGCCACCTGTAGTATTCTGGTAATTTGTACCAGCGCTGCTGTAGATCTCTGAGGGGATGGTGAGGCAGCTAGATGTCGGGTCCCCTACAGGTGGGACTGGTCCCTCAAAGTCTATGGGATTTGTGAAGTCGGGTGCAGATAAAGAACACAGTCTCACACGGTCAGCGTCTTTCCATACCTTTACTTGTAAGATGTTCAGGCAGGTCCCAGGGAGGCTGATCCAAGGAGAGTGTATCTTGAGACAGCAGCTGGACAAGTTAGGGGCCTCCTTTACTTCCAATACAACGAGTACAACCAGCCTGAAGCGTAGTTCCCTCAAAATCTCCAGCTAATCTATAGCTGTACCTGCCCAGTCAGCTTTGTGTTAGGGGCCTTCCTGTGAAGGAGCTGAATTCTTATTTTGTCCTGCAGAAACTCCAAAGTCTTCACTCCCCCTGACCCCAGTTACGTACTGACTATAAGGGCTGTCTGCCGCGACCTAGGGTCCGGTAGATTCCTGGTTTTCTTATCACTGTGCTTGAAACAACAGTGACCCTTCGGTCCCCAGTGACCGGGTGCAATGTGCTGGACTTCTTCAATCCGTAAGCACTAATCCAATAAATCCACTTTGCCTTTCGCCTTGTCCACGCTGGTAACATAAGCACTCAAACTAGCCAAGGGTCGAGCAGTCACTTCTTTCTTTTCCTTACTTCAAAGTTAGCCACAGATGCTCAGTTATCACAGGCAGGAGCACGTCTCTGAACCTGATACCGTCCTTTAGACAGGGATGCTGAAGGCTTTCTGTACTAAAACTTCTCCTTTCCTTCAGTGTATGCTGAGGAGGTGATACAGCTCTGACTAGACTAAGGTGAATTCAAACACCTATACCAGACTCCACGATATGAACTGATGATAAAGCAGGCTAGACTCCTTCCTCCCTCCAGACGTCTTCTCTCTCAGAAGTCTAGGCACTCACTCCACACGTCCTCACTGTCCGAAGACAGGAACTAGACTCAAAATCACTCTAACACATACCTTGACCACTCCCTCAAGAGTAAACTCCACTACCCTAAGAGTGTGTCTAGTATATGTCGAGTGAATGAATATTTAGCATTAAACTGCTGTCTCGCCATACACTCTCCAGGGTACTGCGTGTGCCTAACACCAGGGCTACACACACATATAATTCACTGAGACTGCTGTATATACGTCAAATAGCATACACTGAGACTCTGCTGCCCACATCACATAGGAGACACTGAGACTGGTGAATCAATCACTTAGGATACGCTGAAACTGCTGTATATGTATAAGGTGGACCCGACCTCGTGTGCCTGCATACCAGGTCCAGAGCTGGAAAGGCTGCATCCTCTGTTCCTGGGGGGAGACCTGAGTGGGGTGGACTTTCCCCTGCTGTCTGAGAGAAGGAGGAGGGAGACGGGGCTTCCTGCTGACATGAGGGGGCGGGGAGAGCCAGAAAAGGGCATGCTGCAGAAAAGAGAAGAGAGAAGAAAGCGTGCGAAGGAGAGCAGGGTGGTGCCAGGACAGAGCAGCATGCAGAACTGTGAGTGGCGCGTCCTGCTTCCCTTGTCCCCTGCATGGGGTACTGACGCTGCGACGGGTCGCATAGAGAGGTCCCCGTCACCTGCAGAGCCAAGTGTGTCCAGCAACACTCTGGAGAAAGGGACTGCTGCAGAGCTGTGTGGAGCAGAGCAGAACCGTGCAGAGCCGAGCTGCATACACAGAGCCGAGCTGCATACACAGAGCTAAGCTGAGCCCAACAAGCAGAGCTGAGCTAGCTGTGCAGCAACCTGAGAGAGAAGCGTCCGGCCCTGAGAGCACCTGCAGCGTGCAAGCCAGTGCCTGTCATCGACCGCCTCCAACAGCGGGGACCAGAGAGAAAGAGATGCACAGTGTGAGTCTAGTCTCCGTGTCAGTGAGTACTACCCACGTCCCCCATACGAGTGACCGAGTACAGGACAGACCCTTGCGCCCTGACTGTGCCGTTAAACAACTCAAGGGCCACGTGGGGCCCATACCAGTCCGTGACCTATTTTGCCGTCGGCCACTTTGGGCCCGCTTGACTGAGACTGTCAGGAGAGTTGTACAGGAGCCACGTCGGTCTTAGCCAGCACCGTAGCCCGTAACCTTTGCCGGAAACTCCAGTATATGGACAAGGGGCAGTGGAAGGTACCGGAGACCAACCACTGTTACCAGAATACAGGGGGTATCGTCTGCTTGCCCCCATTAATGAGGACCCTGCGTCGGCCGTTGCCGGCGGCACCTGGGAGTTCGCAGCAGGAGCTGCAGCAGTATTGACTTCCTTATTCGTTTGCTCAGATTTGAAACGTTGTATTGTACTGTGCCTTTAATACTGTTTCTTTAATACTGTTTAGCTCTTTACCTCCCTGCGCGGTGTATTTCCCCTGTAAATAAACCCGTTAACCCTTGCTTTGCTGTCTGCGTTCTGCCACTGCATCCCGCGTTCCTGCGAATACTACATATGCATGATATAGAATACACCGACACTGCTATATACATCACAAAGCATACGCTTAGACTACTGCATACTAAACTTTACATAAACTGAGACTGCTACATACATCACATATGATACACTGAGACTGCTACATATACAGTACAGACCAAAAGTTTGGACACACCTTCTCATTTAAAGATTTTTTTGTATTTTCATGACTATGAAAATTGTACATTCACACTGAAGGCATCAAAATTATGTATTAACACATGTGGAATTATATACTTAACAAAAAAGTGTGAAACAACTGAAAATATGTCTTATATTCTAGGTTCCTCAAAGTAGCCACCTTTTGCTTTGATGACTGCTTTGCACACTCTTTACATTCTCTTGAGGAGCTTTTCGTGGTAGTCACTGGAAATGATCTTCCAACAATCTTGAAGGAGTTCCCAGAGATGCTTAGCACTTGTTGGCCCTTTTGCCTTCACTCTGCGGTCCAGCTCACCCCAAACCATCTCGATTGGGTTCAGGTCTGGTGACTGTGGAGGCCAGGTCATCTGGCGTAGCACCCAATCACGCTCCCTCTTGGTCAAATAGCCCTTACACAGCCTGGAGGTGTGTTTGGGGTCATTGTCCTGTTGAAAAATAAATGATGGTCCAACTAAACGCAAACCGGATGGAATAGCATGCCGCTGCAAAATGCTGAGGTAGCCATGCTGGTTCAGTATGCCTTCAATTTTGAATAAATCCCCAACAGTGTCACCAGCAAAGCACCCCCACACCATCACACCTCCTCCTCCATGCTTCACGGTGGGAACCAGGCATGTAGAGGCCATCCGTTCACCTTTTCTGCGTCGCACAAAGACACGGTGGTTGGAACCAAAGATCTCAAATTTGGACTCATCAGACCAAAGCACAGATTTCCACTGGTCTAATGTCCATTCCTTGTGTTCATTAGCCCAAACAAGTGAAAACAAAGGAATGGCGCACAGTGAAAATGAAACAAATTACATATGACAAAAGGGGTGCACAACCAGTGGTCAAAAAACTGAATAGGAATATGAGGAAAAAGAAACCACTATAATGTATGCACACCACAACTGAGTAATCAAAAAATGAAAAAAGCTTTATTGCACAACATTAAAAAAAACAATTAAAAACAATAGAAATCCCTGCATGGATCCCAACTAGCAATCGCTGACCTATAATCAAACTCCAAACAATGATCAAATGAACAAGTGCATGTCCTAAACAATGTAACAAATGACGATAAATGGGCATATATGCTAAGTCCACAGAGAGAAAAATGTATAATGCATACACCTGAAAGACTCCCTATAATAGAAAAGGCTCACGTGTATAAAGCCCTGACGAAGCTGCCCTTGTAGCGGCGTAACGCGTTGGGTCGCCCTGCCTCTGGGTCCCCCTGCAATTGCCTCCATCGGGCTTACTGTCCACTTGCAGCCCTGACCTTGCCTTTCTACACGTGAGCCTTTTTGCTATTATAGGGAGTCTTTCTGACTCATATTTTGGGAGGTGATATACCTTTATCATTATGCTGTGACAGGGGGCACTTTACCTTTCATTATCACCTCATGGTGACTGCGCTCAGGTGTATGCATTATACATTTTTCTCTCTGTGGACTTAGCATATATGCCCATTTATCGTCATTTGTTACATTGTTTAGGACATGCACTTGTTCATTTGATCATTGTTTGGAGTTTGATTATAGGTCAGCGATCTTTAGCCCAAACAAGTCTCTTCTGCTTGTTGCCTGTCCTTAGCAGTGGTTTCCTAGCAGCTATTTTACCATGAAGGTCTGCTGCACAAAGTCTCCTCTTAACAGTTGTTATAGAGATGTGTCTGCTGCTAGAACTCTGTGTGGCATTGACCTGGTCACTAATCTGAGACTTGGTGACTCGGATAAACTTATCCTCAGAAGCAGAGGTGACTCTTGGTCTTCCTTACCTGTGGCGGTCCTCATCTGAGCCAGTTTCTTTGTAGCGCTTGATGGTTTTTGCAACTGCACTTGGGGACACTTTCAAAGTTTTCCCAATTTTTCGGACTGACTGACCTTCATTTCTTAAAGCAATGATGGCCGCTTGTTTTTCTGTACTTAGCTGCTTTTTTCTTGCCATAATACAAATTCTAAGGCTAAGTGCACACGATCAGGAATAATTGCGTTTTTTTCCGCTATTTTCCGCGGTTAAACCACGAACAAAACGCAAGCATTAAGCATTCTATACGTTTTAATTGATTCCGCATGTTTTGTACAAATGTTGCGTTTTTTTCCGCGAAAAAAACGCTTAGCGGAAAAAAAAGCAACATGTTCATTAATTTAGCGTAACCGCGGTGATTCCGCCGCCATAGGAATGCATTGAACCGCTTACTTTCCGCATGTGGCTATGCCCACTATGCGCAATGTAAGCGGTTCATGTGCGGATGGTACCCAGGGTCTGGAGCAGAGGAGACTCTCCTCCAGGCCCTGGGTACCATATCCCTGGTAAAACAATAATTAAAATAAAAAATAATGATATTTCTCACCTTCCGGCGTCCCACGCAGCTTTCCCGCCTTCAGCGACGCTCCCGGCAACTTCCGGTCCCAAGAGTCCTTTGCGAGAATCACCCAGATGGCATAGCGGTCTCGCGAGATGCACGTCATCGGTGTGATTTGTCGCAATTCATCCTTGGGACCGCGAGTTGCCGGGAGCGTCGCTGAGAGGCGGGAAGGCTGCGGGGGCCGCCGGAAGGTGAGAATATCATTATTTATTATTTTTTTTATTATTTTTACATTAGATCTTTTTACTATTGATGCGGCATAGGCGGCATCAATAGTAAAAAGTTGGTCACACGTGTGAAACACTATGTGTGACTCGTGTGATCAACCTGTCAATCAGTTTTCCAAGCGATGCTACAGATCGCTAGGAAAACGCTAGCATTCTGCAAGCTAATTACGCTTGCAAAACGCTATTATTCTGGCGGGAATCAGCATACAAAAAACGTGCGTATTTCCTGCGGGAGAAGTGCGGGATTGCCGCGGAAATTTCTGCGGCAATTCCGCAACGTGTGAACTTAGCCTAACAGTCTATTCAGTAGGACTATCAGCTGTGTATCCACCAGACTTCTGCACAACACAACTGATGGTCCCAACCCTATTTATAAGGCCAGAAATCCCACTTATTAAACCTGACAGGGCACACCTGTGAAGTGAAAAACATTTCCGATCACTACCTCTTGAAGCTCATCAAGAGAATGCCAAGAGTGTGCAAAACAGTCATCAAAGCAAAAGGTGGCTACTTTGAAGAACCTAGAATATAAGACATAATTTCAGTTGTTACACACTTTTTTGTTAAGTATATAATTCCACATGTGTTAATTCATAGTTTTGATGCCTTCAGTGTGAATTTACAATTTTCATAGTTATGAAAATACAGAAAAATCTTTAAATGAGAAGGTGTGTCCAAACTTTTGGTCTGTACTGTATATCACATAGGATATATCAAGACTTCTGCACTGAGATTGCTGCATACATCACATAGGACACACTGAGACTTTCTTGAAAAATTAGATCCTTTCCTAAATCGGTTTCCATCTGCTGTTTGAGCAGCTGCAGGCATATTTGCAGTGCACCTTATTTGAGAACTGTGTAATACCATTCACCTTGTCAAAGGGGGTTGTCAGCGCTGATTGGGCATTGTGAAACACAGTATGAGCAAGCCCTTTTGTCAAGTTCAATATTAACAGTCAGTCATTTATTAAAAAAATTGTAATAGGAATGTCAGAAAAATGGCACAATGAAGAGTTAAGAGAAAGAATGCTCCAGAAATATTTTATGAAGAATTCAAGTATTTACTAAAATAGAAATGTCAGGAGATCTGACAGGCCTCTTTAACTCTCCTACTTGATTGCCATGTTATGTTATCAAGCTTTGAATTCAGATAATGCCGAGATAAACAAGCCTGCTTATGTCACTTATAATGGGCACGTCAGAAAAAGTCTAGATTGACAGCCGAGCTGCAATTCGCAGGGATTGAAATGCTCCGTCTCAGTACTTTATGCTATTGTCAGCAGTGAATTTACTCACCATCGCCTTTTTTGAATCTATTAACCAGGCCTCCCTAAGGGACTATTTAAAAATGGCTGATGAACAGAAATAGGTTCTGGGCTAGCAAAAATTAGGTCAGCTGTATCATTGCAAAGAAAAAAAACCACTCAATCAAGCTCTGATCTGTAACAGTTCTGCACAACAAGCAGATAAACAGCTCTAACAGGTCAGCTGAAGAAAACTTGAGTTTTTGTCTTGCACTTCTTTAGCATGGCTGGGCACTTTTCTACAGTGCGATGAGCACAAGTCGGTCTTAAAAATGCATTAGGCAAACGGCATAGCACATTGGGTTTAATAACAGCCACAGATGAGCAATGCGGAGCTCCGGAACATTTTATAGAGTGCGTTCTCCGGGCGGTGATCGACTGCTTCATTTCATCTATAATTTCAAAACCTGGAAACCCAAATAATGTTTTCCAGGCCTTTTAGCATTGAACATTTCTAGATCTCGCAAAGACTATTTCATGCTCTGCTAGGCCCCAATGGAGATTGTTGGTAATGAGAGAAATGTATATAGAAAATAAATTTCATACCTGCTGCATGAAAACACACAAACCACGGGAAGCAACAGTTTTTAGCGCAGTCACACCACGCAGGGTGTTAATGTCCCGATTTTATCTGGCGACAGGGACGGCGAACAAATCTCGCAAATTCGCTTTATAGTTGTTCAGCTCTTTAGTGGGAGTGTTAATGTCTAACCAAAGCTGTATATTATCCTGTATTCCAGCCACAAATTAATTATTCATCACCGTGGTGTCTTTTTGCAATGGAAATCTGAGATAAATGCTAGGATCCATGTCTCGAAGGGTTAAAAATCGAAATGTATTAAGTACCCGTTAATTTTAGTAGCTTTTTATATCACTAGTCATAAAAGCTGTCATGTTGTAAAGGTTGTTTTAGTGACCTTCACAGCTAATATGGTAACATTTTACAGTCTTATTCCTCGTACTCACCTAGAGCGAATATGTGATAGACAAACTCGAGTTATATCATCAGTGGAAAAATATAAAGCTCTAAAGGGCAGAGATTTTATTAATTATTTTTACTCTGTGTAGAATTTTCTGCTGTATTTGTTATTCGTATGTATCAGATGTTGGACAGTTTGACTTAGATCTGAATATTTAATATTTTTACAAAACTCCAAGTACAACATTTTCTGTTTTTCAAAGATGCTTATAATGCATTAGCCATCAAGACAATGTATAGACAAAAGTGTTGGGTCAGACTTCTTATCTTCTAGCTGTAGCAAAAGACATGGATCGCACATCCAAAATCTATACATTGATCTAATACATTATACATTGATATTACAACTAAGCAAAAACTTACCAAACCGAACATGAGGTTCTGAGTTAAACATTCTGATCATACTTTATGAAGCCCACTATAATAAAGAGTCATATATGGCACTCTTGAGTGGGTGAAAGAGCTGCACAAGTAGGGTATCCAGCTCGTACGCAGTGTCGTCAAAAAATTTATTTTCACTATATCTCTATCTGAGTGCCAAGTTTTTTTGATGACACTGTTTGAAGCCCACTGCCACATCACCTTGAGCTTCTCAGTGGGTCCATAACCTTAAAGGTCCAGGTCCAGGTGCCAGCCACCGCCACCGCATTGTTAATTGGCGTAATGAAAAAAAAATTGAAACTCTATAATTATGTTTTTTGACTACTGCAACAGTGCAATTAAATGCAATAAGAGGCAATCAAAACATTGTATCTACCCCAAAACTGTATCTGTAAAACTGACAGCTCAGTAAACAAAAAATAAGCCATACCAGAGTACTATGTGCCGAACATTGAAAGCGTAATGGGTCTCAGAAAATGGTGACAAGAGGTTTTTTTTTACGATTTTTTTTTTTTTTCCATCCTTTCAAAAGTACAACTCACTCTGTAAAAACAAGCCCTCATAAAGCTAAATTGATGGATGAATACAGTGGGGAAATAATTATTTGATCCCTTGCTGATTTTGATTTTGTAAGTTTGCCCACTGACAAAGACATGAACAGTCTATAATTTTAAGGGTGGGTTAATTTTAACATTGAGAGATAGAATATCAAAAATAAAATCCAGAAAATCACACTGTATAAATTATATAAATTTATTTGCATTTTACAGTGAGAAATAAGTATTTGATACCTCTTGCAAACAAGACTTGGTGGCAAAACCGTTGTTGGCAGCACAGCAGTCAGACTTTTTTTGTAGTTGGTGATGAGTTTTGCGCACATGTCAGAAGGAATTTTGGTCCACTCCTCTTTTCAGATAATCTCAAAATCATTAATATTTTGAGGCTGTCGCTTGGCAACTCGGAGCTTCATCTCCCTCCATAAGTTTTCTATGGGATTAAGGTCTGGAGACTGGCTAGGCCACTCCATAATTAATGTGCTTCTTTTTGAGCCACTCCTTTGTGGCCTTGGCTGTATGTTTTGGGTCATTATCTTGCTGGAAGACCCAGGCACAACCAATTTTTAATGTCCTGGCGGAGAAAAGGAGGTTGTCTCTCAGGATTTTACGGTACATGGCTCCATCCATTCTCCTATTGATGCAGAGAAGTAGTCCTGTGGCCTTAGCAGAGAAACATTCAAAAAGAATAATGTTTCCACCTCCATGCTTGACAGTGGGGACGTTGTTCTTTGGATCATGTGATTTTCTGGATTTTTAATAATCTTTCAATGTTAAAATTAACCTACCCTTAAAATTATAGACTGTTCATGTATTTGTCAGTGGGCAAACTTACAAAATAAGCAAGTGATCAAATACTTATTTCCCCGACTGTAAGTCATGGGTATTGGAAGAAGGGGAGGTAAAAACGAAAACAAAAATAGAAAAAATGCCTGGGAGTGAAGGGGTTAAAGATTCTCTATGTTCTCAGAAATGGGAGATAGGGGTTCACAATTCTATAGCATGATGCTTTTTGGTTACTGGCCACTTCTGCAATCTATCAGAGGTGGTCGGTTTCCTGGGTAAGGATCCGCACGCTTTTAAGGTTTATGTTATAGTTTGTAAGCACTCATCTAAAGCTTTATTGCAGTTGAGTTCCCCTGATGCTGCAGAGGCAAAGGTACCTCTGCTTCCACTGCAGGAGAAGCACAGTGGCACAGCCATTATACTGTTCCCAACTGTCACATCTGACGCGCACCGCCTCCAAAAAGCAGGTTGATGGAATTCAGAGAAGCGGTGCATTCTTAAATGAAAATATTAGACTACTCTAATTACTAAAATAATGTTTTTGATTCCGTCGCATTGAACCAGATGTATAAAATCCAGCCCCTTGGCATGCAGTCTGGATTCACTAACGTTTATGAAAGTATGGGTTCTAAAAAGAGCTCACTAAATTCCTAACTAAGGTCCTGTAATAGAATGCCACCATTGTATCAAGTCATATTGTCAAATTCCTTCCCTCCTAAATATTCCGCAGTAAACTGTGAGCGATATTATTGAAGTGGAAGCATTTAGGAACCCCAGCAGCTCAGCCATGAAATCAAACCAAGCACCTTAACAGAGCAGTGGTCACCAAGTGCTGAGGCACAAAGTGCATTATGGTCATGCACACTCTTCTGACTCAGTAACTGCACAGATCCAAAATTCCCTTTGAATTACCATCAACACTAAAACTATCGAGTTTTAAGGCATATATTCTGTGGAGTGACGAATCATGCATCAGTCTCTGGTAGTATGGTGGACAAAGCTGGTTTCGGTGAGTGTCATGAGAATGTTACCTGCCTAACTACATTGTGTCACCTGTAAAGTTTGGTGGGAGGAGAGATTATGCTATGAGATTGTTTTTTAGGGGTTGCTCTTTTCCCCTTAGTTTCACTGAAGGAAAATGTTAATGGTTAAGCATAACAAGTTATTTTTGATGTTTGTATGCTTCCAAGTTTGTGGGATTAGTTCAGGGAAGTCTCATAGCTGTGTTTGCAGTACACAAAGCAAGATCCATAAAGGTATGGTTGAGTTAGTTTGGTGTGGAAGAACTAGATTGGGCTGCACAGAACCCTTACCTCAACCTCATTAAGAACCTTTCAGGATGAACTACAGCAGAGAAACAGAGATTGTGAGCCAGACCCTCTCATCTGGTTCCCTGACAAATCCCTGCAGGAAAATTGCCCACAGGAAAATTGCCCACAGGTAAAATGCCCACAGGAAAATTGCCCACATGTAAAATTGCCCACACTGATTCTGCCTTACTCCTCCCACCAGCCCAAAACAGCAGAAGATGTAGAACCAGCAGCAGTGTG
>JARQOD010000005.1:118209470-118256858 GCA_033576555.1 Oophaga sylvatica | reverse complement strand
GGACGTTCTTCTCCTTACCCTGACCCAGTGCTAGTCGATGGTCAGGAAGAATTTGTGGTGGAAAGGATTTTAGATTCCAGGTATAGAAATCAGTTACAATATCTGATTAAATGGCAGGGCTACCCAGTGGAGGACAACTCATGGGAACCAGTCAATAACGTTAATGCTCCTCGCTTGCTCCGTCAGTTTCATCAGAGGTACCCACATAAGCCTGGTCTGAGGTCATCCGGAGGTTGTCCCTAAGGGGGGAGTAATGTAAGGTTCTGTGTACATGTTCCTGAAACTCAGTTTGTTCGTCAGCCATTTTACTTTCTGTCTTGCTGCAGCTATCTTGCCCTCAGTCAAAATGGAGTTTCCAGCTTGCATGTTCCCGCCCTGATTCTCTCCTTTGCTTCTTAAGCAGCCACAGCTGAGCAATCAGTGCTTCAGAATCTAGCCTGCAGTGAACCTGTGATCTGACCCCTGAAGCCTTGGACCTTGTACTCCAGCTATTCCTACTGAGGAACTCTGAAGCACTTGTGGACTCTGAACCCTGCTCTTTGAAAGACCCACATTTGCATGGACTTACGGTAACAGAGAAGAAGATCCTGAACCTGTTGTGGAGAGTGATTGCTGAGCTTAGATTACTCTGGCCTGCTGTGTCTCCTGCTTCTGTGTCTGCAAACTGTGTGACTATTTTTGCCAACTTGTATGAAGTAATACAGGACTTTCTATATCAAACCTGTGTCTCATGTATTTTCATCGCACCCAAGCACAAGACGCTATATGAACTGTACTACATACATTACAGCTACTGCTGCCTCTGAGAAACCTGTGGTCAGCTCCACCCCTTGGCAGTCACGTGCTGCAGGTCCTGGTCCTCTCAAGCACACCTCTTCCCTGCTGCTGTCTCGCTACACAGGTATCTTTTGGGGCACAGTTTGTTTATTCAGGACATACGCACTGGCTCAGTGAGCAAGTGCAGTGTGGTGTCCCTGACATTATAAACTACCGTTATATTTTTTCTGAGGGGGAGATTTAGGAGTGTTATCCCCATGGATCTCATTCAGGTGTTAGCAGGTCAGGTGAAACATCTGACGCAAGGGTTCCAGGAGTTGAATGTTGAGCAGAGCATGATGGCTCAGACCCAGCAGCAGCTGGTAGATACCATACTGGGGGCTGTCGCTGCAAGGTCTCTGGGTTCTGGTGGTAGGGATGTGTCGTTAATATCTCCTGAATCTCCAGTTAAACTGCCCTACTACTTCTCAGGGGATAAAAATGAGTTCAGAGCCTTCAGGGAGGGTGTAAACTTTTTTTTCTCCCTGAGGCCTCGCTCTTCTGGGGATGAATTCCAGAGGGTGGGGGTCATTATTTCCCTACTTCGGAGGGCCCAACAAGCCTGGGCTTTTTCTCTCTTTCCTTCTGCTCCTGAGAGGATGACTGTTGATATGTTTTTTCATGCCCTGAGCCGCATCTATGATGAGCCTGACAGGGTCCGTATGGCTGAGGACATGGTAATGAGTGTTCGTCAGGGTAGACATTCAGCCGAGTGGTTCTGTTCGGAGTTCCGACGTTGGGCAGCGGAGGTCTCCTGGAATGATGCCGCCCTTCGAGGGCTATTCCGCAGAGGCCTGTCTGAACGTCTCCAGGACGCCCTGGCCCTTCATCCTCCACCTGATACTTTGGAGGATGCCATAACCCAGGCCGTACGAATGGACCGCAGGCTACGCGCCAGGGGTGTCATGCAGTGTGAAACCTCACTGTTTGCTGGCAGCAAAGAGACTGGAGCCACTACTGAGGTCATGGACATTGGCACTACCTCGCTAAAAGAGGAGAGAAGACATCGCCGGGAGAAACAACTCTGCTTCTATTGTGGAGAGTCCCGACATTGGAGAAAAGATTGCCCCACCTGTCCGTCATCTTCTAAGACGGCGGAAAACTACTAGGTCTGGGTAGCGGTCGAGGAGGCTGCCCAGACCTTCAGGTACTATTTTCCTCATGTCCTAAACTCGTGTTAAAGGTAGAACTGTTGGTAGACAACTATCGTTTTTTCTCAACAGCATTGGTGGACAGTGGTTCATCTCTCAATCTGGTCAGTTCCTGTGTCGTCTCCCAACATAAGATAGGGACAGTCAGGCTGGAGACACCCCTTAAAATTGTTGCAATTGACTCTTCCCCTCTTACCCGTACAGGGATTCTTTATGTTTCCAAAAGGTTTTCTTTGCAGGTCGGTTCTTCACACAAGGAAGAGATGGAATGTTTTGTTGTTTTGCTTCAACGCCACAACCCGGTGATTGACTGGGAATCAGGGGAGATTATTAAATGGGGATCCCAATGTGTCGACTGTTGCCATAAACCTGTTTATTGTCTGAAACTTGCAAAACCTGTCTCAGTGTCTTCTGTTGGTCTGGAGAGTATTCCGGAGTACCTGAAAGACTTTGAGGATGTGTTCTCTGAAAGTGAGGCTGAGGCACTGCCCCCGCATAAATCATTTGACTGTGCTATTGATCTTAGGAACTGGTCCCCGTCGGCCAAACAATCTTTTTTAACTTTGAAAAATTGTTTCACATCCGCTGCTGTTCTGGTTCAACCTGACTCATCCAAGCCGTTTGTGGTTGAAGTTGATGCTTCAGAAGTTGGGGTGGGGGCAGTGTTGTCACAGGGACCTACTTCTCTGACTAACCTCAAACCTTGTGCCTATTTCTCGAAAAAATTTTCTCAGGCTGAGAGAAATTATGACGTTGGTAATAGAGAACTCTTAGCAATCAAGTTGGCGTTCGAGGAATGGAGGCATTTTTTGGAGGGGGCTGCTCATCCCATCACAGTCATCACCGACCACAAAAACCAAGAGTATATCAAATCTGCTAAAAGACTGACTCCTAGGCAGGCCCATTGGTCACTTTTTTTTTTCCAGATTTCAATTTTCTATTATTTTTCCCCAGGGTCTAAAAACGTGAAAGCTGATGCTTTATCACGTAGTTTTGAGCTGCTTTCCGCCCCTGATCCGCTGTCCCCCATTCTTCAACCCAATATCGTTATTGCTGAAGTGTCATCGGAATTGAAGCGGGAGATTGTGGGGGCTCAATCTTTAGTTCCAAGATCCAAACCCGAAAACAAATTGTTTGTTCCTCAGCAGTTACGCACCAGGCTCCTGCGTGAGTTCCATGATTCAAAACTGAGTGCTCACGCAGGCATTTCTGCCACACGAGAGGCAGTGGCTAAAGTCTTTTGGTGGCCTTTGATGGCTTCAGATATTAAGAAGCATGTCGCTGCGTGTGGGGTATGCGCTTGTTCTAAGAGCTCTGATTGCCGGCTGGCCGGGGAATTGGTGCCTTTGCCACTTCCAGGAAGGCCATGGACCCACTTGTCCATGGACTTCATTACCAACCTTCCTTCTTCTCGGGGTAACACGGTTATCTGGGTAGTTGTGGACAGGTTTTCTAAGTTAGCGCATTTTGTACCTATGGCAAGTCTACCTTCTGCAGAGACTCTCGCTAAGCATTTCCTCGCACAGATTGTACTGTTACACGGGGTACCTATGAATATTGTATCTGACAGAGGGGCACAATTTGTGGCCAAGTTTTGGCGGGCTTTTTGCAAAAGGTTGGGGATATCTTTGTCCTTTTCCTCAGCCTACCACCCAGAGAGTAACGGGCAGACGGAGCGCACCAACCAGTCGCTTGAACAAATTCTTCGATGTTTGACTTCTGCTCTGCAAAGCGACTGGTGTGATGCCCTACCGTTAGCGGAGTTCGCCTTCAACAACCGTACCAATCAATCTACCGGTAGGTCACCGTTTTTTATTAATTATGGTTTAAACCCTCATTTTGGTGAATTCTCACGTTTAGATTCGGGCTGTCCAGGAGCTGAGGACTGTGTTAACCAAATCAGGGATCTGTGGTCAAAAGTTCGGTTAAATGTGTTCAGGGCTCAGGAGACTTAAAAGCGTTTTGCAGATAAAAAAAGGGACCCTGCTCAGGTGTTGCAGTGTGGGGACAAGGTGTGGCTCTCCACGCGAAACATAAGTCTTCGTCTGCCCTCCGCCAAACTGGGGCCCAAGTTCATAGGTCCCTATGAGATCATTGAGGTAATTAACCCTGTGGTGTATCGTCTTCGCCTCTCCCCCGCTTTGAAACTCCATAACGTATTCCATAGATCCTTGCTAAAACCCTTGGGATTGGTAGTAGAAGAACCAGCTGCTGTTCCCTCCCCTGTCTTGGTTGATGGGCACATGGAATTTGAGGTACAACATATTGTAGACTCCCGGCGGTCTCGGGGGTCTTTACAGTATCTGGTGCATTGGAGGGGGTACGGTCCAGAGGACCGGTCTTGGGTGCCGGCCAGGTTGGTACATGCTGACCGTCTGGTTTGGGCATTCCATGTTCGGAATCCTGGGAAACCTGGGGGTCCAGAGGCCCCCCATTAAGAAGGGGGTACTGTCATGGTTTACTGGGTTCTCGGACCAGGTAGTCACGGGGTTAACTTGGTTGGCCTCTTTCTGGGTCCTGGGAGGCTTTTTATAGCCTCACTGTGAGGCCAATCTTTGTCGTTTATACTCTGACCTTTGGCTAAGTGTGTCTGACCCTGTGCTTGTGCCAGTGCTTTGTGCCTGTGCTACATTTTGTCTGTTTGGTTCTGATTTGACTGTGTCCCTGTTACGAGTTTTGCCTGGCCCTTTTGTACTGTTTGCCCTCACTGTGTATGACCTCTTGGCTATGTTCTGATCATTCTCTGCCTGCTCCTCTTGTACTGCGTTACTTCTTCTGTGTATTACCTGGCTATCCTGACTATCCATTCTGTCTATGCCCCTTGGTAACTTTATTTCGTAGTTACCCTTCTAGGAGTTTTCCTTTACCTCCTAGATCTCTGGAGCTTAGGCAACGCCCCTAGGCAGTCACGTGCTTCAGGTCCTCTGGTCTGAAGCATTCTCTATCTGCTACTGCTGCCTCTGAGAAACCTGTGGTCAGCTCCACCCTTGGCAGTCACGTGCTGTAGGTCCTGGTCCTCTCAAGCACATGTCTTCCCTGCTGCTGTCTCGCTACACAGGTATCTTTTGGGGCACAGTTTGTTTATTCAGGACATGCGCACTGGCTCAGTGAGCAAGTGCAGTGCGGTGTCCCTGACACAACTCAAGTCTTGACATCATGGGTAGAACATGTGCAATGGGTGTTGAATCCCAGAAAGTGATGTTAAAGGGGTTGTCTGGTCTAAATTGATAACTCTGCAGTCACTCGCTGGTTTCTGAGCGGAGAACGCCGGTGATTTCTGCGTTACTATCCGTACACTTGTATTGAGCGAGGTCTTGCCCTGTGTACTGACGTGCCGACTAGTGGGCACGGCCTCGCTCAATACAAGTGTATGTAGCAAAGCCGTGCCCGCTAGTCGGGCTCTGGCCAGGAGTATGCATAACGTACACGTACCCGCCGGTCTTGGCTCAGAAACCGGCGAATCCCTACAGCACACAGTACGTGCTCTGGGGGGGATTCATAAGTCTACAGTCACACAGAGTGACCGCAGACTTATTATTTTTGACCGGACAACCCCTTTAAGCCATTCTATATATAAGCCAAGAGGGTTAGGGCACATATATAAATCTTTCTTATGGGAGAAATTAAGCCTATTAATGACTGTACCTGATGTAGTCATGGACTTTCAAGATCTGGGATGAAGAATCCAGCAGAGCTTTTCATCTTTTGCTTTATTTAGTACATAACATATCATGATGTCTGTGTTACTAAAATGATGACTTGTTGTGCAATGATAGTTTAGAATTAGTAGCACTGAAATCATGAAATGCATCAATTGCTATGATGAAACTGGTTCTCATAATGATTGTCTCAAGAAAACGAAGAGCAGCAAGTTCATCAAAGTTGCCAGCCTCAGAAACCGCAAATTTACAGGACCTCAGACTATAGCACTCATAAATTAGCAGACACATCTCAACATCACCTATACAAAGGAAACTGCAAAAAGCAAAATGCCTTTAAGGTTAAATTTCTGCAAATAAAACACTACTGAGGACTGCAAACAAAAAGAAGAGACTTGTTTAGGCCAAGTAACACAAGGACTAGACAATAGACCAGTGTAAATTTGTACAGTGATCTGAAGAGACAAAATTTGAGATTTTTGGTACAAACCACCATGTCTTTGTGAAACGCCAAAAACATGAGCAGATAATTTCTATAATTGTGGTGCCCTCGTTGAAGCATTGAGGGGAAGATGGGATGTGGTGTGTGTTTTGTTGGTGATGCTGTTGAAGATTTATTTAAAAGTCATGGCAAACTTATGCAGCATTGATAGCACAGCATTCTGCAATGACATGCCATCCCATTTGGTAAGTGGGACTATCATTTGTGATGCAACATGAAATTGACCCAAAACACCACAGGCTACACATGTGGTCAAAATTGTTTGTACCTCTCGTTTAATGACAGAAAAACCCACAATAGTGACAGAAATAACTTGAATCTGACAAAAGTAATAATAAATCAAAAATCTATGAAAATGAACAAATGAAAGTCAGACTTTGCTTTTCAACCATGCTTCCACATATTTTTTTTTAAATAAAACTCATGAAATAGGCCTGGACAGAAATTATGGTACCCCTGAAAATAATGTCACAAAAGGGACATGTTAAATCAAGGTGTGTCCACAAATTAGCATCACAGGTGACTGCAATCTTGGAATCAGTGAGTGGGCCTGTATAGAGGGCTACAGATACTCACTGCGCTGTTTGGTGACATGGTGTGTATCACAATCAACATGGACCAGAGGAAGCGAAGGAAAGAGTTGTCTCAGGAGATTAGAAAGAAACTTATAGACAAACATGTTAAATGTAAAAGTTCTAAGACCATCTTCAAGCAGCTTGATGCTCCTGTGACTACAGTTGCACATATTATTCAGAAATTTAAGCTCCATGGGACTGTAGCCAACCTCTCTGGACGTGGCCTCAGGAGGAAAATTGATGACAAATCAAAGAGATGAATAATAAAAATGGTAACAAAAGAGCCCAGAAACACTTCTAAACGGAACTTCAAGCTCAAGGAACATCAGTGTCAGATCGCACCATCCTTCGTTGTATGAGTCAAAGTGGACTTCATGTAAGACGACCAAGGAGGACACCATTGTTGAAAAAAAAATCATAAAAAAGCCAGACTGGAATTTGCCAAACTACCAATTGATAAGACATAAAGCTTCTGGGAGAATGTCCTATGGACAGATGAGACAAAAATGGAACTTTTTGGCAAGGTACATCAGCTCTATGTTCACAGACAGAAAATGAATCATATCAAGAAAAGAACCCTGTCCCTACTGTGCAACATGTAGGAGGATCTGTTATGTTCTGGGGCTGCTTTGCTGCATCTGGCACAGGGTGTCTAGAATCTGTGCTGGGTACAATGAAATCTCAGGACTATCAAGGGATTTAAGAGAGAAATGTGCTGCCCAGTGTCAGAAAGCTTGGTCTCAGTTGCAGGTCATGGGTCTTGCAATGGAATAATGACACAAAACATACAGCTGAAAACACCCAAGAATGGCTAAGAGGAAAACATTGGACTATTCAGAAGAGGCCTTGAAGCATTGAAGAGCTGTATTATATGTTACCATATGGTTTATGATGTAATAAAACCTAAGGACTTTTTGCATAAGATCGAGTCTCCTGATTTACCTCTGAAGCAGCCGAGTGAGTGAAACCTTACAATTGGTGGATGGAATGCTGGCAGCGGCCCAAGGAGCACATGTTCCAGGACTGGGAATGAGGAATCAGAGGAGGAACGGACGGTCTGTGAAAACCGTGAGTGTGACCAGTGGTCACGAATAAACTGCATTGATGTTTATATGTGGTGCCTCTGAAGATAAGAGGTATCTGAAGAAACTGTTAAGCAGTGGTGACAGACAGGAGTCTGTGTTATGTGACCGGGGTCATTGAGAAGTAAGCAAAAAGCATGCTGAGAGGATACCTCAGAGGAGGTGTCCGGAAACCTGCGTGGCCAACAGGTAACAGACAGGAGTCTGTGGTGTACTGACGGGTCAGTGAGACTGTTTTTTCCTTTGTGGGATATCTCTGCGAGAAGAGGTGTCCGGAAAATCTCTCTGGCTGAGAGTGGTGACAGACAGGAGTCTGTGTTGTGCTGACGGGTCAGTGAGAAACTTTTTTTTTTCTGGGATACGTGTGAGGTGTTTGCTGTGGCTCGTGGAGTCATGAAGGTGACAAGCGGCTGGCTGTGACTCGTGGGGTCATGAAGGTGACAAGCGGCAAGACAGCGCAGCATGCAGAGACTTGTGGTGGCAGGAGCTACAGTGACTGTTGCAGCAAGAGGTTCTGCAGCAGCCGGAGCTGCAGTGGCAGCCATAGCAGCTTGGGAGTAGCATCTGGAGGTGCTGGTTGTTGGTGGCTGCAACGGAAGCGGTAGCAGTACCACCAGGAGCTGGTGTGGTAAAGAGGACAGTGTGAACCGAGGCACATGGACTCTTAAAGGGCCGTTTCACGCCCTGGGTGGAAGACACTGTCTGAGGGTACTGTGTGGACTGGGGCCTGTGGGAGCCGTGGTGTGTACCCCAGTGATGGGTGGTGTCCCAAAAGGGGGGCGGCAACCCAAAACAGGGATGGTTACCCACAAGGGGGCGGAGTCCCAAAAGGGGGCGGTAACCCAAATTGGGATTGTGGCCCGAAAGGGGGTGGAGTCTCAAAAGGGGGTGGTAGCCCAAATCAGTAAAGTGGCCCAAAAGGGGGCGGAGTCCCAAAAGGGGGTGGCACCGGTTTCCTCAGTGGACATATCTGAGGAACAGAGGTGTGGGTGTTATACGTATTCCGCATGTGGCATAGACTTCCCGTTTGATAACAGCCCACAGGTGTGTACGGTAATGTTACATAGGGAAGGAGTCTCTGGACAGTTGGACTCAAAGAGTCAGGTGACTCTGAAAGGAACTCCGCTAGTTCTCTGTCTGACCGAGAAAAAGGTCCAGGTGTGCTGCATCCACGGGCTCATTGTGGACTATTTGGTAGACAGGTTAATGCTTGAGATGTCCACAAGTTTCGAAGATCAAGATGGCGGTATACCACCGAACGTATTGTACCCCTATGAGAGGGAACGGGACTTTGTATTTTTTGAAAATGCATGGGAGGTTGATGTAGTGTGGGGTTGCTCAGAGGAGAGACGGAATGTCCCTAAGGGAGCCCCATCACAGCAGGCGACCGTAGTGGTTCCTTGTAGTGTGAAGTGTGGAAAGGAGGTAACACCTAATAGCGATAGTCCCGAGCCCCAGGTGACCAGAAGAAAGTGTGGGTCAGAACAACTCGGGGACTTGGAGGTGACGAGACGTGTGACCGTGGGAAACGGTTTAGCTCTAGCGCAAGGGTCTGACACCTGTCTAGGTGGGGACGTGCTGTTCCAGGATGACAGGGGGAGTGGGAGTGACTCCTGTGCAGACTGTGACTCGACCGCAAGGGAAAGCGAGTGCAGTAAGGTGGAGCCAAGTAAAAATGGTAGATCTTCCTCTCGCAGCAGGGGCCGCGGAAAGGCGGGACAGGCTACAACCTCTAAGAAGAGAAATGATGAGGAAGAGTCAGGGTCAGGTACCGGTCAGGTTACTGTCCTTGATAAAGAGGCCACATTATCTCTGACAAATCCCAGCACAGAGGTAGGGCTGGAGGTAGAACAGACCTGTAGTAGATCCACATCTGCAATGCCCGGAAAGGGTGAAATGGCTCAGTATGATGAAGGCTCCAGGGTACCGGAGGTAGAGCTGTTGAAAGAAACAGTAAAAGAGGCAGTTGAGCAAGAAAGGGTCCTGAGACGAATAATTGAGCACAGAATGGAGGAGCTGGAGAGGGAAGTCTCTAAGCTCAGAGATCATCTGTCAGCGTGTCATAGTATGAACAAGGCCCTATGGAAAGATATGGAGGTGCTCAGAGAGGCCCAGGAGAAGCATCAGCAGGAACTTCTCCGGAGGGAGGATGAGTGTCGCGGCTTGGCAGAGGAGCGAGATAAAGTTCTTCGTAAGCTCAAGATGGAGAAAGAGACTAATGCCCAGCTCCAGAAATCCACGGGAGACGAAGTACAGCAAGCAAAGTGCCACACAGATGGCCACACAAGAAATGCTGAGGTCTTGGAGAACTGCGCTGATGCTCAGGAGGAGGAGGTCCAACAGCATGTTCAGGAAAAGGAGACATCGCTTTTCAAGTGTATGATAGAGGTACCCGAAGACATGCAAGAAGCTTGTGCCAGTGAGGATGTACATGAGGCCTTTAGAAAAGCGGTAGAAGCATGTAGTGTGAACTGGGTGCCAGAGATGAAACAGTTAGTCATACTGTCAACTAAGGAAGTCACACTGAAGCGAGTGGCTGTCCTGAGAGACATGCACCTACATTGTCTCCGCACAAAGCAACTGATCCTGTTGAGAAATCACGAAGCCACTCGACGTTTGGAGCAAGCAAGAAAGGCTCAAAGTCAGCTTGGATTAATGGAGGACATCATTCAAGTGCCCAGAGGTCTGGTGAAGAAAGTCATCGGAAGACTTGGGAAAATGATGCAGGAGATGGTGAATAAGTCCGGTGTGACGAGAGTCAGGATTCCGGCTGATGACGAAGTCCAGGTTGTGGGTGAAGACGGGATGGTTCCGTTCCTCGTTGTCGGATCCAGGGAGAGCCTTGGGAATATCCAGATGCTCCTGGAGTATCGTGTGTCCTACCTGAGAGAAGTAGAGCAACTACGACTTGAGAGGGACCAGGTCAACAGGAACCTGCAGAAAATAGAAAGAAGATGGCCTCCACCTTCAACCCGTGGTATTGAGAGGAGAAGAGATAGAAGTAGTGATGCCTCAGTTAGCTCAGTGATGAGTGACTTAAGCAGGAGAACCTATAGTGGAAAAAATGAAAAGGACGCAGACCAGACAGGACGTATGGGTGCAAATGAATTGCGACGCCGTACTGACCACTGGGGAGGCGGGTGGTCTGACAGAGGGCCCGACTTAGCCAGACGGTTTGACTGGCAGAAACGACCGAGAAGGATCTCTGGTCGGGTAATAAGTGTTCAACCCCACAAGTTTGAACAGAGGGGGGAGGTATGTGGTGCAGTGACACCTGATGCAGCTAGGGGGCACTGTGTATGCTCCTCGAGGTATGCATGGAAGCATGGTTTGTGTTGTGGTGAAGGACCTGTGATGAGGTCATGATCAGGTGACCTAACCATGTGATCCTGACCTCACCTATGTTATGTGTATCAAAAGGACCTGTGATGAGGTCATGATCAGGTGACCTAACCATGTGATCCTGACCTCACCTATGGGTGGGGTTACACCTATGTAATGGAGTTTGTTTTGCACCTGTGAGAGAGTGTGTGGGAGTCTGCCAGTGTGGACAGGCTTCCATGTGTCCAAGGCAGGACATTACAGAGAGGTCTCTGTGAATGAAGAGTGAGGCTCCAGGCAGGAGCTGAAGCATTGAAGAGCTGTATTATATGTTACCATATGGTTTATGATGTAATAAACCTAAGGACTTTTTGCATAAGATCGAGTCTCCTGATTTACCTCTGAAGCAGCCGAGTGAGTGAAACCTTACAGAGCCCTGACCTAAATCCTATTGAGCATCTTTGGAAAGAGCTGAAACATGCCATCTAGAAAAGGCAACCTTCAAACACAAGACAACTGGAGCAGTTTGCTCTTGAGGAGTGGGCCAAAATAACCTGTCGAGAGGTGCAGAAGTCTCATTGACATTACAGGAATCATTTGATTGCATTGATTGCCTCAAAAGGTTGTGCAGCAAAATATTAAGTTAAGGGTTCCATCATTTCTGTCCAGGCCTATTTCATGAATTTTATTTTTTTTTAAATTCTGTAGAAGCATGGTTGAAAAGCAACATCTGACTTTCATTTTCATAGATTTTTGATTATTATTTCTTTTGCCAGATTCAAGTAATTTCTGTCACCATTGTGTTTTTTTCTGTAATTAAACGAAGGGTACCAACAATTTTGGCCACGTGTGTATGTAAGGGCTATGTGACTAAGAAGCAGAGGGCTGGAGTGCTGCTTCAGACAGGAGAGGAGGGATGTATTTAGGGGAGGGAAGGTGGGGCATTTGCCCAGGCGCTGATGACAGGGGGGCGCAGTCAGGCCGCTTAATGCAGTAGTCCAATGTCTCTCCCCAGTGGTTGCATTTTGCCATCTCTCCACCCCCTGTAGTGGTAGTCGGCACTTCCAGGCCAGGGCGATGTCAGCAGCTTATATAAATCAGCACCACCAGCACCACAGAGGCGCATTCAACGTTGTTGGTAAGTGCTCCGGTGGAGCTGAACACACCAAAGATTTATTTTAAAAGGATGTGGGAGGAATGGTTTTATGGACAAAGTATGGAGAATGAACAAACGGATGAGTGCAAACACAGAATGGGGAGCGAGGGAAGGGGGATAGATGCAGGCGCAGTTTGGGGAGTGATGGGGTGGGCACAGACACAGTTTTGGGAGTGAAGGGGGAATGGGTGAAGACACAGTATGAGGAGTGAGGGAAATGAGTGCAGACACCATATTGGGAGTGAGGGTGGAATGGGTGCAGAGACAGTATGGGGGGCAAGAAGCATGGGTGCAGACACAGTATTGGAAGCAAGGGGTGATGGGTACAGACACAGTATTGGGAGCTAGAGAGGGGAATGGGTACCAACACAGTATGAGTAATCATGGGGGGTGGGTGCAGACAGTATGAGGAGCTAGGGGGAATGGTGAAGAAACTGTTTTGGGAGCGAGGGAGGACTAACGGGTGCAAACACTGTATGGGGAGCAAGAAGGGATGGGTGCAAACAGTATGGAGAGCAAGGAGTATGGGTGCAGACACCGTATTGGGAGCGAGGGAGGGGAAAATGGGTATGGACACAGGATTGGGTGTGAGGGAGGGGATGGATGCAGACATAGTATTGGGAGTGAGGGAGAGGGAATGGGTATAGACACAGTATGGGGAGTGAGTCGGGTATGGGTAGTGAGGGGATGCATGTGAACATAGTATGATGAGTGGGGGTATGTATGAGGAAACTTTATGAGGGGGTTGGATGTGAGCAGAGTATGGGGATTGAGGGTCAGTGTATTAGTATTAGTAGAGTATTGGGTGGGGACACAGTATGGGAAGCAGGGGAGGATGTATGAGGAAACAGTATGAGAGAGGGATGGGTGTGGACATAGTATGGGGCAAGGGGAATGGGATGGGAGAGGACACAGTATGTGGAGCAAGGGGATGTGTGAGGAGACAGAATAGACACTAAGGGGGTAAATATGTGAGGTAGATTTGAGCAAAACAAGTCGGTCAGATTCATAAGTCACCGACTTTAGCCAAAGTCGGGTTTCGTTGACCGAAACCCGACCATAGCATGCAGTTGGACATGCGGTCGGCAAAACGAGCTCCAAAGTCAGTTTTCACAGAATGCTTGCAGGCGCCTTTTTTCAGCCAATGAGCAAGGACATACACTGTGGGCAATGAGATGACATGTGCAGCGTCCACCACCATCTTAGAGAAGGGCATTGCAGTGATTGGCTTGCTTTGGGGGGCGTCATAGTGTCTATAAAAGCCCTGAGCGCCGACCTCCATTTTACTTCAGCCGATCTTAACAGTAGAGAGAGGTTGCTGATGCTGTTTATCAGTAGAGAGAGAGTTAAGGCTTGAAAGAAAAGTTCTTCTGTGCTTGTGCTGATAGCAATTGTGCTGTACAGTTAGTGTGCAGTGACAGGGGAGGATTTTCTTGTGTGCAGCAGCGCTGGTTATTAGGCTGCCTGATAGCTGTATTGCTGTGTGTGCACTTCTGTGCAGACTGCTTTTTACACAGCACTAATACTTTTATTCTTTTTTTTTGCACAGTTACCGACCGTTCATTTATTTCCCACACCGTATAGAGCTGTACGCTCCTCACACACTACCGTGTACCGGCTGATATCACAGACAAATACATGCAAATATCTGTGTGTGACTCCGGAAATATATACGGAGATTGAAATTTTCCCCTACACTGTATACAGCTGTCCGATTCTGATACAGTACCGTATATCTGCTCTTTGTATTACGGTCAAATCCATACTGAGTGAGCGTCTGTCTGTGACTCCGGAATTATATACAGAGATTTAAATTTTCCCCTACACCGTATACCATCACCATCACCAACTCCCTCTCAGTCCGCCATGTCCACCGCTAGTTCCCCTATGTGCAGCTCTCTAGTCCAGCTCACCCTAGCAGACACTCTGAGTAGGACAAGAAAGTACTCATCCTCTCATCCGTGTACACTGGCTTTGAACGCCTACATTGCCAAACTGATCTCAAGAAATCATGCCCTTCTGTTTGGTTGAAAGCGCAGCGTTCCGAGAGCTCATGGCCTATGCTGTCCCATTCTCTGACCTACCCAGTCGGAACTTCTTTTCTATAAAAGCCATCCCTGCCCTCCACCTGCATGTGAAAGACCGCATTGTCCATGCACTCAAACAATCAGTGAGTGGAAAGGTGCACCTCACAACAGATGTATGGGCCAGTAGGCATGTCCAGGGCCGTTACGTGTCCATCACTGAGCACTGTGTTAATGTGGTGGATGCAGGGTCCACAGGGGACAGCGGCGGTGAGACAGTGCTGCCTAGCCCACGGTATAGGCAACAGTTGGCTGTAGGCGTTCGACCCTCCTCCTCCTTCAGAAGCGAAAGCTCGTCGACAGAGCACAGTCGCACGAGCACTCCATCCGCAGCTGCCTGTGTTGCACACAAGGTGTCCTACTATCGATCAGCTAGGGAGAGCATCAGCAGGCTGTTTTAAAGATGATGTCTTTGGACGACAACAGACACAGCGCGGAGGTACTGGCCGACTACTTGCAGCGAGAAACTGAGTCATGGCTGGGCAGTCTACATCTTGAGCCAGGCAAGGTAGTCAGTGATAACGGATGTAATTTTGTGGCGGCCAAAGCCCTGGCAAAACTCAGACACATACCTTGCCTGGCTCACATCTTGAACCTGGTGGTGCAGTGCTTCATAAATAATTATCCGGAGTTACCAGCCCTGCTCCATAAGGTGCGAAGACTGTGCTCGCACATCCGTCGCTCGCCCGTAGACTCCAGTCGTATGCAGAGGCTGCAGCGATCGCTCCACCTCCTCAAGCACCGCCTAATCATAGACGTTGCAACAAGGTGGAACTCCACCATGCACATTATTTTGAATAAATCCCCAACAGTGTCACCAGCAAAGCACCCCCACACCATCACACCACCTCCTCCATGCTTCACGGTGGGAACCAGGCATGTAGAATCAATCTGTTCACCTTTTCTGCGTGCAAAGCAGTATTCAAAGCAAAAGGTGGCTACTTTGAAGAACCTAGAAATAAGACATATTTTCAGTTGTTTCACACTTTTTTGTAAAGTGTAATGTATAATTCCACATGTGTTAATTCATAGTTTTGATGCCTTCAGTGTGATTCTACAATTTTCATAGTCATGAAAATACAGAAAAATCTTTGAATGAGAAGGTGTGTCCAAACTTTTGGTCTGTACTGTACATGTCTATGTTAATAAAAGTGGTTATTAGCATTAACGGAGTTGTCCAAGTTTTTTATGAAGGCCTGCAGTCACTATATGTGACTGCAGACTTCTGAATTCTCACAGTGCACACTGCACGCTGTCAGGATTCTCTGGAGAGAGTGGGAGGTCACAAAATCGCAAGTATGCAATTTACATACATGTAGTGACGTACCGATTAGACATGTGTGGCCTCGCTCAATGAAAATGAATTGAACGAGGCCAGACACATCTAATTATATTGTGTCCACTCCGCCGTCATGAGAAAATCCTAAAATTGTGCAGTGCGTGCACTGTGAGAATTGAGAAGCCTATAGTCACATAGAGTTACTACAGACTTTCATCACAAACCTAGACCAAACATTTAATCATAAAATGAAGACTTGTAGCTTGACATTCCTAACAGTGTGTAATGTACTCACTGTCAGGATTCAGCTCTGCTTGCTAGTTTCAGCAGTTATCACATGGCCACTTCACTCATATGTGATTTTCATTCTTAGGGCTCATACTCACTTGAGCCGAAAACGGATGATTTTCAGCCGATAAAAAATCGGATTCAAATCGGACCAATGTTATTCAATAGAACACATCTCATTTGCGATTTTTTTCTCAGCCGAAATCAGTGTGAGAAAAAAATCGCAACATGCTGCAATTTGTAGCGATTTTGGCATGATAATCGCTAATGCAAGTCAATGGATGCGATAAAAAATCGGATAGCACTCGCATCATGCGAGTGCTGTCCGATTTATATGCACCAATGTCTTTTGAAAAGCCGGCAATTCATCCCCGGCTACTGTAAAATCACACTGACAGCTCACAAAACACTACATATATACACATATAATACATATATACAGTGCCTACATGTAGTATTCAACCCCCTGCAGATTTAGCTGGTTTGATAAGATGCAAATAAGTTAGAGCCTTCAAACTGCAAACGAGAGTAGGATTTATTAACAGAAGCATAAATCTTACAAAACAAAAAGTTATGTTGCTCAGTTGAATTTTAATAAATTTTAAACATAAAAGTGTGGGTCAATTATTTTACAACCCCTATGTTTAATATTTCGTGGAATAACCCTTGTTTGCAATTACAGCTAATAATCGTCTTTTATAAGACCTGATCAGGCCGGCACAGGTCTGTGGAGTTATCTTGGCCCACTCCTCCATGCAGATCTTCTCCAAGTTATCTAGGTTCTTTGGGTGTCTCATGTGGACTTTAATCTTGAGCTCCTTCCACAAGTTTTCAATTGGGTTAAGGACAGGAGACTGACTAGGCCACTCCAACACCTTGATTTTTTCCCTCGTGAACCAGGCCTTGGTTTTCTTGGCTGTGTGCTTTGGGTCGTTGTCTTGTTGGAAGATGAAATTACGACCCATCTTAAGATCCTTGATGGAGGAGCGGAGGTTCTTGACCAAAATCTCCAGGTAGGCCGTGCTATCCATCCTCCCATGGATGCGGACCAGATGGCCAGGCCCCTTGGCTGCGAAACAGCCCCACAGCATGATGCTGCCACCACCATGCTTGACTGTAGGGATGGTATTCTTGGGGTCGTATGCAGTGCCATCCAGTCTCCAAACGTCACGTGTGTGGTTGGCACCAAAGATCTCGATCTTGGTCTCATCAGACCATAGAACCTTGAACCAGTCTGTCTCAGAGTCCTCCAAGTGATCATGAGCAAACTGTAGACGAGCCTTGACATGACGCTTTGAAAGTAAAGATACCTTACGGGCTCGTCTGGAACGGAGACCATTGCGGTGGAGTACGTTACTTATGGTATTGACTGAAACCAATGTCCCCACTGCCATGAGATCTTCCCGGAGCTCCTTCCTTGTTGTCCTTGGGTTAGCC
This sequence comes from Oophaga sylvatica, assembly GCA_033576555.1. Classification (NCBI taxonomy): domain Eukaryota; kingdom Metazoa; phylum Chordata; class Amphibia; order Anura; family Dendrobatidae; genus Oophaga; species Oophaga sylvatica. The sequence continues at coordinate 118,239,508 of JARQOD010000005.1, read as the reverse complement.
TTGACTCTTCGGACAAGCCTGGCCTCGGCACGGGAGGAAACTTTCAAAGGCTGTCCAGGCCGTGGAAGGCTAACAGTAGTTCCATAAGCCTTCCACTTACGGATGATGCTCCCAACAGTGGAGACAGGTAGGGCCAACTCCTTGGAAAGGGTTTTGTACCCCTTGCCAGCCTTGTGACCCTCCACGATCTTGTCTCTGATGGCCTTGGAATGCTCCTTTGTCTTTCCCATGTTGACCATGTATGAGTGCTGTTCACAAGTTTGGGGAGGGTCTTAAATAGTCAGAAAAGGCTGGCAAAAGTGATCATTAATCCACACATGTGAAGCTCATTATTCTTGGTGCCTGAACTACTTCTTAATACTTTAGGGGGACCAAACAGAATTCTTGTGGTTTGAGGGGTTGAATAATAAATGACACTCTGAATTAACTTTTAACGTTTTTAAAAAAAAAAAAAAAAATTAAAACAAAAATTTTTGCTGCAGTGCATTTCCCACTTCCAGGCTGATGTACAGTACAAATGTCATAATGCCAAGTTAATTCCGCATGTGTCAACCAGCTAAATCTGCAGGGGGTTGAATACTACTTGTAGGCACTGTATATATACATGTCATTGTGACATATATATATATATATATATATATATATATATATATTTATAGTTCATACACTTCTACATTATAATAGTATAATAGCTGTTAATTCATCCCCGGCTATACTGTAAAATCACACTGACAGCTTTAATAAAGAATGGACAGAATACATATACACACATAGAATACATATATGTATGTCATTGTGACACATATATATATATATATAATATATATATATATACATATATTTATAGTTCATAGACTTCTACATACTGTAATAGCCGTTAATTCAATTGCCGGCTTTTGTGAAATCACAGACCCGACATGAAATGACACATGGTTTACATACAGTTAACCATGTCATTTCATGTAGTTTGATATCTGGTTTTCACTAACAATTACCGTATATACTCGAGTATAAGCCGACCCGAGTATAAGCCGACCCCCCTAATTTTGCCACAAAAAACTGGGAAAACTTACTGACTCGAGTATAAGCCTAGGGTGGAAAATGAGATTATGCCCTATATGCTGCCCCATGTATTATGCCCCCATAGATGCTCCATAGATTGTGCCCCCATAGATGCTCCATAGATTGTGCCCCCATAGATGATCCATAGATTGTGCCCCCATAGATGATCCATAGATTGTGCCCCCATAGATGATCCATAGATTATGCCCCCATAGATGCTCCATAGATTGTGCCCCCATAGGTGCTCCATAGATTGTGCCCCCATAGGTGCTCCATAGATTGTGCCCCCATATATGATCCATAGATTGTGCCCCCATATATGATCCATAGATTGTGCCCCCATAGATTATTCCCCCATAGATGCTCCATAGATTGTGCCCCCATATATGATCCATAGATTGTGCCCCCATAGATTATTCCCCCATAGATGCTCCATAGATTGTGCCCCCATAGATTATGCCCCTATAGATGCTCCATAGATTATGCCCCCATAGATGCCCCATAGTATAGGCCTCATACGCTGCCGCTGCTGCTGCAACTGAAAAAAAAAAGACATACTCACCTCTCGTCGCTGGGGGCCAGGTGCCGGTGTCCTGAGCAGGTGGGGACACCGGCGTGCTATGTGGGACAGGTGCCGGTGTCACCGCTCGCTCAGGGCCCCGGCATCTGAGACATTTACCTGTCACCGGGACCACCGCTGCTCGCCGCTGTCTTCCGGGTCCTCCAGCAGTGAATGATCAGGCAGAGGGGGCGGCGCACAGTAACGACGTCATCGCAACCTCTGCCTGAACATCGCAGCAAGAGGACCCGAGGACACAGCAGCGCATCGGTGGAACGGGACAGGTAAATATCGCTTATACTCACCCCTCCTGCCAGCGCGTCTCTGCCCTGTTCTTCTCCCACGGTCCCGGCGCCAGTGTTCAGCGGTCACGTGTTACCGCTCATTAAAGTCATGAATATGTGCATATTCATGACTTTAATGAGCGGTACCACTGAGGGCTGAACACAGGCGCCGGGACCGTGGGAGAAGAGCAGGGGGGCTGCAGAGACCGCGCCGGCGGAGGGGTGAGTATATAGGACAGCTGCGCTCCCCTGCCCCGCCGACCCCCTGGTATATGACTTGAATATAAGCCGAGAGGGGGACTTTCAGCCCTAAAAAATGGGCTGAAAATCTCGGTTTATATTCGAGTATATACGGTACATGAGTGTATGTGTGCAAAATTTCACACATGTAAGGGTTAACGAAAGATGTAAATTCGTTGACAAAAAAGGCGTGGCCTCCCGCCCTATTTTCTCAACCAGACAGACAAAACCAGCGAGTGGGGGCAGATAATCTTAGCCTAGGGAAGGTGCATTTACTTTGTGCCCCCCCTGGCTCCTAACATCTGCCCCCAGCCACCCCAGAAAAGGCAAATCTATAATTAGATTCGCCCTTTCTGGCACTTTGCCGGTCTATTCCCATTGCCCTGTAGCGGTGACGAATGGGTTAATAATGGGTTAAAGCCACCTTGCTATTGAAAGGTGAGTTTAAGCCAGGTTAATAATTGAGAGTTGTCAATTAGACAACTCTCAATTATTAATCCTATTGAAGTAAATAAAAAAACACACACACTTTAAGAATAAATAATTTTAGTGAAATAAAAACACATTTTTTTGACCATCTTTTATTTAACTCTTAATCCCTCTATGAAGCCCTTGATCTCCTATAATAAAGAAAAAATAATAAAACAACATTATTCTTACCTATCCGGCGATCTGTCACGTCCCACGCTGTAATCCTTCACAAAGGGTTAACTAGCTTTCAGCCAAGCAGTGCAGCTAATGCTGCCTGCTCAGCTGAAAGCTCCTGAATGAATGAGCTTATCTCTGGCCGACAGAGAGGATGTGATTACTGTGTGAAGCTTAATTGATAGCTTCCCACAGAAATCAGTTCACTTCAGGTCAGCGGGGACTCCCTCTGACGTCACTGATGCTGTGCGGTGTCCCCGCTGACCTGAAGTGAACTGATTTCTGTGGGAAGCTATCAATTAAGCTTCCCACAGTAATCACATCCTCTCCTGTCGCCGGGAGAGGAAGTCATTCTTTCAGGAGCTTTCAGCTCACCAGGCAGCATTACTTGCGCTGCTTGGCTGAAAGCTAGTTAACCCTTTGTGAAGGATTACAGCGTGGGACGTGACAGATCGTCGGATAGGTAAGAATAATGTTGCTTTTTTATTTTATTTTTATTACAGGACATCAAGGGAATCGAGGATTGCCAGTAAAATAAAATATGGTCAAAAACTGTGTGTTTATTTCATTAAAATTATTTTTCATTAATGTGTGTGTATTTTTTAACCATTTCATATAATAGGATTAATAATTGATAGTTGTCTAATTGACAACTCTCAATTATTAATCTGGCTTAAACTCGCCTTTCAATAGCAAGGTGGCTTTAACCCATTATTAACCCATTCGCCACCGCTACAGGGCAATGGGAATAGACGGGCTAAGTGCCAGAAAGGGCGAATCTAATTATAGATTTGCCTTTTCTGGGGTGGCTGGGGGTAGATGTTAGTAGCCAGGGGGGGGCACAAAATAAATGCACTCTCCCTAGGCTAAGATTATCTGCCCCCACTTGCTGGCTTTGTCTGTCTGGTTGAGAAAATAGGGCGGGAGCCCACGCATTTTTGGTCAACAAATTTACACCTTTTATTAACCCCTACAGGTGTGAAATTTTGCACACATACACTCATGTAATTGTTAGTGAAAACCAGATATCAAACTACATGAAATGACATGGTTAACTGTATGTAAACCATGTGTCATTTCATGTCGGGTCTGTGATTTCACAAAAGCCAGCAATTGAATTAACGGCTATTACAGTATATAGAAGTCTATGAACTATAAATATATGTATATATATATATAATATATATATGTCACAATGATATATATATATATATATATATATATGTATTCTATGTGTGTATAGGTATTCTTTCCATTCTTTATTAAAGCTGTCAGTGTGATTTTACAGTATAGCCGGGGATGAATTAGCGGCTATTATACTATGTAGAAGTGTAAGACCTATATATATAAATATATGTATATATATATAATTATTTGCTTTTTGTGTACATTTTTTTTTTACAATGTGATTTTTACATGACTTTTTACATAGAGATAACTGCTCTATGTAAAACGTCATGTTAAAAACGCATTGCATACAGATGGAAAACTGATGGAAAACGGATGGAGCAATTAAAAATTGCATACAAATCACAAGACAATCGCAGGACAATTGCATATATTCGGACCGTTTTTTTCCATCCAGAAAACTGACCGTTTTTTTTTCCACAAATGGGTATAAGCCCTTTCACTGAACATTTAGAGAAATATGAAGAGCAGCTTGTTGGCACGTGACTGTAGGTAAGCAAATCGCATATGAATGAGCAATCACATGACGACTACTGAAACCGCTTGGGGAGGGGAGGCGACTAAACTGAATTCTTGCTCTGGGTGCCAAAAAACCTACATACTCCTCTGCTTCAGATGACATGACATCCACAATAATCTTACTTAAACCCAATTGAGTTAGTTTGGAATCAGTTTGAAGACTCATAGAAAAATATATCTACTTTCTTTAAAAATCAACTTTACACCTGTCCATAGGTGATGTGTATTATAGCCATTCAATTCAATTGAAATAAATGAGGCAGAGCTGCAGCACCACACACAACTTGTGGATAGGCGTGATACTGTTTTTATAATTCTGGACAATCTATTCAAAATCGAAACGCAAAAGATGTTCTTGATAGATCGTCAAGAAAAGTAGTAAAAAATACTAGCAAAGTCCAAACATTGTATTATCATGCCAATTATATGTTTACATGATAATACAACTATTTTAATGTGTATATACAGCAAATTAATCAGGAATTCATGCTCTTCAGCTTGGGCTGCCATCAACAGCACGCACATTGTTGACAGTTTCCAGGTAGCCGCAGATAAGTATGTTTTTCATATCTACTGTAACAGAAATGCTAGAAATTTCTGATGAATACACAGTTAGTCAATCAGTCAATGATGATTCAAAAGGTGTAGCTCCACTTTAATGTACTACTTAATACAAGTAATGTTGCTGTTTGATAGTGAAAAGGCAAAACTAAGAAACCATAATCGGCGACATTCTGAAATAGTAAGGTACATTGCTATAATGAAAAGTGAACATTGCTAAAACTTGAAATAACAAGTGACTATGCTCTGTCATTCTTTTTAGTTACGTTGCTGTTCTTGTAAATGATGTGCCTTCGAGCTGCGCATTAAGAAGGTGTCATCTTGCCACCTTCGGTTTTTGATATGTCAGTTAGGATTTTCATCATCGCTTATCTTTTATCTTGATTCTGATAATTAGTATCTCTTCTCCGAGTCCTTACAAGTAAATATCACTTTTCAATAAACTGACACAAGGAAAAGTCTGCCTTCAGCAAGGTATTCAATTTGAGTTTAATAGATTTACATAGTGTGTGTTTTATGGTGTCATTAGGTCTGGATTTAACATTAGTTATACCTCTTCTATAATTGTTGTCAAAAACCCCTTAACATTATTTGATGTATGTATCCACCATGAGGACATGTCACTTTATGCTCCATGGTGGATGTGTATGTCTTGGTGATCACCCAATACAGCTTCTCTACCGATGCGATAAACTGCAGGAGACAGATTGATATACAGGATATATCCAGGCTTCTGCTATATTTGTTAGTAACGGTGTTCTCAACAATCTAAGCAGTTTAAGACCTCATTTGTCGCTTCCAATAGTGACAGTGCACTTGAAGAGTTTGACAGATGAAGAGCACTCCCTCTGTCAGCCATGGCATCCCCACAGCATAGTCTGGCGTACCTATAGGTTGCTATGGTATCAAGACCTAACAATAGACTACGGTTTTGCAATGTATCTTACATGTTTGAATTGCCTTGAGCGACTAATAAGTATTACAAAAATATGTTTTTAAGTGTTTAAAAAGATAAATAAAAACCCTCCCCGGTTTTCCCAATAAAAAATTGTTTCATTTGCTAAAAAACAAACATGTCCCAAAACACATATTTAGCTTTACCACGTATTTAACGATCTGTACAATAAGACTGTATCATTATTTATCCAAGATCGTGAACAACACAAAAAAAGCAAAAAACAATATAACTTTCGTTTTTTTTTATCTCACCTTGCTAAAAATGAAATAAAAAGTGATCAAAAGGTTTTTCTTCCTAAAAATGGTACCAATAAAAACTAAAGCTAATTTTACAAAAACAAGTCCTCATAGAGCTCTTTAAACTGAATAATGTAAAAGTTATAGCTCTCAGAATGTGATGAGCCCCCCCACTGTCATTAAAAATGTATTTTCTTCTGCTAAAGTAGTGAAACATACGACAAATCAATGAAATGGGTAACACTGTAATCGTATTGACTCATACTATGAAACTATATCAATATTTATTCTACACCGTGAATGCTGTAAGCACATGTGACAGATGTGACAGAATCTGGAGATGCCATGGAGAGCGATCTGCTGCCTGCAACATCTTTCAGCATGACCGGTTTGGCAGTGGGTCAGTAATGGTGTGGGGTGGCATTTCTTTGAAAGGCCACACAGCCCTCAATGAGCTCGCCAGAGGTAGCCTGACTGCCATTAGATACCGAGATGAGATCCTCAGACCCCTTGTGAGACCATATGCTGGTGCGGTTGGCCCTGGGTTCCTCCTAATGCAAGACAATACCAGACCTCATGTGGCTGATGTGTGTCAGTAGTTCCTGCAAGATGAAGGCATTAAAGCTATGGACTGGTCTGCCCGTTCCCAGACCTGAATCTGATTAAGCACATCTGGGACAGCATGTCTCGCTCCATCCACCAATGTCACATTGCACCACAGACTGTCCAGGAGTTGACGGATGCTTTAGTCCAGATTTGGGAGGAAATCCCTCAGGAGAACATCCGCAACCTCATTAGGAGCATGCCCAGGCATTGTATGGAGGTCATACAGGCACATGGAGACCACACACAATACTTAGCATCATTTTGACTTGTTTCCACTTTAATTTTGTCTTGTTTTGATTTTTATTTTGACTTTTGACTTGTTTCCACTTTCATTTTGGGGGTCTCTCCAAATCTAGGCCTCCATTGGTTCAAAAATTTGATTTCCATTGATGATTTTTGTGTGATTATGTTGACAGCACATTCAACTTTGTACACAACAAAGTATTCAATGAGAATATTTCATTCATTTAGATCTAGGATGTATTACTTGAGTGTTTCCTTTATTTTTTTGAGCAGTGTATTTTCTATTTTATAGCTTTCTGACAAGTCAATCAGATTTCTAGGTAAAGGTCCATTTATATGGTATGAATAATTGGACTAGTCTTCTTTCCTGAGGTGTAGATGAATTATTGCACACCTCTGTCTCTGTCTCTAGAAGTGCTGCCATCAAGATATTCTCAGCTGTTGTCAAACTGTGTGTTGCTGCCATATACATGATCTTTGAATAGTGTCTGCTTGTGACTGCTCCCTTATGGTGTTGCTCCAGCTACTTGATGCAGATGATATAATACTAGTTGTTCATGGAGCCCTAATAGCCTCAGAGCTTGGAGGACTGCCTGACTTGCTCTCATCAAAAACGTCCCCCTATATCAGAATGAAAACCACGACCCGTGGGCCACATCCGGTCTTCTGACTGTTCTACTCTCGCCTGCAGACCGAGATAGCCGAAAGGTTGAAAGTATCCCGCGAGCTGCACCATGAAATTGCACGCCTTCTGTCTGCCGCCACCTGCTATTACCACTATCCATATCATAAGGATCCAGGTGTGATGCTTGGAAATGTCACTTCTCTCAGACAAGCCTTGAGGCAGGGGAGTCAAGAGGTTCGGGTCAAATACCAAAAGAATTTGTCACAAACAGAGAGACAAGATAAACGAGTAAACAGGTAACAGTCCGAGGTCAGAATTCCAGGGAGCAAAACAAAGCAAATATGGCCACTAGAAATGTTGACCAAACTCCCTACGGTCAGTATAATTGTACAGCATGGGATACCACAAAACTTAATTTTAAGTAAAGACAAGATAAAATATACTTCAAACACCAATAAAACATGTAATATTTGTAACACAATAACAAAGTGCTCACAACGAAATCAGTGCAGGTAATTAAAAAACCCCAGCCATTCTCTACTCATTTCAGCCTTTTTGCATAGGCCTCATCAGGGGAAAATGTAACAACGGGGAAGATATACATTAGATATTATAGTAGGTTCATTGAGAAGTGCAGTGGCACTGGATACTCAAAAGGGCATTTCAAATAATATCACCTATAGTGTGCCTGACAGCTTCAATGTCATGTGTCTTGCCTCAGCTGTCATGGCATCTATAAAAAGGCCTCACTTCTGATGTCAGTACCTATCAGCTGGGAGGGGGCCTGTCTCCAACTGGCCATACCTCTCCCACAGCTGGACATCATCAGGGGCATAGATAGCAACCAGTATAACAAATACACATGATGCACAATATCAAACACTATTCAAAGAGAACTATGTGTATAAAGGATTGTTCAAGACCTATCATCAGCTATGATATACCAACAAGAAAAAAAAGATGATACTATGGTCAAAATTAATTAAAAAAAAAATATAACTTTATTGTTAAAATCAATGACACTAGTGAAAGGAAAGTGAGATGTATAGGATCACACACCAACCGTGTGCTCTGAAATAAGGACAAGCAAATCTGGGCATATCATGATAAATATACATTACACATATTGCCATGAAGCATTACATATATCTCATATAATAAAGACTCTCTTGGCAATAGAAATTTGTCTCATAAATGAATGCCACATACTGCAACCACCAATCATAATCTATCTAAATTAGCAGTATATAGGAACAGTGTCCAAAAAATACATAAAAGAGGTAATTACCAGTAGGGGGCACAATTCGATGACCCAAGGCTGCACGTCCATCCCGATGCACGTTTCGGACCTGCCTTCTTCAGGGGGTCTGAATATACCATGACATACCGATTATTTATACTTCCCGGTCACAGTGAAGTGCTATCGCATGACCGGAAGTCGCGGTCCCGAACCAGAAGTGACGCGCATGTTGTCAAGTCAACTGTGAAGCCAGCCGGCGTTGGCGTCACGCAGTAGGCGGAACCCGGGGCGAGCACCACCACGATCAGATGCCGAGAGCTGACAGGGCAGCGGGGAAAAGAGAACGGCGCATACAGGTCAGGAGCGCAAATAGTTTAATTTACAGTTATCTCCGTGGAAACCATCAATATACTACAATATGCAAATATCAACATCCCATATAGGGAAAACTACATAATACAGATAGGATTACATCTATGAAAAAATATCATTATAATTGTCAAAAGAAACAAAATTACACGGAAATATAAGACCATCAGTCAGATAGGGAACAACATAATACATAATAATAATAATAGTCGTTTGAGGAGGTCTATCGTACCTCTAATATATGATGGTAACGATGTGACAAAGGGTCTTAAGATCTGGTCAAGATATGTACCAGCCTTGTGGGAGAGGGAGTTGATGCCTGACACTGTGGGTTTCCCCTTAACTAAGGGTTCCCCTATACTTCTCACAGTAAGAGAAACTACCGCAATCCCTTAAACTTAAAACCTGTGCCACTGACCCCTACCCCCCAGCTTTCTCTCTCTGGAGCACTCTGGAACGCCCACTCCATCCGCAACAAGCTCCACGTGATCCACGATCTCTTTACTTCCTGCAACCTCTCCTTCCTGGCCCTCACTGTGACCTGGCTGACGCCCCCTGACACGGCCTCCCCTGCTGCACTGAGTTACGGTGGCCTCCACTTCACCCACACTCCTCGCTCTGGCAACAGACATGGTGGAGACATGGGTTTCCTTCTTTCTAATAACTGCTCCTTCAACCCTATCCAACCCCCACCCTCCCTCATCCTCCCTTCCTTTGAGGTCCACTCGGTCCGTATCTACTCTCCCTCTAATCTCCAAATGGCGGTCATATACCGACCACCGGGCTCAGCCACTGCCTTCATTGGCCAATTCTCCAGCTGGCTTCTTCACTTTCTCTCTGCTGACATCCCCACCATCATCATGGGTGACTTTGATATCCCTATTGACACCCGCCAGCCAGCAGCCTCCAAACTCCTGTCACTTACTTCATCCTTTGGACTTACTCAGTTCTCCTCCACAGCCACCCACACAGACGGACATACATTAGACCTCATCTTCACCCGCCTCTGTTCCCTATCTAATCTCACAATCTCTCCCCTTCCCCTATCAGACCACCACCTACTCACCTTCTCATCCCTGTCCTCTTCACCTGGTCCCTATGTCCAGCCACTGGCACATTCTAGCAGAAACCTCGCACACCTAGACATTCACAGACTCTCAGACTCTCTTCTACCTCTGTCCTCCATATCTTCACTCCAAGACACAGACAGCGCCACCGCTTTCTATAACACCACCCTCACATCTGCCATAGACTCAGTCGCCACTCTCACGCATGGCAAAGTGCGACGAATCAATAGGCAACCCTGGCACAACAATCTCACCAAAAAACTTCGACAATCATGCAGAGTCGCGGAGCGGCATTGGAAGAAAACACGCCTGCCAGACGACTTCACTGCTTTCAAACAAGCTACACTTGCCTTCAAAATAGCCCTCACCTCTGCTAAACAGACCTATTTCACAAACCTTGTATCTTCATTATCCTACAACCCAAAAACAACTGTTCAGCACATTCAACTCTCTCCTCCGCCCACCACTGCCACCTCCAACTCCCCTCATCTCTGCCGAGGACTTTGCTACCTACTTCAAAAATAAGATTGACCAAACAAGGCAAACCTTTACTGTTCCACCACCCCAACCACTCCATATACCAGACCTCTGCCCTTTCCTACTAACCTCCCTCTCCAACATCACTGAAGGAGAGCTTACTCATCTCCTTTTCAAATCACACCCAGGGCCGGCTCCAGGTTTTTATGGGCCCCGGGTGAAAGAGTCTCAATGGGCCCCCTTAACACAGACCACGATTCATGATGCACAGATACTGCAGAGAAATATGGGTATAGCACAACGCCAAACACTTCTCTTCTTCCATTACATGACTGATACCTATTGTAAATTGTACAATAGCTCAAAAACCGCCAAATCCTCACAGTGCACAGTACAGACTGGACAGTACAGTCCTCCATACAATATTATGGGCACCACATAGTCTCCCCCTCATCACCCATATAATACCCCATGCAGGATGTCACCCCGCCATCCCCCATATAATGCTCCATACAGAATACTGGACCCAATATAATGCTCCATACAGAATACTGGACCACATGTAATGCTCCATACAAAATATGGAGCTCTCCTCTACACTGTGCTGAGTTCTGCACTGTTACGGCTCAGGAAAGGGTGCTGTGGAAAGACTCCCCATTATCATCATCATTGCCTGCCCATTATCATCATCATTGCCTCCCCTCATCATCATTGCCTGCCCATCATTATCATCATTGCCTCCCTATCATCATCATTGCCTCCCCATTAATATCATCATCATCGCCTTCCCATTATCATTGCCTCCCCATCATCATCATTATCATTGCCTCCCCATTAATATCATCATCATTGCCTTCCCATTATCATTGCCTCCCCATCATCATCATTATCATTGCCTCCCCATTAATATCATCATCATCATTGCCTTCCCATTATCATTGCCTCCCCATCATCATCATTATCATTGCCTCCCCATTAATATCATCATCATCATTGCCTTCCCATTATCATTGCCTCCCCATTAATATCATCATCATCATTGCCTTCCCATTATCATTGCCTCCCCATCATCATCATTATCATTGCCTCCCCATTAATATCATCATCATTATTGCCTTCCCATTATCATTGCCTCCCCATCATCATCATCATCATTGCCTCCTCACCACCATCACTGCCTCCCCCCACCACCATCACACATACAGCACCGCAGGCAGCACTCTCTCACATACACACACGCAGGCACACACACACACGCCTCACCTGTCCGGTGTCCGCGCGCTCTCTGCCACAGCCGGCCGCTGAATGATGACGTCATTCAGCGGCGCTGCTGTGAGAGAGGAAGCGTCGGCGCAGGCGCCCCCTGGAGCTCGGAGCTGCAGCAACGGAGGCACGGGGAGAGGTAAGTATTGCGTCCGGCTGATGCTGGGGCCCTGAGCAAGCGGGGGGGGCCCAGTGGCGGCGCTGACACCGCTAACGGGCGCCGGGGAGCCCGATGGCGAGTGGACCCCCCTGCCTGCTCAGGGCCCCGGCATGTGCCCGGGTGTGCCGGGTGCTTACGCCGGCCCTGATCACACCTCACCACCTGTGCACTTGACCCCATCCCTTCCCACCTGCTCCCCAACCTCACTAACACGCTCATCCCAGCCCTAACCCATCTCTTCAACCTATCGCTATCTTCTGGTACCTTTCCCTCTGCCTTCAAACCTGCCAACATCACACCCATCCTCAAAAAAACAAACCTTGACCCAACTGCTATGCCCAACTATCGCCCAATATCATTGCTCCCGTTTGCTTCCAATCTCCTTGAGCAGCATGTCCACGCTCAACTTTCCTCCCACCTCCCATCTAACTTTCTCCTTGACAACCTACAATCTGGCTTCCGCCCCCACCACTCCACTGAAACTGCCCTGACCAAAATTACTAATGACTTACTCACAGCCAAAGCTAACAGACAGTTCTCCATCCTCCTCCTCCTTGACGTGTCCTCTGCCTTTGACACAGTCGACCACTGCCTACTGCTAGAGATTCTTTCTTCCCTTGGCATCAAAGACCTTGCCCTGTCCTGGATCGCCACTTACCTTTCCGACCGCACATTTAGCATCTCCCACTCCCACACTACATCCTCATCCCGCCCTCTCTCTGTTGGAGTCCCTCAAGGCTCTGTCCTGGGGCCCCTACTTTTTTCCATCTATACCCTTGGCCTAGGACAACTCATAAAGTCCCATGGCTTCCAGTACCACCTGTATGGGGACAACACTCAGATCTACCTCTCTGGCCCAGCTGTCACCTCTCTGCTCTCCAGAATCCCGGAGTGTCTATCAGCCATATCCTCCTTCACCTCTCGTTTCTTAAAACTCAAAGTAGACAAAACCGAACTCATCATCTTTCCTCCATCTCACGTATCTTCCCTACCAGATCTATCTATTGTTAAATGGCATCACGATCTCTCCCACACCTGAAATCCGCTGCCTTGGAGTAACTCTCGACTCTGCCCTGTCCTTCAAACTACACATCCAAACTCTTGCCACCTCCTGTCGCCTCCAACTTAAAAACATTTCCAGAATCCGTCCCTTCCTCAGCCCTCAATCTACTAAAACTCTTGTGCATGCCCTCATCTTCTACCGTCTTGATTACTGCAACACCCTCCTCTGTGGCCTCCCCGTCAACTCTCTTGCACCACTCCAGTCTGTCCTCAACTCTGCTGCCCGACTAATCCACCTCTCCCCTCGCTACTCCCCTGCTTCTCCCCTCTGCAAATCCCTCCACTGGCTCCCAATTCCCCAACGAATCCAGTTCAACTACTAACACTGACCTACAAAGCAGTCCACAACCTGTCCCCTCCCTATATCTCTGAACTAATCTCCCAATATCTTCCTTCACGTAATCTTCGATCCTCCCAAGACCTCCTACTATCCTCCACACTTATTCGTTCCTCACACAACCGCCTCCAAGATTTCTCCCGAATATCCCCCATTCTCTGGAATTCCACGCCTCAACATGTACGATTATCCACGACCCTTGGATCCTTCAGACGGAACCTGAAAACTCATCTCTTCAGGAAAGCCTACAGCCTGCAATAACCATTGCGCCTCACCGCCACCACCTGAGCTTCCGCCTCGCCGCCGCCACCACCCTTGCTGCCGCCACCACCAGAGCTGCCACCACCACCAGAGCTTCCGCCTCACCGCCACCATCAGAGCTGCCGCCTCGCCACCACCATCAGAGCTGCCGCCTTGCCGCCACCACCACCAGAGCTGCTGCACCCCCGACCTTCTGTTTCTTCCCCATTATCCCTTAGAATGTAAGTCTGCAGGGACAGGGTCCTCTCCACTCTGTACCAGACTGTCATTGTAAATTTGTTTACTGTAAACGATATCTATAACTTTGTATGTAACCCCTTCTCATGTACAGCACCATGGAATTAATGGCGCTATATAAATAAATAATAATAATAATAATAATAATAACTAAGGGTAAGGTACATAAGCTGCACTCTGTAATGCTAAAGCACGTAAATATGAAATATGCATATCATAACGGCTCTAGATAATAAGAGAAAATGGAGATGCTTAGCACATAATTTGGTCAATTCATGCATGCCCAGCAGCCAACGTCAAGGCAAACTCTGGTTTGCAGGAAACCTATGTGTCTAGTGTGAATACTTCTCTTAGGCTGAGGCCTGAATTTATGGGTAGGTAGGATCCTTCTGCAATTAAAACCGCCACAGGCTGGAGGGTGGAGTGCTCGGTCAGAGAGCTAATATACAAATAATAAAAACCTGACTGGCACTTCCAAATCATAAAACTGCTGTGTACAGGTGCAAACTATGAGCAGCTACCTCTATATATAGCAAACAAATAAAGTTGCACTCTGTAGTGTTAAAGCATGTAAATATGTAATATATGAAATATTAATAGCAATACTACTCTAAATAATAAGAAAAAACGGAGATACTTAGCACATAATTTGGCCAATTCATGCATGTCCAGCAGCTAACGACAAGGCGATCTCCGGTTTTCTGGGAACCTACGTATCCAGTCTAAAGTCCAAATTAATGGGTAGGTAGAAGTACAGCTTGGAGACCAGTATACCAGGATATGTTTTGGGCTTCACATATTGTATGCAAAACATGTGTGGAGCATCTATGACACTTGTCAAATGGTGAAAGAAAAAATTTAATGAACCCTAAGTATTAAATATCTAAAAAATTAGAGCCAACCTGGAAAAACCAAAAAGTCATATTCTTAATTAGCACCATTAACTTAAAGTTATATAATTGGCACCAAAATCACAATATACCAGTGTTATATCTATCTATCTATCTATCTATCTATCTACTATCTATCTATCTATCTATCTATCTACCTGTCTGTTGATGGAACACGGATGTCACCGATGTATTGACATCCGTGCTGCCTGAAAAAAACAGACATGTCTACATGTGGGTCACACAGACACACGTGCATGCCTCATAGATTATAATGCGTGTGCTTGTGGACGTGTCTCCGGTACGTGTGAAAATGGATGCCACGTGTACCGGAAGCATAGAAGTGTGAAGGGGGCCTTAGGCTGCTTTCACACATCAGTTTTTTTGTGTCAGGCATAATCCGTCGAATACCTGATAGGACGGATCCGACGCTGAAATGAAAAAACTAATACAACGGATCAGTTTTTTTGCTGGATCCGACCTGACCTTTTGAACCCGGAAAAAGAAGTTTTGCAGGCGGAAAATGCAGGTACGCATGTCCGGACCGAGGAGAGAGATCTGTCCTGACGTAGTAGTAGTAATCCGGATCAGTCTTTTGACGGATTGCACAAAAGACTGGTCCGGTTCCATAGACTTCTATTATTTCCGGACGCCTGATGCGCCGCTTCAGGCACTATCAGGCGAGTCTGGAAAAAAAAAACGTTGCAGTGACCGTTTTGTCCGGCCGCCGGAATGTACATTTCCGCCGGATCCGGACAAAAACGGATGCAACGCAACGACATCAGGCGCGATCCGGCGCTAATGAAAGTCATTTACAAAAAAACGCATCCGGTACCGGATCCGTTTTTTTAAAAACACGCCGGATCGCGCCTGACGTCTAAAAACTGATGTGTGAAAGTAGCCTAACGGTGTATAAATAACAGCAATGAGTTATGTGTCATGCAAGTTCAATGCAGTATGAAACTCAAATATACCTTTTTGGAAAAAGCATTCAGCTAGAGTCGTATTGCTGATCAAATTCCCTGAGGCAGCATTCAAGGCCAATTCTGGTGCCTGTCCTAATCTGAATCCTAATTGGCATGTCTAGTTCAGGTGAATGAATGTGTGTTTTTCTGATACCGAGCTCCAAATTGCTTTGTTCCTCTTACATACGCATAAAATGAAATTATAAAATTCTGTCTGCCTGCAGCGACTACTAGGGGGAGTTTCTGCATACAGATTCAAACAGCATTGAGCTGAATAATAAATTAATGTGCAAAACGCTCCCAACATCTCACTGTAGCTTCAGGTAGTTAGAATTTGGTTATTTAAAGTGAACCCGTCATGGGCAACGACTACAATTCCCAGAAATAATGGAGACAGCGGCGAACAACATGTTAAGGCAAGTACCCAAAACAACGCCCATCTGACCTGACTGCCATCATTTAAATATCCCGCCAATTTAGGGTGACAGATTCCCTTTAACAGTCTTTTCCAGCAGATTAATCCGATATTTGATGGTAAATAGCATTTTTGCTATTTTTTCCCTATACTTTGTGAAGTAATTTTTCATCTATGTAAAAGAAAGTGTCCATTCTCCCCAATGGGGCTCATAAGCCTTAGGATATGTGCGCACATTGAGAATTTGATTGCAACATTTTTTGCATCTCTAGGAATTTGTTGGAAAGAAAAAATGTAACAGAAAAAAACACATGTTTTTGATACATTTTTGCATGCGGCTTTTAATGCCTTTGTACCGTAATGAATACTTTTTGGAGCTAAACAAATATATTTAAAAAAAAAAAAGGAAAAGAAAAGTTTTGTGAACTAAACCACTAGACACCAAGTGTTGGAGAACTAAACTACTAGGCACCAGGGGATGGACAACTAAACCACTACACACGAAGGGATGGTGAACTACATCAGTAGATACCAAGGTTTCACTAAAGACCAAGTCTTGGAATCCACAGGGCATGGAGGAAAAATTTCTGTATCTTACACTTCCTCACTACTTCTGCATACTCCTCCTCTAGGGCCTCCACCTGGGCCCTCAACCTCTTCCTTAATGAGACACACGTTCCAACAGTGCAGAATCCCCCCAACCTGCATACTGCGCAGCAAGGGCTCATCGCAATCAGGCAGTGTTAATATTATTATGCCTTGGAGATCGCAGTCACACAGCTCAAAAGCTGTGTATTTGGTTGATACGTTTTTTGCAAAAAATGAATACTAAGCCGCTCAACTAAACATCAAGGTAACTCAAGTCAGAGCAGTCCCTAACTGATGTATTGAAAAACCTGGTCATGTGTATAGTACATATATGAGCAGGAATCAGAAAGGTAATGTCCAATGTAGACACGCTGCAGAGAACGGACTTTATGTGCATGGCCCACAAGGGAGTGGTGGAAAACCTCCCTAACCTTGCAAAAACAAGAAACCAATTAAATACAAACACATGGGCCATGCACAAAGTGAACAAGTCTGTAGGACATAGTTCACACCACCAAAAGACTGAAACATAGAAAAGCACAGTAAAACAAACTTATAAAAATACTCTGTTATAAAGAAATAACAGTAAACAGCAAGTGCTAGTAAAAAGATAATAAAAAACAGGGTATTTGGTTGATAGTCATAAAGATTTGTTCACTGTGTGCATGGCCCATGAGTTTGTATTTAATTGGTTTCTTATTTTTTTGCAAGATTAGGTTGCTCATATAGGTACTTTTATTTCTTTATAACAGAGCATTTTTATAAATTTGTTTTACTGTACTTTTCTATGTTACAGTCTTTTGATGGTGTGAATACTATCTACAGACTTGTTCACTGTGTGCATGGCCCATGTGTTTGTATCTCTAAGAATTTGTTGGCAGCAAAAATGCAACAGAAAAAAAAGCATATTTTTGATGCATTTTTGCATGTGGTTTTATGCGTTTTTGTACAGTAATGAATACTTTTTGAAGCTAAGTAAAGATGTTTGATAAAAGGGAAAGAAAAATTTTGTGGTGTAATTTCCTTGTTCAACACCTTCTTTGCATGCTTATTTGCCCCTTCCCAGTACTCAGCTGCCCCAGAAATGGCACTTCATATTTGAAGCACCAATTCTGGCAGTTAAGCCATGCTCTTCCCGATGGCCTGGTGCAGTTGATTTGGGGTAATGGGTTAGGATTTGGTGTCTGCAGTTGACTCCAAGCCCTAGGTTTAGTAATGAAGAGGCAGACACCCTCATTACTAAATCTGTAAGTAAATAGTTAAATAAACATCCACACCAAAAATATAGAATTGTAGCATGCTGTAATTTTCCTCGTATATCGTATATATGCAAGTCAATGAGTGCCAGAAAAAAATCACATGTGACTCAGATCATGCGAGTGCTGTCCAATCTTTACACACCCATGTCCTTGAAAACCCAACATTTCATCTGACACGTACCATAAAATCACAGCGTGACCTGACAAAATAGAATAGATATATATCATCTAATTCTGTCTGTCTGTAACGGAAATCCCACATCACTGATTGGTGGCGCCCGGCTGCCTCCGGATTGAATGTGGGTGTTGCTGGGGGAGTGGTGCGGGCATGCCCCTTGGATACCCGACCGCGGCCTTAGCAACGTCACAGGGACTGTCACAGAACCTGTGTTAAAGAGCAAATGGAGGGGAAAATGAGCAAATGGAGGGGAAAATAATTATTGCAGCATGATGGCACGATGTATGTGTGCAGCGGTGGGTGCTGACGCCGGCCCTTCGTAGTTCACTCATGTTTACTAAACAAGTTCTGTCAGTCACAGTGTGATGTAGTTCAGTCACTTCACTGGACAAGTTCTGTCAGTCACAGTGCGACATAGTTCACTCACGTTTACTGAACACGTTCTGTCAGTCACAAGGTGACATACTTCTGTCACGTTTACTGAATAACAAATATATTATAGTGTCGATGTACAGTACTTCTTTCGTCCGATGATTTATTTAAATACAGTTAGATATTCATGTAATAGTTTATATATTTTGATGATCTGTTTAATAATTTCGTTCAGTTGTATTAAGTTCTATGAGCAATAACATTTAATGATAATTTATATATTTTACCTGGAAAATCCTGTATATTCATTGCATTATTCTTAAATCTTCATAAATAAACTACATACATATTCTAGAATACCCAATGCATTAGAATCGGGCCACCATCTAGTAGATATATACACATAGAATAGATAGATATAAAGATGTCAGTCACTTATATAATTAGTAATTAGTACAGTGCATGTGCAGCTTACTGTACATGTATTTAATTAATAGATTATTATTTTTCTGAAAAAAATGGCATGGGCTCCAGCATAATTTTTTATAACTGGCAGAGGGAAAGCAGACAGCTGGGGGCAGATGTTTGTAGCCTGGGATGGGGGTAATACCCATGGAGCTTCCCAGGCTATTAATATCAGCTCACAGCTGTATATTAAGCCTTTCCTGGTTGTTAAAATGGGGGACCTTCCCAAAAAATGTTGTATGGTCCCCCTATATTTAATAACTATCATAGAATGGGCAGATAGCTGTGGCTGATATTAATAGCCTGGAAAGGGGACATGGATATTGGCCCCATCCCAGACTAAAAACATCAGCTCTCAACCAATTCTGACACTTAGCCTTGCTCTTCCCACTTGCCCTGGTGTGGTGACAAGTGGGGTGATAGTATTGGGGTTGATGTCAGGTGACATCAAGCCCAGAGGTTAGTAATTGAAAGGCGCCTATAAGACGCATCTATTACTAACCCCATAGAGATATTATAAAAAAACACACCCTTAATAAAGTCCTTTAATTGAAATAATGACACAGGCTCATCTATTAAATCTAAATTAAATAATACTCATGTCATCGCTCATTCTACTGAAACCAACTTCTCCTGTAAATGAATTAAAAAAATACTGTAAACAACAATATTCCTGTCCGAAGTGATGAGATAATCCATAATGTCCAATGACTATCCTGATGACTTTGAGAGCAGTCACTGATGTGACTGCTCTCAAGGGCAGCCGGCTACACACTGACACAGGAGGTATTCACTCAGTGGTGCTGTAAGTGAGGTCACTGGGGCTCATCATCTGATGAACTCTGGCAAATTTCTTCACTGAAGCTCACTGCAGACACTGCAGGAGTGATTACACGCTCCTGTCAGTGTGTTGCGAGCCGCAGGGTAGAGCAGTTTCTTTTCTAAGTGACATGGGCATCGGGGATTAGATGTTAAGGTGAGTATATAGTGTTTTGTTATTTTTGCTTTTTTAACAGGAGACAAAGGGCTTCAGGGATTAGGTGTGAGGCAAGTATATACTGTGTTTTTTATTTTTATGTCAATATTTTTTTCTTTACTTCAACTTTTTTTTACTTTGAACACAGGCGCCGGCAGACGACTATGCCCTGTGTAACGTTACCACCGAACAGAACCACCGCTTCGGTGTTTCTCATGCTGTCACACAGATGACAACATGGGAAACACCATAGGAAGTCTGTAAAAATGCAAGAAAAAACTTAGCAAATCCACAAACATTTTTAAACCTTGGATTTTGCTGCGGATTTGACTGACTTAAGCTAGTTTCACACTAGCGTATGGCTGCGCTGCGGGGGGCTGTGGACTTCCTCCGTGAAGCTCCACCCACCTCCTCACCTCCTCCGGTCAGCTCCGCCTATGTCTGCAAGCGGCCTGCATGCGGCCTACATAACTATATTTAACAATATAGAATATTGTTAAATATATAATATTTATTTTGACGCATGCGGCGGCATCCGCATACATCTGCACGGCCTGCGTACCTAATGTTAAATATAGGTACGCAGACCATATGCAGGCTGCTTGCAGACATAGGCGGAGCTGACCGTAGGAGGTGCGGTGGTGGGCGGAGCTTCACGGAGGAAGTCCGCAGCCCTCCGCTTTGCAGCCATACGCTAGTGTGAAACTAGCCTTAATTGAAGTTAATGGGTGAAAAACGCTAAAAATACGCACAAAAAATTTACATGCTGAAGAATAAAACGCATTGCAAATACTCAAAGGAAAATTACAGATCATGTGCACAGCACTTCAGTATTCTCTTTGAATTAGCTTGCATAAGGATTCCCTAGCGTTTTTGACCCAATTTCGAGAGGAGAAAATGCCGTAAAAGTACACCAAAAATGCACCGTGTGCACATAGCCTAAGGGTACAGTGTTATTTCCCCATATAAAGCTATCAGGTCCATACAAGTCCTGCAAATTATGCTTGGATTTCAACTATTTGCCCTATCCTTTCGTTCTCCAGGACATAAACCGCTGTGATCTGATCATACATGTTTGGCTATGTTTTTGCAAAGAAGCATTCATTTGGCAGCTTTGGATGCTGATACTAAAGTTATTACTGAAAGGTACTAAGCTTCTGTCTTTAAGAATGTCTTTAAGAATGCACTGTTCCCCAGCATTATGTTATCTTGCTTGTCTGGGGGTAGTGCACTTCTGAAGATTGAATATTCACACCAAGATCATGTTCCTGCCTCTGACCTGATCATGCTTCAAGCAGAGGCAGCCTTTCATTTGCAACTGTGAAGGTCTGAGGTTGTGGGTTGTAATAATCACCTAGGCATTTTAACTATGCAACTATTTTTATTCCATAAATACATGGTTGCACAACAAATCCATGTAGATGGCCAACATACAATATCCTCGTCCACAAGTTCCCCGTCTGAGATCTGAGATCTCCAAAACTCCATAGTCCATCCATCCATCCCAGCTCAGACCCTCTCACATCGAAGTCACTCCAACCACTGCCTGATTCTACCCTTTTGTGTCAATTTCTCCTTCCCCCTTAAACATTATTCTTTAGCTCACAGAAAAAAGCATATTCCATCACCTGAGGCTGATGTGAGACCCCTGTGTTGATGGTGAGTCGCTCAGCCAGGGCCTGTGGGGTACTCGACACCGAGCCTGTTCACTTCTATTGGGGATGTCACGGTAGCGCAGCTCGGTCCGTGGCCCTGGGCGCTCACTAAAAAGGGGGATATTTACAGGGGAATAAAGTATTTACAGTTTGTTCGTGACGCCACCTGTGGTACCTGGTCAGGGTGACCAGCGCTGCAGGGTAGATCCGCTGAGGGGTTGTTACTGGGCAGCAAGGTGTTAAGTCTTCCACAGGCAAGACTGGGTCCCTCAGGGTAGATGGCGGTGTTGGGGTGCAGGACGGAGAAGGGGCTTTCAGCCGCAGGAGCAATAATGCAGACACACACACAAAAGTCTCTTTCTGTACCTTTACTGATGGTAGTTGCAGGCACGTCCCGGGAAGCTGGCAGGGTGGAGGATGCACATCCAGTATTCCCACTGAGTAGGTGTAGGGCCTCCATACTCCTGTTTGTGTGAGTTTCTGACCTGTATGAAACGAAGTCTAACTCTGTCTTCAATTTTACGCCCGGCTGACTTTGTGGTGAGGCCTTCTCTTGGATAGAACAGTGTCTCTGTATGCAGCGTCCTGCTAGACCCCCGTCTTCCTGACCTCGGTTACATATCAGCACTGCTGGGCCCCTGCGACTTGAAGTCCCACAGGGTCTCCGGTATCTCCTACTAGTCGTGTAGATGCTAGCAAGCTCGGACCCGGTGTCCGGTTGTTCAGAGTAGAGGTAAGCTATCAATGCTGTTTCAACCTCCGTTACTCTCGTATTATCTTCCACTCGCCTTTCGTCCTACTTCGACCCTTAACATAAGCAAACTAGCAGTAGATAGCTGATTCTCCTTTCTCTTCACCGTTCTCAAAGCGTCGGCACGCTTGCTCACTGAAACTACACTCAGTTGACTCAGTTCTGACCAGGCTGAAGTGGCTATCTTCCTCCACTATTACTGGCCTCCACTCAAGCTGTAGTCTTCAGTCTTTCAATCACTGCTGTTCCCTTTCCCTCTTTTCCTTCTAATGCCCTGTCTGAAGCAGCTATCAGGACCTTCCGTCTAACTGATCTGTGCACACTTCAATGCCTGTTTGGCAGCTCAGCAGCGATCATGTAGCGACACACCAGCGATCCTGACAAGTTCATATCGTTGTCCGGATCACTGGTGAGTCGCTATGTGTAATGGGACCCTTACAGTTAACTGTAGCAATCTACTGTCTGGCCTTAGGTATACATAAGATCTAGCCTGTTTGTCTTCCTCTGCTTCCTGTCACTGAATGGAACACTGATTCCTGAGAATGAACTGACAAGCAAGCAAATCACTAATAAAACACAGCAAGAAAATATCTAATAAAACACAACAGTATAGGTGCTTCGTGCTGGAAAAAGTCTCTATCTCATAGAGCTGTGGCCATATCCTCACAGCAACAATGGAGGAGCACAAAAGCATTGAAGCTGGCCAGATATCTTCATAGCAATGCTTGCAGGGTGTGCCGCAAACAACTTGCAAACAACGTCTCCCTTGCCTAGAAAATCAGTAACTGCCAATAACTGCAAAGGTTGCGGGTAACCTAGACAGTGAGCTGGAAACTATAGAATTAATACCTATGTTCTTGAGAACAGACATGTTTTTAATCAGAGGTCAAATGCAAAATTGCCTGGTTTTATTATTATTATTATTTTTATAGCGCCATTTATTCAATGGTGCTTTACATGTGAGAGGGGGCGAATATAGGCAAGTACAATAAATATGAGCAATACAGGACGCACATAAGTACAGAAGGAGAAAGGACCCTGCCCGCGAAGGCTCACAGTCTACAGGGGATGGGTGAGAATACACTAGGAGAGGGTAGAACTGGTCGTGCGGCGGTTCAGTAGACTGAGGATCACTGCTGGTTGTAGGCTTGTCGGAAGAGGTAGGTCTTCAGGTTCTTTTTGAAGATTTCCATGGTAGGCGAGAGTTTGATGTGTTGGGGTAGAGAATTCCAGAGTATAGGGGAGGCACAGGAGAAGTCTTGTATGCGGTTGTGGGAAGAAGAGATAAGGGGAGAGTAGAGAAGGAGATCTTGAGAGGATTGAAGGTTGCGCGAGGGTAAGTAGCGGGAGACCATGTCACAGATGTATGGAGGAGACAGGTTGTGGATGGCTTTGTATGTCATAGTTAGGTTTTGAACTGGTGCCTCTGGACGATAGGAAGCCAATGAAGGGCTTGGCATAGGGGAGAGGCTGGGGAATAATGGGGGGACAGGTGGATTAGTCGGGCAGCAGAATGTAGGATGGATTGGAGTGGTGCCAGAGTGCTAGAGGGGAGGCCAGAGAGCAGAAGGTTGCAGTAGTCAAGGCGGGAGATGATAAGGGCATGTACTAGTGTTTTTGTGGTGTCGTGGTCAAGGAATGCACGGATCCGGGAAATATTTTTGAGTTTGAGACGGCAGGAGGAGGCTAGAGTTTGGATATGTGGCTTGAAAGAAAGGGCAGAGTCGAGGATCACCCCAAGGCACCGAGCATGCGGGACCGGGGAAAGTGAGCAGCCGTTGACATTGAGGGATAGGTCTGGTGGAGGGTAGAGTGAGATGGGGGAAGATGATGAATTCTGTTTTGTTCATGTTCAGTTTTAGAAAGCGAGCAGAAAAGAAAGATGAAATAGCGGACAGACAGTGTGGGATTTTTGTCAGTAAGGAGGTGAGGTCAGGTCCAGCTGTCCCTAGCCGAAGGTGTAGATGGAGAAGAGTAGGGGTCCTAGAACTGAGCCTTGAGGAACACCGACAGAGAGGGGGCGAGGTGAGGAGGTGGTGTGGGAGAGGGAGACACTGAATGATCGATCTGTTAGATATGATGAGATCCAGGATAGGGCCAAGCCTGTGATGCCCAGAGATGAGAGAATCTGGAGCAGGGGGGAGTAGTCCACAGTGTCGAAGGCAGAAGACAGGTCCAGGAGAAGGAGAACAGAGTAGTGTCGCTTGTTCTTGGCGGTTAGTAGGTCGTTGGTGACTTTAGTTAGGGTAGTTTCAGTTGAGTGATGCAGTCGGAAGCCTGATTGCAAGCGTTCAAAGAGCGAGTAAGAGGAGAGGTGGGAGGACAGTTCAAGATGGACATGCTGTTCCAGTAGTTTTGAGGCATAAGGGAGAAGAGATATCGGGCTATAGCTAGACGCAGAGGATGGGTCAAGGGAGTACTTTTTGAGGATGGGTGTAATTGAGGCATGTTTGAAGGATGAGTGGAACACACCATTTGTAAGTGAGAGGTTGAAGAGGTGTGTTAGGGTAGGGATGAAGACTGTGGCGAGGTTAGGGATGAGGTGGGACGGGAGCGGATCAAGTGTGCAAGTGGTGAGGTGTGATCTTGAAAGGAGGGTGGAGAGCTGATCTGTCATGGTGAAGTTGGTTTTGGAGGAACAGGGCTGAGCAGCTAAGAGGGGCAGTGGGGGCTGTGGGTCAAAGCTTTCCCTGATCGTAGCAATCTTCTGCTTGAAAAAGGAGGCAAAATCTTCAGCAGTAATGGGATGAGAGGGGGGAGGTGGTGGGGACGGAGTAGAGAATTGAAAGTGTTGAAGAGCTGTTTAGGGTTGTGAGACAGGGAGGATATGAGAGATGAGCACTTAGCAATTTTATCCATTTCAAAAGTAGAGACAAGCCCTTTAAGGTACACAGCAACTTATGGCCAAATGACATAACACCAGTACAATGAAAACAATGCCAATGTGGTATTCGCAGGTACGCGGGATGCAGTGACGAGTCGGAGATGGAGCAAGCTTTAACTGTATCTTTATAAGGGGGATTTTGTATGAACAACAGGCATAGATTAGTTCTCTACAGAGGGAAACCGTACACAATACACAATGCAATGAACTAACAAATACTCGGCGACAGGGCTGCCACTAGGAATTCTGGGGCCCCATACTGGCAAAATTTTCGGGGCCCCCTTGAGACTCCTCCCAGGCTCCACCCCACCCCCGCCTCCACCCTTCGAACTGTCTACAGTCCCACCGCTCTCTCTTGGAAAAACTCCACTTCTCACCAATCACACATTAACAGTTCCCATCACCAGATCACACATATAGCCGGCAGCTTTTGTTTTGGCCAAAAGATTTTTTAAGCCGCCATCACCACACTGTACAGTCATGGCCAAAAGTTTTGAGAATGACACAAATATTAATTTTTACAAAGTCTACTGCTTCTCTTTTTCTAATGGCAATTTGCATATACTCCAGAATGTTATTAAGAGTGATCAGATTAACAGCAATTACTTGCAAAGTCAATATTTGGCTAGAAAATGAACTTTATCCCCAAAACACATTTAAACATCATTGCTGTCCTGCCTTAAAAGGACCAGCTAACCTCTTTTCAGTGATTGCTTCATTAACACAGGTGTGGGTGTTGATGAGGACATGGCTGGAGATCAATCTGTCATGATTAAGTAAGAATGACACCACTGGACACTTTAAAAGGAGGCTGGTGCTTGGCATCATTGTTTCTCTTCTGTTAACCATGGTTATCTCTAAAGAAACACGTGCAGTCATCATTGCAATGCACAAAAATGGCCTAACAGGGAAGAGTATCGCAGCTAGAAAGATTGCACCTCAGTCAACAATCTATCGCATCATCAAGAACTTCAAGGAGAGAGGTTCCATTGTTGCCAAAAAGGCTCCAGGGTGCCCAAGAAAGACCAGCAAGCGCCAGGACCGTCTCTTAAAAGTGTTTCAGCTGCGGGATCGGGCTACCAGCAGTGCAGAGCTTACTCAGGAATGGCAGCAGGCAGGTGTGAGTGCATCTGCACGCACTGTGAGGCGGAGACTCTTGGAGCAAGGCCTGGTCTCAAGGAGGGCAGCAAAGAAGCCACTTCTCTCCAGAAAAAACATCATGGACAGACTGATATTCTGCAAAAGTTACAGGCAGTGGACTGCTGAGGGCTGGGGTAAAGTTATTTTCTCTGATGAATCCCCTTTTCGATTGTTTGGGACATCAGGAAAACGCCTCATTCGGAGAAGACAAGGTGAGCGCTACCACTAGTCTTGTCTCATGCCAACTGTTAAGCATCCTGAAACCATTCATGTGTGGGGTTGCTTCTCAGCCAAGGGAATCGGCTCTCTCACAGTCTTGCCTAAAAACACAGCCATGAATAAAGAATGGTACCAGAATGTCCTCCAAGAGCAACTTCTCCCAACCCTCCAAGAGCAGTTTGGCGATCAACAATGCCTTTTCCAGCATGATGGAGCACCTTGCCATAAAGCAAAGGTGATAACTAAATGGCTCAGGGAACAAAACATAGAGATTTGGGGTCCATGGCCTGGAAACTCCCCAGATCTTAATCCCATTGAGAACTTGTGGTCAATCATCAAGAGACGGGTGGACAAAAAAAAACCTAAAAATTCTGACAAAATGAAAGCATTGATTGTGCAAGAATGGACTGCTATCAGTCAGGATTTGGTCCAGAAGTTGATTGAGAGCATGCCAGGGAGAATTGCAGAGGTCCTGAAGAAGAAGGGTCAACACTGCAAATATTGACTTGCTGCATTAACTCATTCTAACTGTCAATATAAGCTTTTGTTACTCATATGTTTGCAATTATATTTCTGTCTGTGATAAAAACATCTGTCAAACACACACATAAAAACCAGAGGGCAGCAGATCATGTGAAAATATAATATTTGTGTCATTCTCAAAACTTTTGGCCATGACGGTACACACTTTTGGACGAGCTCTACTCTACGCTAACCTATTAAATATTTGTTAAAATATGCAATACAATTTAGGTATATTTTAATTTACTTTTCAATTTTTAAAATGACCAATAATATCACATACAAGGGACAAATACCACCGCACGATGGCCAGACACTATTACCACTACATAGTGACCTATAATACCACATACAAGGAACAAATACCACCACACCATGTCCAGACCACATTTTACCACCACAGTGACTGGATAATATCACATAGAAGGAACAAATACCGACACACCATGACCAGACCACATATTACCACCACAAAATGATCAAATAATAGCATATACAAGGGACAAATACCGCAACACCATGTCCAGACCAAATATTACCATCACATAGTGACTGAATACTACAATACTGATCAGTAACAAAAAAAAAATACTATCACCATAAGTGCCATTATACACAGGGGATCTGTACTTAGTATGCAGTGCCTGTGTACAGGTAATACAGTGATCACTGGTTACATTATACACAGGACCTCTGTATATAATGTACAGGTGATACAGTGATCACTGGTGACATTATACACAGGACCTCTGTATATAGTATACAGTGTATAGTGTCAGTGTATAGGTAACACACTAACTCACAGTGACGTCTCTAGTTGAAGTCCTTCATCCTTGCTTTTCATCTTTCATCCAGCACAGACCGCCATCACTTCTTCCAGCCAGGGCTCGTCTCTGCAGGAAATAACAGTTTTCTAGAGCAACGCTTGCAGAACACATTACTTATTTTTTCCCAACTTCTACATTACACCACATGAAGAAAAAAAGGCGACATAGTGTCAGTCTGCACAGTAAGAGGACCGCCCCCCATTTAAAACAGTATACTCAAAAAATAAAATACATCACTGTAGTAATAATATCCCTTAATTAGCCCCTATTGTAATAATATCCCCCATCCTGGCCCCGTGTGTCTCATTCCTGGCTTCAGCCATAAGTTCTCCCACCCTCATGAGTATCCATCCATTGTGCCCCATATGATCTCCCTATCTGTCTCCATCGTATCCATCCTGCCCCCTGATCCTGCCCCATCTGTCTGCAATTCTGCCCCCAGTGTCTGAATTCCTGCCCCCAGTGTCTCCAATCCTGCCCCCAGTGTCTCCAATCCTGCCCCAGTGTCTCCAATCCTGCCCCCTGTGTCTTCAATCATGCCCCGTCTCCAATCATGCTCCCTGTCTCCAATCCTGCTGTATCCAATCCTGCTCCCTGTATCTCCAATCATGTCCCCTGACTCCAATCCTGCTCCCTGTCTTCAAACATGCCCCCTGTCTCCAATCATGCCCCCTGTCTCCAATCATGCCCCCTGTATCCAATCCTGCCCTCTGTCTCCAATCCTGCTCCCTGTCTCCAATCCTGCCCCCTGTCTCCAATCCTGTCCCATCTCCAATCCTGCCCCCTGTCTCCAATCATGCCCCCTGTCTCCAATCATGTCTTCAATCATGCCCCCTGTACCCAATCCTGCCCCTGTACCCAATCCTGCCCCCTGTACCCAATCTTGCCCCGTGTCTCCAGTCCTGCCCCCTGTACCTAATCCTTCCCCGTGTCTACTATCATGCCCCCTGTCTCCAATCATACCCCCTGTCTCCAATTATGCCCCCTGTATCCAATCATGCCCTCTGTCTTCAGTCCTGCCTCCTGTCTCCAATCATGCCCCCTGTCTCCAATCATACCCCTGTATCCAATCCTGCCCCCTGTATCCAATCCTGCCCCCCTGTATCCAATCCTGCCCGTCTCCATCCTGCCTCCAGTGTCTCCAATCGTGCCCCCTGTCTCCAATCATGCCCCTGTCTCCAATTATGCCCCCTGTATCCAATTATGCCCCCTGTATCCAATCCTGCCCCGTCTCCATCCTGCCCCCAGTGTCTCCAATCCTGCCCCATCTCCATCCTGCCCCCCAGTGTCTCCAATCCTGCCCCGTCTCCATCCTGCCCCCAGTGTCTCCAATCCTGCCCCGTCTCCATCCTGCCTCCAGTGTCTCCTATCCTGCCCCGTCTCCATCCTGCCACCACGCTTACTGCTTTCAATACTAAAAAAAACACTTTTCCTTACCTTTCCGCGCTCCAGCGGCGAGCGATCTGCATCCCAGCCTGAACGTGCGAACTCGCCGGCGTCTGACAATGACGTCAGATGCCAGCGACGTGTGCGCTGACGTCAGCTGCCAGCCTTCGATTGGCTGGCAGCTTTAACTATTGTCGTGCGGACCCTCATGGCAATAGAGTAATTGAACTAGCGTCCTGGACGCAGGTTCAGTTACTTGAGCGGCAGAATCCTGCTGCTGGGGACGGGGCAGTGGGGCCCAATGGGTAGAGGTGACGGGGCCCGACATGGGCCCCCCTCTGCTGATC
>JARQOD010000005.1:118170334-118209370 GCA_033576555.1 Oophaga sylvatica | reverse complement strand
GCCCAATAACATGCAAATTGTGGATAGTTCTAATTTCTTGGGGTACAGCATTCCACAGTATTGGCGCAGCGCGGGAGAAGTCTTGGATTCTGGAGAGATGTTCTTTAGGTGTAGGCGGCAATAGCGGGCAACAGATTGTATATGGGAGGTGAAGGAGAGATTGGTGTCAAACATAACACCCAGACAGCGAGCCTGTTGACCGATATGAGCACAGACGTGGCCAAACGTCAACAGGCCGTCCTGAAATTAATTTCCATGGGGAATCAAAGCCACACAGCGCTGGAGCTCTGGAATGCCATAAAGCAAGAGAGCGACATGTGTATTTTGCCAGCGAATCTCCAGCCAGGCTTGGTAGTGTGTGACAATGGCCGAAATCTGGTGGCAGGTCTGGGCCTAGGCAACGTCACTCACATACCATGTCTGGCACATGTGCTAAACTTGGTCGTCCAGAGTTTTTTGAGGGACTATCCGGATCTTGATGCACTGCTGCACAAGGTCCGCCTACAGTGCGCTAACTTGCGACGTTCCACCATGGCCAGATTGCGCATTGCAGCTCTGCAACGCAGATTTTGCCTTCCTGAACATCGCATCATATGTGACGTACCCACCAGGTGGAATTCCACGTTACATATGTTGGAGCGGTTGTGTGAGCAGCAGCCAGCAGTAATGGAGTATCAGCTGCATCAGTCGCAATCAACTCGCAATTTGCGCCGTTCACTTCACCACTACTGAGTGGGCCTCTACTATAATAATCTTTATTTATATAGCGCCAACAGATTCCGCAGCGCTGTACAGTTTAACAGTTTCATAACACAAGTCATAAGTGACAACGTTAACAATACAATAATTAAAGCAATATAAGCCGCCCCTGCTCGTGAAACCTTACAATCTACAATGAGGAGGGGGAGCTCCAAAGTACAGTTGTTTATATACAATGGTGTATTTACAATGATGGTCCAGCCATTTTCAGGGAGTGAGGGATGGATGGAGATAGTGAATGGGCTACACACACACACAGTTACACATAGAATGACTTTGATTAGTGAATGTGATAGGCCGCTCTGAACAAATGTGTTTTGAGTGTGGAAGTAGGGCTGTTAATGGGGATGTTGAAGTCTCCAAGGATAAGGGTTGGTACTTCTGAGGACATGAAAGTGCGGCAGCCAGGCAGAGAAGTGGTCAAGGAACTGTGTGGGCGAGCCTGGGGTCCGATATATTACCGCTACTCTGAGGGAGAGGGGACGAAAGAGCCTGATGGTGTGGACCTAATAATTTGCAAAATCTTAATCTAAAATTTACATGTTACATATATACATCTAGTATAAAACATTTAACCATTAAGCCTACTTACAGAACAAGGAAGTGTAAAAAAACTTGTGCTTAAAAAAAAAGTGAAAATAAAATGTGAGAAGGGCAGTGTAACAAATAATTTAGGAAAAAGATAAACTAACATCAAGTGCTGTGTGCTGTGTAAGAGCCAGACACATTAACATTAAATCAGTCTGGAATAGCGGTGATTTTCTCCCCATAACCCGAGTAACATTCTGGGGAGAGGGGTGTAGAGTCAACGATCAGCAACTAGCTACGGTAGATCAAATACCTGAAAAAAAAAAAAAAGTTATTTAACATTCATAACATACATTTTATTTTATAAAAAACCAAAAAAAAATTATTTAACATTCATAACATACATTGTATTTAACCAAAAAAATAAAAAATTTATTTAACATTCCTAAGATAAATTTTTTTTAAAACATAAAAACTATAATACACAGCAGGATCTTTAGTAAAAACCAGACTTACCACTGAAACCTCTTAATTAGTGTTGAGCGATATTGCTCGATATCTAAAAATATCGTATCGAAATTGTATCGCCGATAGCACTAAATATCGTCGATATCCGATTTCGATAGCGGAAGTCCCATGTAAGTCTATGGGAACAAAATATCGAAATTAAAAAAACCTTTATTTCCTTGTAAACACTAAATATACACACATAGAATACATATATATATATATACATGTCATTGTGACATATATATACATATATGTATAGTTTATACACTTCTACATAGTAAAATATCCTCTGATTCAATTGCCGGGTAAAGCTGGCTTCTGTGAAAAGACAGAAGCACCCGACATGAAATGACACTTGGTGTACATAGGGTTAACCATGTCTTTTCATGTCGTTTGCTATCTGATTTGCACAAACAATTACATCAGTCTATGTGTGCAAAATTTCACACCTGTAGGGGTTAATTAAAGGTGTAAATTCGTTGTAAAAAAACAGACTTTTTTGCTACGAATTTACACCTTTAATTAACCCCTACAGGTGTGAAATTTTGCACACTTACACTCATGTAATTGTTTGTGCAAATCAGATATCAAACTACATGAAAAGACATGGTTAACTCTATGTAAACCAAGTGTCATTTCATGTCGGGTTCTGCATTTTCACAAAAGCCGGCAATTGAATTAGCAGCTATTATACTATGTAGAAGTGTATGAACTATAAATATAAATATATATATATGTGTCACAAATTCAATGACATGTATATATATATATATGAGGTGTAAAATTGCTGAAAAAAAATGCGTGGGCTCCCGCCCTATTTTCGCAACCAGACAGACAAAGCCAGTGAGTGGGGGCAGATAATAATAGCCCAGAGAGGGACCATTATTTTTGGCCCCCCCCCCGGCTACTAAAATCTGCCCCCAGACACCCCAGAAAAGACAAATCTATAATTAGATTCGCCCTTTCTGGCACTTTGCCCGTCTATTCCCATTGCCCTGTAGCGGTGGCGAATGGGTTAATAAGGGGTTAAAATGACCTTGCAATTGAAAGGTCACTTTAAGCCAGGTTAATAATTGAGAGCTGTCAATCAGACAACTATCAATTATTAATCCTATTGTATGAAAGAAAAATCAAACACACACACTTTAATAAAAAAGAAGTTTAATGAAATAATCACACAGTTTTTGACCATATTTTATTTACCTGCTAAAACCATTTCCTGTAATAAAAATAAAATAATAAAGCAAAATTATTCTTACCAATCCGATGTACAGTCAGGTCCCACGTGTAATCCATCAGAAAGGGTTAATGTTTACTGCAGGGACCGCAGCTAATGCTGCAGCCTCACAGTAAACCCCCAAATGAATGAGTTCCTCTCCTGGCTGACAGGAGAGGAAGTGGAAAGCTTAATTGATTGCTTTCCACTTTCACTTCAGGTCAGCCAGGGACACAATCAGTGATGTCAGAGGGAACTGGTTAACAAAAATAGGGGATCCCCTCGAAAAAAAATGGCGTGGGGTCCCCCCTATTTTTGTTAACCAGCCAGATGAAGCAGACCGCTGAGGCCTGGATTTTCAGGCTGTTAAGGAGCCAAGATCCATGGACCTTGCCAGCCTGATAATACCAGGCCACAGCAGTCTGCATATCTTGGCTGATTAACAAAAATAGGGGATCCCCTCAAAAAAAATTGGCGTGGGGTCCCCCCTATTTTTGTTAACCAGCCAGATGAAGCAGACCGCTGAGGCCTGGTTTTTCAGGCTGGTAAGGATCCAATATCCATGGACCTTGCAAGCCTGATAATACCAGGCCACAGCAGTCTGCTTAGCTTGGCTGGTTAACAAAAATAGGGGATCCCCTCGAAAAAAAAAACGGCGTAGGGGTCCCCCTATTTTTGTTAACCAGCCAAGTAAAATGCAGACTGCTGCGGCCTGGTATTAAAAGACTGTCAAGGCCCATGGATTTTGGCCCTCAACAGCCTGATAATACCAGGCTACAGCAGCCCCACATTTGGCGCATCAAAAGATGTGCCAATTGTGGCACTTTACCCGGCTCTTCCCACTTGCCCTGTAGCGGTGGCAAGCGGGGTAATAAGGGGTTAATGTCACCGTTGATTGCACGGTGACAATAAGCCCGGTTAATAATGGAGAGGCGTCAATAAGACACCGATCCATTATTAATCCCAAAGTTATTAAATGCATAAAAAAAAGACAAAGCAAGAAAAAAGTATTTTAATGAAATAAAATAGACAACACAGTTTTCATTTCTTTTATTGTACTCTCATTCCTGCGACGCCATCGATCTCCTGTAAAAAAAGAAAAAAAACAAATCAACAGTATACCACCTGTCCGACGCAGTCCATAGTAACGACAGTCCCACGACGATCCAGCTCTGCTACATCGGAATGACAGGCAGAGCCTGTCATCGCGACGCAGCACAGCTGATTACCTGCTTCCCCGGCGGTGACGTCATCGGACTGACTGCTTTACGGCCAGGATTACCCAGCAGTCACTGCAGTTATCGCGAGAAACCGCATGTGACCGCCGGGGAGAAGAGGATGGCGGCCATGAAGCAGTCCAGGACGTGACCGCCGGAGATCTTCTGCCAGGTAAGTGCCGCTGACTCCTGACAGACCCGACCGACGGACACTGACAGTTACAGACCCGACCGACGGACACAGACAGTGACAGTGACAAATCCGATTACGGTATTCGATAGACGAAAATATCGAAACGAATTATCGAAAGGCCGATAGAGCTAATATCGGCCGATAGCCGATATTTGCATTATCGTATCGCTCAACACTACTCTTAATCCTTGCAAGCTTCAACACAACGTTGACAAGGTACACAGAAGGGGTGGTCGGTCTCCTAGACAACGAGCAAACTCCTTCATGTTGAGAGAGGCCACCATCTCCTTAGCTTTCAGGTACTTTTCTGTGGGAATGAGCTTGTCTCCAACCAGCCAGGAATATCCATTGAATGCCACACCATGGTTTGGTATTAGCACCCAGCCAGTACCAAAAGTGAAGCCAACCACAGTTCCCATTTCTCATGAACTTTATTTGATATACTGGCTGGCCAAACATTAGTTTCTCACAAAGGAGCTGAAGACCTGAGTGGCAGTAGGTGCAAGTCTCTCCAGCATGACCTGTTTGTTAGATATTTGCCGTCTACACACCTAAAGAACATCTCTAGAATCCGCCCTTTTCTCACCATGGAAACAACAAAAACCCTCACTGTAGCATTGATCCACTCCTGCCTGGACTACTGCAATGCTCTATTACTTGGCCTCCCCATTACTCGACTATCCCCTCTCCAGTCCATCCTTAATGCAGCAGCCAGGGTCATCCATCTGGCTAATCGGTACTCGGACGCGTCCGCTCTTCGCCAGTCCTTACACTGGCTGCACATTCATTATAGGATCCAATTCAAAGTACTGGTTCTCACCCACAAAGCTCTCCACAGTGCAGCACCCCCCTACATCTCCTCCCTCATTTCTATCTATCGGCCTAACCGACTGCTGCGCTCTGCAAATGACTTTCGACTAACCTCTGCAGTAATCCGAACCTCCCACTCCCGACTACAAGACTTCTCCCGCGCTGCGCAAATCCTCTTGAATGCTCTACCACAAGAAATTAGGACTATCCACAATTTGCCTGGTTTCAGGCGCTCCCTCAAAACACATTTGTTCAGAGTGGCCTATGACATTCAATAACCAAAGTCGTTCTATGTTTAAGTGTGTATGTGGAGCCCATTCACTATCTCCATCCATGCCTCACTCCCTCAAGATGGCTGGACCATCATTGGAAATGCACCATTATATATACACACCTGTACTTTGTATCTCCCCCACCTCATTGTAGATTGTAAGCTCTCACGAGCAGGGTCGGCTTATTTTACTTTAATTATTGTATTGTTAACGTTGTTACCTATGACTTGTGTTTTGAAACTGTTAAAGTGTAAAGCGCTGCGGAATATGTTGGCGCTATATGAATAAAGATTATTATTATTATTATATCAGAGGGAGAAGAGGATTGGGCCTTGACAAGGTGCCCGATTGCATCTTAAGTGTTATTGAATGTTGGAGCCAGTCCACCGTATAAAAGCAGCCATACAGTGTCCGGGTACCTGCTTGGATTTCGATCAAAATGAAGACTACTTTGATGTACATGTACACCAATTAGAGAAAAATGACAAGGATGAGGCAGTAAGACACGCTCAGCAGAGTACAAGCAGCATTGCTTGAAGAAGTAACTTGAGCGTGATCAAAATTGAATAAATTAAAATCTCAGACTACAGTGAACACAACTCTTAGCTGTGAAAGGGCTTTTTGTGTCCTTCTACAGTGTTTTCAACCAATGTATTGGATACGGATGGAAGCACGTCACACTATAATTTCAATTGAATTGAGCAGCAAGAATTACACTAAAGAAAAAAAAAAGAAAGAGTGTGAGAGTGACATGTGCAGATGCCTACATACAGCGTTGTATGCCGAGCAAACTGCAGCGCGTCACCTGCACTCACACACACACCTTGCAGACCTGTGAAAAAAACACTGCAAGGCAAAAGGAAGATGTACACAGCGATTGGTAAAGTAGCCTGCCTAAAGCACAGTACACAAAATCGCAATCTCTAACTGTCCCTCAGAGTCAGCAGAGCAGCGTTCTGTCCCAAACAGAATTAACAGCACAGTGACGCTAAAATGGCGGCTTTATCCGGCAACAATACCTTCCTTGTGTCACGGTTAGGGTAGCGTGTGTCTATTATATGAGTGTCTGTAAAATGTAACGTTACGCAGACTTATTCTGCCCTTGGGACGCAAAAAATAAGACAGCAGTAATCATTTACTGTATAAAACTCCACCTATGCACAACAAAACAAGCACGTTCCCTCTTACGGTTCCTGCGCTGACATGTGAGTAGGGAGTTTGGAGACGTTCCTGAATTTATCCCAGGTATCCAAGCATATCAGGCCGATAGGAGAGCATTAAAACCACCCACGGTGGTGACTTAAATATGGTGAATCTAAACAGTGAAGAACTGTAGGTCGATGCGAATGAATGTGCGATCACATGACACACGTTTATAATAACCCTTGCTAGACACGAGTAACTTTGTAGACATTTTGACACACCTGAACCCAGATGGCAGTGAATATTCATTCTATTCGGCGCCACATGACTCTTGGTCCAGAATAGATTATATATTGCTAGCACACGAGCTATTAAGGGGAGTGGAAGAGGCAGATGTGCACAACGTAGCTAAATATGACCACGCGCCCGTATCAGTGACCCTGCCAGATATGGTGCAGATGGGGCCAAACCAAACTTGGCGCTTCCCGACCTATTTGTTAATGGATGAGAAGTTTCGACATCACGTGAAGCAATGGTGTTTTTAATATGTAAGGGATAATGGAGATACTAGGGATAGGCCGGAACTTTTATGGGCAGCAGGGAAGGGAGTAATGCGCGGGAAACTAATAGGTTATCAGACAACGCTAAAAAAGAAGATCGCGACAAACTACTTGCAGGCTAGCAGGATATTAGCGATAGGTACACGGCAAACAAGACAAGTTCATCAACACAGGTTAAAAATAGATGTAAGCAGGCTAAGGCTGACTTACACGTATGGGTATATCGACGAGAGACAAGCAGTAATAACAATTATAGAGCCGATGTATATCGTTATGGTAGCAAATGAGGGAGAATATTATCACGACTAGCGAAAGGAAATCACATTCGTCATCAACATATTACAGCGTTAACGAATAAACATGGGATCATGAACACAGACCCTCGAACCATAAACACCATTCTACAAGAATACTACTCAGACTTATATAAGGTGGAACATACGGATAGTGCGGAGGGTAACACCTTTGTAGATGGAATACGGTTACCATCCATCACAAACTATCAGCTTCTCCTTTTAAAAAAACAAATTGAGGTGACGGAAGTGACAGCGGCGATAAGTTACTTTAAATACGGGAAAGCTCCAGGACCTGACGGGTTTACAGCCAAATTATTTAAATTATTGAGTGAGGATATCCCGTCCACATTGGTACGCACCTTCAATCATATATTGGAGACAGGAGGGTTGCCCAGCCATTCAAACATGTCACACATGAAGTTGCTACTAAAACCAAACAAACATTCACATCTGCCTGGATCCTATCGTACATTCTCACTCATTGACCATTATATCAAGATTTTGTCCAGGATCATGGCAGATCTTTTGAGTAGCATTGGTCCTACGCTGATAGGGCGATCACAAGTGGCCTTTGTTTGCTACTTTGTTGGCTACTATCAGTCTCACTATGCATAACACATGTGTGCAGTGGGCAGTATTACCTTTGCCTTCGGTGGAGTAGGAAAACCCCTCTCCTATCGAAGTGTTAGTTGGGGAGATGGAAGATTTGACACCGGGACCTGAATTGTAATACTTAAATGTGACAGGTGACAAATTTGTTAAGGCGCAACTCCGCGGCCCCTACGTTGAGTCTAGCCCGTGAAAATTTACTGGTTGTCAATGGGGAACCCCAACACCCCGGGGCAGCTACAGTATTTCAACAATTAGAGCTGAACCAAGATTTCTGTATCAGGTTTATAAAATACATGTTGAAATTTTTTAACAATTGCTGCTACCGCAGTCATATCGGAGGTTGGTAATGGACTTAGCGCATGCGCATGTACTAGGGTGACATTTGTGCCAAAAGAAAACCCTACACAGAATTATACAACGGTTTTACTGGCAGGGGGTCTATCAAGAAGTTAAACGGTATTGTAACTCTTGTCGCATGCGCCAGGTACACAGTACTCAGCCTCATTTAGTGAGTCCCTTGGTGCCATTAAAAATTTTAGAGGTCCAGTTTGAGAGAATACCCATGGATCTGGTGTAGCCGGTTAATAAATCAGCAAGGGGTCATCAACAGGGGCAATAAAAGGGGCACTGTGTGGGTCACCAGTTTTGAGCACACCCGAGTTCAAAAGAGAATTCATTGTCCAGACTGATGCATCAGAGGTAGGTATGGGTGCCGTGTTGTCTCAGGACTGGAGCTTAACGGGGAGGAGCATCCCATTAGTTTCCTGAGTCGAAAACTTACTCCATCAAAAAACAGAGACAGCATTGTAGAGAGAGAGTGCCTGGCGATAAAGTGGGCACTGGAGTCGTTGCGCTACTATTTGTTGGGGATAACATTTTGTTTTGTAAATGATCATTCCCCTGTGACTGGCAGTGTTGTAGCCCAGGGAGTAGAGTTCAGGTGGTAGAAAGATGAACATAACAGGAGACTTGGAAAACTTTGGCAAACAGTTATTTAATCTGAAAACGGACAGGCAAATTCAGGTGAGATCCATGCCTTGTTCATTTTCAGAAAAATAAGCCGGTCT
This sequence comes from Oophaga sylvatica, assembly GCA_033576555.1. NCBI lineage: Eukaryota > Metazoa > Chordata > Amphibia > Anura > Dendrobatidae > Oophaga > Oophaga sylvatica. The sequence goes on along the minus strand of JARQOD010000005.1, from coordinate 118,200,187 downwards.
ACATTGTCTGAGGATAGTCGCATGCGACGGTCTGTTAGTACACCACCTGCAGCACTAAAGACGCGCTCAGATAATACACTGGCAGCAGGGCAAGCCAGCACCTCCAAGGCATACCACACATCAAATACAAATATAACAGTAATAATAATATCATTAATAAAAAATGAAATTGCACACACAGTACACAGACACAGCTCATATGTGTGTATAAGAGAGAGTGTTTCTGTGTGTAGTTCATGCCTCTAGCCTAGAAGATCAGTCTTGCTAAAATCTTTAACACTGACCCCTGTTCTGTTCTTAAAATGGTGGATGCTGAACTGCTTCTCAGCCCCGTCATACACAATCATTATGTGGCACTGCTGGGCTCAGTCAGAGGCATCAGATTGAACTAGGCTGTCCTGAGTCATTCTCAATAGAACATTTTGTTCAGCAGTTCATCTAGTTCATTTAGTTCAGAGGTCACATGATGCATTTCCTATCAGCTCCTCACAGGATAGGGTGGAGAAAAACTGAACTAAATGAACTAAATGAACTAATCTTTTGAACTAATCTTTTCAGTGAACTAGTTCATGGTGAACTAATCAACAAAATTAACTAGATTTCCCATCACTATGGTGTACACCTTGGTGGCGCTGTCACAAAACTTCGCCACATTTGTAACATACAGCTCTTGCCCTGTGCAGAGGCGCTGCTTGTGCTCCCTCTTGTTGCAGAGGTGTCTACAATGCCTCGACGCACAGAGCTGCTTTGTAAAGCAGTAGCAGCAGCAGCGCTCTCGGCTGGAATGGAGAACATTATGGATTTCAACAGTGTGTCTTGGTCCTCCAGCATTTTACGGTCCGGTTCAACGGTGTGATGAGGCTTTGTAAGTTGTCCCGGTAACGAGGGTCTAGGAGGGTGTACACCCAATAATCTGACGTGGTGAGAATGTGGCCGATGCGGCGGTCGTTTCTCAGGCACTGCAGCATGAAATCAACCATATGCTGCAGACTCACAACTGGCCAACAAACGCTGTCCTCTGGAAGAGCGTCACACTAATAGATTTTTGTAAATTTAAAATAGAATAAAGCAGCAGCAATTTTTTAAAAATTACAAGGATGAGCCAATGACAGACACTCAGCAGAGTACACGCTGCGGTGGTTGAAGTAAGTGGAGCGGGATCTACACTCCTACAAAAAAATTAAAGCTCAGACTAGAGTGAACACTGAAACACAAGTGTTCACTTGCTGTGAAAGGCCTTTTTGTGGACTTCTATTATGTTTGCAAGCAATGTATTGTATTTTGATGGAAGAGCGTCACACTAATAGATTTTTGTAAATTTAAAATAGAAGAAAGCAGCAGAAATTTTTGAAAAATTACAAGGATGAGCCAGTGACAGACACTCAGCAGAGTACACGCTGCGGTGGTTGAAGTAAGTGGAGCGGGATCTACACTCCTACAAAAAAATTAAAGCTCAGACTAGAGTGAACACTGAAACACAAGTGTTCACTTGCTGTGAAAGGCCTTTTTGTGGACTTCTATTATGTTTGCAAGCAATGTATTGTATTTTGATGGAAGAGCGTCACACTAATAGATTTTTGTAAATTTAAAATAGAATAAAGCAGCAGCAATTTTTGAAAAATTACAAGGATGAGCCAGTGACAGACACTCAGCAGAGTACACGCTGCGTTGGTTGAAGTAAGTGGAGCGGGATCTACACTCCTACAAAAAAATTAAAGCTCAGACTAGAGTGAACACTGAAACAGAAGTGTTCACTTGCTGTGAAAGGCCTTTTTGTGGACTTCTATTATGTTTGCAAGCAATGTATTGTATTTTGATGGAAGAGCGTCACACTAATAGATTTTTGTAAATTTAAAATAGAAGAAAGCAGCAGAAATTTTTGAAAAATTACAAGGATGAGCCAGTGACAGACGCTCAGCAGAGTACACGCTGCGGTGGTTGAAGTAAGTGGAGCGGGATCTACACTCCTACAAAAAAATTAAAGCTCAGACTAGAGTGAACACTGAAACACAACTGTTCACTTGCTGTGAAAGGCCTTTTTGTGGACTTCTATTATCTTTGCAAGCAATGTATTGTATTTTGATGGAAGAGCGTCACACTAATAGATTTTTGTAAATTTAAAATAGAAGAAAGCAGCACCAATTTTTGAAAAATTACAAGGATGAGCCAGTGACAGACACTCAGCAGAGTACACGCTGCGTTGGTTGAAGTAAGTGGAGCGGGATCTACACTCCTACAAAAAAATTAAAGCTCAGACTAGAGTGAACACTGAAACAGAAGTGTTCACTTGCTGTGAAAGGCCTTTTTGTGGACTTCTATTATGTTTGCAAGCAATGTATTGTATTTTGATGGAAGAGCGTCACACTAATAGATTTTTGTAAATTTAAAATAGAAGAAAGCAGCAGAAATTTTTGAAAAATTACAAGGATGAGCCAGTGACAGACACTCAGCACAGTACACGCTGCGGTGGTTGAAGTAAGTGGAGCGGGATCTACACTCCTACAAAAAAATTAAAGCTCAGACTAGAGTGAACACTGAAACACAAGTGTTCACTTGCTGTGAAAGGTCTTTTTGTGGACTTCTATTATGTTTGCAAGCAATGTATTGTATTTTGATGGAAGAGCGTCACACTAATAGATTTTTGTAAATTTTAAATAGAAGAAAGAAGCAGCAATTTTTGAAAAATTACAAGGAGGAGCCAGTGACAGACGCTCAGCAGAGTACACGCAGCATTAGTTGAAGTAACTGGAGCGTGATCTGCACTCAAAAAAAAAAAAAAAATCACAGACTGCAGTGAACACTGAAACACAACTGTTCACTTGCTGTGAAAGGCTCCATTGTGGACTTCTATAGTGTTTGCAACCAAGGTATTGTATACGGATGGAAGCACGTCACACTATTATTTCAATTACATGGAGCAGCAAGAATTACACTGAAGAAAAAAAAAAGAGTCTGTGAGTGACACGTGCAGATGCCTACAGACAGCGTTGCATACAGAGCAAACTGCAGCGTCACCTGCACTCTCACACACACACCTTGCAGAGCTGTTAAAACAACACTGCAAGGCAAAAGGAAGCTTTACACAGCCGGTGGTAAAATAGCCTGCCTAAAGCACAGTACACTAAATCGCAATCTCTAACTGTCCCTCAGAGTCAGCAGAGCAGCGTTCTGTCCCTAACTGAGTTCACAGCATTATGTATTCATTATATGAATACACATGTGAAAAGTTTTACACCTTGAGGGGAATGTATCACTTTTTGTCATTTTTGTACACAATCTATCTGCGCTAAAATTTGCAACTTTTTTCTCCTCTTTTTCAAAAGTGGACAGGATTTATTTAAGGCACCAAGCCAACAAATTGCCATCTAGTTTATTACATTCAATGCTAAAAGTAAAGAAAACAATAGTGCAAATCTATGCCTGCTCATAGCATACTACTCCTCATAGCAGGCATAGATTTTTTTTCTGACTTTCAGGCTAAGTGCACACGTTCAGGATTATTCGCGTTTTTCGCGGCAAAAAATGCGTAAAAAATGCATGAATTAAGCATCCTATCATTTAGAATGAATTCCGCAATTTTTGTGCACATGGTGCGTTTTTTTCCGCGAAAAAAATGCATCGCGGAAAAAAGAACCAACATGTTCATTAATTTAGCGTAATTCTAGCGTTTTTCCCACTATATTATTGACCTAGAAAGTTCAGGGAAAAATCGCGGTAAAAACGCGCAAAATCCACGCAAAAACGTGCAAAATCCGTGCAAAAATATGCGCGTTTTTACCGCAAAAAAAGTCCGGTTTTGCTCAGGAAAATTCTGCACACATTCCTGAACGTGTGCACTTAGCCTAAGACAGACGACATTTTAGTCAAATACAGTAGGATATGTGCACTTTTATAATGAATTTGGTGCATATTATGAAAACTTGTCAAGTGTTATATTTATACATTTTGAATTACTTATTATAAAAGTGATGCATAAATAGCATTTTTAGTAAATTCTCTCCATTTGCTTTTCTGTATTTTTGAGCTTTTTTACATTCATAACTAGACCTGCTCTCAGCCTAGACAATGCTCTGCACATCTAGCCTAGAAAATGCTCTGTATATCTAATGTATATCCAGCCTAGACAATGCTCTGTATATCTAGCCTAGAGAATGCCTTGTATATCCAGCATACACAATGCTCTATATATCCAGCCTAGAAAATGCTCTGTATATCCAACCTAGACAATGCTCTGTATATCAAGCCTAGACAATGCTCTGTATATCCAGCCTAGACAATGCTCTGTGAGCTAAATAGACAATTATGCAGCTGTAGCTGATGACAGTATGTAGGTATCTATATATCAGATTATATTATGTTCCCCTGTGTAAGGAGGTTAATGGCCGCGTAATCAATGGGAGGTATGTGGTAAAGGAAAAAATTCAGCCGACAGCACTTCAATTTTTAGATGCACGTCCCAGTCCAATGGCTCAATTGGAGAGTAAACCGTCAAAGAAGAAAAAGAACAGCATCACATCCAGGTGATTGAAAATTTCACAAAGACTTTATTCTGTCATGATGCAACATTTCGGCCCTTGCAGGCCTTGACAAAGGTATGTGTCACAGGGATGACTGCTCCCTGTAATGTAACCCGGAGTATTTTTCTTTAGTCCACGTAAGTACTAAGCTGTCATTTAGTGCACCTCCGGGTTGCGGGTAGCTATGAGAGATGGGCGGTTCTGGCTACCCACATACCTCACATGTGGGTGTGGTTACAGCCTACATAATGGAGGCTGTTGTTTGGCACATGGTCTGTGTGCAGAGAGGGAGAAGCCTTCCTGTGTGTGGGGCTCCAGTCCAAGCCTGCATGCTGGACATTGCACAGCCTGCGTGCCCACAGGCCTGGTGGAGCATAACCTGGCAAAGGATATTTGTGTTTTGCCTGCGCTAAAGGCCGTGAACCCTTTGTTGTTGCTTAGGGGTTTAAGGAGCAAATAAACTTGCACTGACTTTTTTTTTAAAGAACACATCTCCTGTCTTCCTCCTGCAGCACCTGAGTGAGTACGATCCCTACACCTGTCATAAAACAATAACAGCTATACTCACTTGCAGTGTCAGCGCCATTCTAGTGGAGTGAGCACTGGCTCTCCTGGGATTCACATGACATTACCATGTCACATAAGCCCTGTAGTCAATCAGCAGTCACTTCACTTGTCTGCACTTTGGACAAATCAGAAATCTGGAGGATGTGAGAGCTGCTGAGTAGTGGTCAACCCCTTTGGACCTGTATCTACATTGTAAGTCGATTATCTTGCAGTATAAACAGGCTGTCAATCACCCAATGAACAAGCGAAACCCTTGTCCCAAAGAAAGATGACTCTGCCGAGAACCATGGCTACCTAGGTGCACTGAGCAATCTAATACAGATCAGTTAGTGCTCATCATTTGCTTTGGTCTGCCTGTAATTACCGCCAGTCGGTGGAGGCTTACCAGTCAGTGGAGTCTGTGGTAGTATTGTGGCGCCCATCCCTAAATTGCTAACTAGTTCACATTCACCTATATTGGAAAATAGTTGTGGCTCTTATTAATTATCTTCATCCTCTTTCCTAGGCTGAAAGAAGAATATATTGTGTTACTGATTTTGTAACTGAGTGCAGGTCAAGTTTCTAATGAAGTGTGGTTTATACTATTGCCTAGGGGAAACATGGATAGCAACTTAATTGCAGAGCGCAGCGTGATCAAAATAGCAGGAAGGTTTCTAAATCTGCAGATAATCAGATATATTAGAAAATGAATCATGACCAATCTCTTCTTGCATCTTTACTTACTTTCTTTAAGTGCATAAATATTTAGTTACTTCTACAGGGATAATAATTATTCTACTGCTTATGTGACGAGTGCTCAAGCCAAGGCTCAGCTTTTCGAAAATGTAACCATACAAACCTTAAAAGCCTGTGTCCCGAAGGAGCAGCAATGTATTGTTTTGCAGACATAAGCATGGTGTGTTAATTGACTTTATCCTAGACTTGGACACAACATCCATGCATTTGGTAAAAATGATTGTAAACTTATAGTTGCAATCAAAATTATTTAATCCCCATTGCAAATTAATTAGCAAAAGTTACAAATTTCCTGCTACTTGATACAAGAATAATTTAAAGTGATTTCTCCAAATTTAAAAAAACAAAATGCCACTTATTATGATTATTGCAGTTTCAGAATTATTCAAACCCTTCATGACAAGAGGCTTTAGTGATTAGTAGCGCACCTTTGGCTGTAATGACTTGCTACCAACAAAATGCATAGCCAGACACCAGCTTCTAGAAGCGTTTCTGAGGGTTCTTACCTCTTTCCACATGGGCAATATCCTCCAGTTCACTAATATTTTTAGATTCATGTGCTGCAATCTCCTTTTTTTAAAAAATCACATCAAAGATTTTCTCTGAGGTTTAAGTCAGGAGACTGTGACAGCCACAGAACTTGTTCAAAGGGCGCAGTCAGATGGTTGTATAACACAGACAGTGATTGCATAGCAATGTTTGGACTGTTCGCCGGCTCTCCTGACCCAAGTGTGACTGCATGTATTTCTATGCAGATGTCATGCTTAGGTCAGGAGAGCCGCTGGCCAGTCCAAGTATTGTGATGCAATTGTTGTCTGAGGTATATGGTCATCTGAATGTGCCCTAAAAGGAATTAGCTTACTCACAGAACACATGATGTTTTCTCCTAGGATTTCCTGATACTTGATTGAATCCAGTTTGCCTTCCACATAGTGCAGGTATCTAATCCAGAGGAAGCAAAGCAGCCCAGAACATCACCGAGCCTCCATCATGCTTCACTGCAGACAGGGTGTTCTGTTCGACATGCTTCATTCGTTCTCCTCCAGACCTACTGCTGATCCATAGACCTGAAAAATTCCAGTTTTATTGCATCACTCTACAGAACACTATAACAGAAATTTTATGGCTTATGTATATGGTTTTGATCATGTTGGTCATATTAGTATGTCTTGGAGTCCGGACATAGAGACCTTCAGTGTTTTGTATGAACTTTAGGAAGCAAACTGAAATATCAGTGTCTGCTGCTGCCAGATTCTGCTGCAAGCCTTTTGAAATCATTCAAGGGTTTTTGACCACCTACTTAGAAATCTGATGGCAGCTGGTGATAACTCTCTTGACTTGTCATATTGTTAACATGTAATCACACTTCACAGACCTTGACTCCAGAGCTAGACCAGGTATTGGATGTGACTTATGGCACATCTGATATAACTAATAAAGAATTAACACAGCAAAAAAGGCAACAGTAATTAGTTATGTAAACCAATGCCTTAGGATGCAGCAAACCTAATTGATAAAGAAAGAGGCAACACAGATGCAAAATACTGATGAGACAAACACAACATACCAATTCATGGAGGGGGTGATTGCATAGAATTAAAATTGCACACAAATAAAGGCTTTTGTAGGGTGCTGGTCAGATGTCATGCACAGTTTCTGCCTTTCAGCTTATTATTGATGCCCATAATATTAGATTAGGCGGGATTGCAAAGCACTATATAAGTGCACCCTACAGGGACAGGCACCCTAGTTTACCAAGCCAAGTTTGTTGAGATTTGCATACAAAACAATATATATATAACATATATGAGCTATTAGTCAATATATTGGCCAAAATACACAAGCTCGCAACCCACATCACGGGTCCTCATACTTGCGAGTCTAATTGTAACTAGTGAAGCCCTTGATTTGTTGTGACAGGTGTGTAAATGTATTTTCTGATGTGGAATACTATTCAGGGGGTGAATAATTCTGTGACCGTAGTAAGTAAGAGCGGCATTATGTGATAAATTTGGTAAACCACTTGTTATATTAGTTGTGTTGAGATATTTCGATTGTTCTTGTTTGATGATTTTACTGTACACAGTAGAAGGGTCGTACATTTTTCTTATAAACTATTGTGTAATCAGTAAATGCAGTATGCAGAGTCTCGGTCACTTGCAATCAGCTGTTGCGTGTGGTCTCACCGTAACTTTTCACCCATGCGGAAGACTTTTTAATAATGTACTTTACAGGTGGTGAAGGTTAGAGGGAACAACTTTATGAAGAGGTATTTTTATCTTTCTTCTTTGTAGGGACTTCAGGTAGCAAACAATGTAGCCGCTACACCGCCTGACTGATATGTATCAATTTACATTGTACCTACAAGAAATATGTCACATGCAAGCTGCATTGACCGTACTTTCCTTAGAGGCAAAAATCTAAAAAAAAAAATAAAACGTGGAAAACTATTACCAAGAGACTGTCCTCCTGCCAAACAAATCTTTAACACAATACCAGTGTAATTGGTTTTCCTACATAAATGTAATCACAGTTCACTTTGTTGTGTGCTGTTAAAAATGAATGTGTTCTTTTTCCATACTCACACAATCATTTACTATCTTATCAGCCTTCGTTTATGCCATCCTTAACTATGAGGCTAACGATGAAACCTTGATTACTTCTTCTCCAGAGAGGAATAACTACGGGTTGTGACTTTGTTTTTCAAGTTCTCATTTCTTTCAGTGACTGCTACTAAATGGATGAAATAAAGATTAAGTGAACTTTTTATCTCTTTATGTTTAAGTCAGATTTATGAGTATTGGAAAAAGCTATATACTTGCTACCAGTGTCAGCACTGTATGTATCTTTCCCTTTGCCGCGGTGCTTCTATGTGGTATTTTGTACTACAGAATAAAACTGAATAACAAGAGAATGTTGAAAAGAAATCCTTTCTCTCTTACAAGCAACGCCATTATTTCAAAGCTTTTTTTATTTAGCAAATACAGGAAATGGGAAATGCAGGTCTATTTGAGGAGACATTAGATATACTGTATATTCAGCAGTTCAAATTCACCCCAGTGAAATTCTCTCGGAGAACTGTGGTGAACTCACCTCTGCACCATGAGACTTTTTCATAGTGCTAGCGTGGATCTCACCGAGGTCACTGCAGTTCAGCCCGGCTGGGAACGCAGACTCACTGACTGGTGGTAACCTCGATGATGTTACAGCTGGTCACTGATGCTGCGCTCACAGCAGCTCATTCACCAGTGGTTCTCAGCCTGGACTGTCGCATCTTGGTGAAAACTGTTTTTCCTCTAGACATGGATTACAGACAGAATGACGGACAGATGAGGGATATTGTTGTTTTTATTTTTGTTTTATTACAGAAGACGAGTGATTCAGTGGAATTATGCATTATGTGAGTATAACTGCGTTTGTTATTTTTAAATAAAAAGGGAAAACTGTGTTTTGTTTTATATCTAATAAAATACTTTATTCTGGCTGTGTCTTTATTTACCATATAAGTATAAGACTAGCAATGTATAGGTATCTTATAGACACCTCTCCATTTGTAGTCCATGGGCTTGATGTCACCTGACAATACAAAGGTGACATCAACCCCACAAAAATCAACCTCACTTGCCACTGCTGCAGGGCAAGTGGTAAGAGCAGGACAAAGTGACAGAATTGGCGCATCTAATAGATGAGCTTTTTCTGGGTGGCTGCGGGCTGCTATTTTTAGGCTGGTGGGGGCCAATATCTATAGCCCCTTACCAGCCTGAGAATACCAGCCCACAGCTGTCTGCTTTAGCTTGGCTGGTTGTCAAAAATGGGGGCAACCCCATGCTGTTTTTGTAAATTATTTATTTAAATAAATTAAAAATACGGCATGGGAAGCCCTCTATTCTTGATAACCAGCCTTGCTGAAGCTGATAGCTGAAGGTTGCAGCCCCCAGCTGTGAGTTTTGCCTGGCTAGTTCTAAAAAATGTGGGAACCCACGCCAGTTTTTTTTTAAATTATCTATTTACAGAGCAGGAGCCAGGTAATTAATGCTCCCTTAATTGGCTCCTGCTCTCACTGTTATTAGTGGCACAAGGCGTCTGATGATGGGAGCAGTAGTCCCATCAGCTGACACCAGTGACCGGAGGTAAACTTTATACCTCTGATCACAGCTGTGTGCTCACGATGTCTTTTGACAGCGTGGGAACCATGGCTTTCTGACTAGGGGTGATGATTTCACCGCCGATCAGAAGCGGTGTTTGCACATGACAGCGTGGCGAACACTGGATGTTCGGGCTTTTATTCAAGTGAATGGGGTCCAGGTTTGGGTTCATGTCTGAGTACTGTTCTGGTACCCGAACCCAAACTTTTTGTAACTGTTCGGCAGAACCAGCCGGACCCGAACATCCAGGTGTCCGCCCATGTCTACTGATAGGGAATTTAGATTGTGAGCCCCAATGGGTACAGTGATGATGTCACAAATGTGCTGAGGACTTGATTTTGTTCCACTTGCCAATATATAAGCGTAACAGGTTCTCCTCCTGTTTGTACAAGCTACACAGCTTTTCTGTTGTTGAAATGGTTGCAGAAAAGGGAGGATGTGACCAGGCCTGATCATCAGCCTATAATTGAAAATAAAATCACTGTTTATATATAGTTTTATAGTTTAAAAATGGCACAGGTCCATCAAGTTCAACTTTTCTCAACCAGCTACACATGATCACTGGATTATTTATATCCCACAAAAGCTGCCATAATATCTGCCATTACTACCTGTTGCGGTAAGACTTTCACAGTCTGACTCCACTAACTGTAAAGAACATTTTCCTATTAAAAATGTTAAAATCACATTTCCTCCATATGTAATGAATATCCCCTAGTACTTTGTAAGGTCTTTGGAAGGAATAATTCAAATGCCAGTCCTTTATTTTGACTACGCATGTATTGTTTCATATAAATGAGCTAAACAAGCTAAACAAGACCAAATTTACTAACCTCTCATTATAAGAGAGAACTTTCAGCCCTTATAATAATATAGTTTCCTACCTTTCAACCAACTATAGATTCCTTATATTATCTTCTTGTGCACCCCAATATCTTATTTACTTTTGCTGCTGCTGCCTGACATTGAGTACTGCTGCTTACCTTACTTCTAACCAGAATACTCAAGTCCTTCTCCTGTTCTTTAATTCCTAGTATATTTTCATTTATTGTGTATACATGGAGGCGAGAAGGGGTGTGTATACTTTGTGCAGCGTGCTATACCAGTGACACGCCTGTCTTGTCCCATGATTTAGAATTCTACAGACAGTATTGCATTTTATTATATTGTTGCTGTCCTTGCTGTGTATAGTTCTGTCCCTTTTAGAGGTTGTCTCCTCCCCCTGCATGTGACTCTGATTTCTGTAGCCCCTCCTTTCTTCCCCATGTTTGAGTTTACCTCCATCTTGAAGATACGTTTCATACAGCTCTGTACAAGGAAAAGTCTTTTTTACCTACTGTAAGTGTGCATTATACAAGAATTCAGCTGGAAATAAACCTTCTCCTGGACTCTTCAAACGTGCTCTCTTCCAGTTGAGTTAACCATGGACATCACTAAATGTGAGTAATGGTAAACAGACGCCATAAAAAAGCAGACTAACCGCTCAACACTTGCAGTTTAGCCTTGGAAGCAGAATAGTAAAAAAATACTACCGCAGTTACATCTGTAAAAGTCAGTCTCCAACTTCCATAAGCTACAGATCAGACATCAGAAGATCTGCTTTCATCATATAGATATCATCAGCTTATAACAGTGTGTGTGTGTAGCATAGCCCCTTCCCCAGCCTTCACCCTACAGAGACTGCAGCAGCTCATATTACACAGACCCCATCTGCCTGTGAGTTACAATGGCTGAAGGAAAGTCTGCAGTATCTTTACAAGGGGAGCAGGAGCACACAGAAATCTCGTTGCAATCCACTGACAGATCCAAGCATTCTGCTAAGCCTTCAAGGAAAGCTAAAGAGAACCTCGAAATCATTAAACATGAACTTTTTTGTAATATACTAGACTTATGGCAAAAGCTGCAGAGTCACATTAACAACATCTCCCAGTCTGCCTTTCATGAGGGAGCGCTAAGACAACTGTGTGAAATACACCAGACTTATTCCAGGAGAGTGAATGATTACATTATCGTGTTGGAGAAACTTAATTTTCTTAAAGAGCTGCAAGATTTCCAACAACTTAATTCTGAGAGAGAACATATAATATGCGATAGTAAAGTAAAAGCAGAGAAAAGAATTGCGCAAATATCAGAGATGTCCTCTCACATTTCTGGGTCTGCCAAGCAGTCAAAGTGATCGTCTAAGTCATGCTCTTCCAAATCTTCAACTCTCAGCGAACAGCTTATAATAAGGGCACGTGCAGAAGTTGAGGCTACTAAGATACTGGCCACCTTCGCACAAAAGAAAACCAAAATGGAAGAGAAGGCTGCGCTTGAGAAAGCAGAAATGGAAGCAAGTGTGGCAGTGGCAGCAGCAGAAATGAATGCCAAAGCAGCAAGCAAGAAAGCAGAAGTAGAAGCGACGACAGCACGCAAGAGAGCAGAAATAGACGCTCTCACAAAGAAATGTGCGCACGCCACGGCCATGGCCAGGTTAGGGATCCTGGAACAAGCTATTAATGGGAGACAAAGCGACAACATCAGTTTAAGTGAGTTTGATACAGAAGACCTCTGTAAGCGCACGAGAGACCATGTACTAAGTCAAAATAGCGCAACACCACCTCCAACAATTCTTCCCGACAGTACAGACACCTCTACAAGGCAACAGGACGCTGATCCTGCTCCTATACCCTGCTTTCAAGGTCAGTACAGTATACTGCCATTCCCTTGCCCTGAACCTCCCCATCCATCAGGACATACCGGGCACCTGCGCCTCAGCCTATGTTACGCAGAGATGCTCGAGAACAAGCCAATGTGCTGCCAAGTCGTTATACTCCAGACAGCCATACAGCTCCAGTCACATCTATGGCAGAAACTATTCTCAGTAGACCGGTTACAGCACTAAACGCTTATGCCGCAGCATACTATCCTACGTTTCTAAGTCAAGATGCTACAGACCATATGAACAGCGCTACTCAGCCAGCAATTGTCTTCCCAAAGTCAGAGAAAACGGACATGTCTGACTTTGCAAAGTACATGGTTTGCCGTGAACTTACTAAGACCGGTACCACAAGGTTCAATGAACAACCAGAGAACTACAGAGGTTGGAAATGTTCCTTTAAATCTGCAATTAGTGACCTTGGCATCACTGCTGCTGAAGAGCTGGATCTGCTAATCAGGTGGCTCGGACCTCAATCCACAGAGCGGGTCAAGACGCTCAGATCAGTCCACATCAGTAATCCAGCAGCTGGTCTCATGTCTGCAAGGGAAAGACTAGAACGTATTTTTGGCAGTCCTGAAGCCATATAGAATGCATTGTTCAAGCGACTACAGGATTTCCTCAAGATCTCCAGCAAGGACAGTTCAAAATTCCTAGAGCTCAGAGACCTGCTCTTAGAGCTCCAGTTAGCCAAGGCAGACACGCACCTACCTGGCCTCAGCTACCTGGATACCGCTCGGAGCATTAACCCAATAGTTTCTAAGCTTCCATACAATATACAAGAGAAGTGGATCACTATTGGGTCAAAATACAAAAGACAATACCAAGTCTCTTTTTCTCCATTCTCCTATTTCTGTGACTTCAAGGAGATTGCAGAGTGCAAAACTGACCCCAGCTTCTGCTATGAAGAACTCAATGGCTCTGCGTCATCTCCCAAGTATGAGAGTTTGCGCTCTCATGACAGAAACCGCAGTGGTCCGGAGTCTGCAAAAAAGACAGAAGTTCTGCCTACACCAACATCAGCACCAGACAAAGGCAATGAAGGTGAGAGGGAGGAAAATAAGAGATGGAAAAACATTTCATCAACTGCATGCAGAATATCTTTGATGAAGACCATGCAAAAAGCCTGAAGGACCTTGATCTGGGTTCTGATGTCCTTACCATGCAACATAGTCTTGGTCTGCTGTGGGACATTAAACAGGACACATTCACATTACTGGTATCGGTCTGCGATAAGCCTTTCACCAAACGATGAGACTTATCCGTGGTGAACAGCATCTACGACCCCCTTGGATTTATAGCACCCATCACTATCCAAGTCAAGATGCTGTTGAGACAGTTAACTGCTGAGAATACAGATTGGGACACTCTGATACCATCCCAGGAACGACAAAGGTGGGAAACATGGAAGAAATCTTTAAAGATCTTAGAACATCTTCAAGTCCCACATTGTTATTCCTTAACGTAAATTTCAACTACCGTCCGAAGAGAGGTCCACATTTTCTCATGCATCTACAGAGGCTATAGCTGCAATGGCCTATCTGAAAGCCTCACAATCTAGCAACAGGGTACATTGTGGCTTCATCCTGGGTAAGGCCAAACCAACTCCGAAACCCGCACATTCTGTACCAAGGCTTGAACTTTGCGCTGCAGTACTGGCAGTAGAAATTGCAGAAGTTAGAAGAGATGAATTGGACATTGCTATTGACTCATTTATATTCTACACAGACATATAATCAGAAGAAAAAATGTAAACAAGAACAGAAAATTTTAAAAAAAAATACAATATTTATTAAATAGAAAAATCACATTAAAAAATGACATAAAAAACAGAAAAGGGAAACCACAAATGGCACCACAACCCACAATGGGACAGTGAGGAGGCTGCACATAGTAAATATCTCTGATAATAACCTTCTAACCCAGATAACAGAGACACCATGGGTCATGGTTTATCCTATCAGAAGCACAAAAAACAATCTACAAGATAAATAAACCAAAATAGTGCAAAGTATTACCTCCTGTGGGTGATAGTGCCAGCCCCAAGGCATGTTTCGAGGTTTGCCTTCTTCTGGGGGTGGCATTACATGAACAAGAGCAGGGTTCTATAATCCACAAAGACCAATCAGTGAATGAATAACAAAGAGTGGTTTATTAACAGCGTTTCTAAATGGTCACGTATGCATAGGTGTATCCGGAACTACATATTTAAAATAAGGTAGAGGATGGACTACTTTAGGCACTTGGGAATAAAAGAACCAATTTTATAGTAAGGGGTGTTACAAATTAAAATATTCAATGTTTGTTCGTGTGATGCCACCCCTAGAAGAAGGCAAACCCTGAAATGTGCGTTCGGGCTGGCACCATCACCCACAGGAGGTAATACTTTACACTATTTTGATTTATTTATCTTGTAGATTGTTTTTTGTTGTTTTTTGTGCTTTCTGATAGGATACACCATGACCACATGGTGTCTCTGTTATTTGGGTTAGAAGGTTATTATCAGAACATTTTCTACTCCTGAGCAGTGGCATCACGTCCCCACTGATCTGAGCCCGGCCAACAGAGGAACAAGACTTACAGCTGCGTCTAAACTCAATGACAATATGTGGTTGTCGCCTCCAAGTTTCCTGTACAAAGACCCTTGTTCATAGGACATCAGCAACACTTACGAGCTGGTGGAACCAAAATCTGACATGGAAATCAGACCAACTATCTCTACCCACTACACTTCTGTGATACCAAAACCGAAGCTAAGGTCCCATCGGTTTGAACACTTCTCAAGCTGGTCGTCCATTGTGTGAGCCGTAGCTCATCTTCTTCACATTGCCCATTGTTTTAGAAGCAACAAATCATCGGAGGGTCATGGCTGTCACATGTGTAAAGGACACCATACTGTTGCCAACATTGAATGTGCAGAACAGATCATCATCAGGTATGTCCAACAAGTAGATTATTGTCACGAAATTGACAGCATCACAAGAGATGCCAGCTTATCCAATAACAGCACATTACTTGAATTGAATCCAGTGGTTGATCATCATAAACTTCTAAGAGTAGGTGGTCATTTAGAGAAATCTGACTTAAACAGTAAGGAGCAGAATCCTATCATCATTCCGGGATGACACCACATTGCTACTCTATTGGTCCACCACTATCATGAAGGAGTGCAGCACCATTGGAAGACCGAATACCTGCATCTGCTCCAGTGCCATCACAAATGGCAGACGGCAAAACCTAACCTCCAAGAAGGAGACCTCGTCAATCTACAAGACAAATAAGCTCATCGCAATGACTGACCAATGGGTCTTATCACCAAGGCTATGCCCAGTGATGATGGAAAGACTCGGAAGGTGGAAGTAAAGGTGGTTCATCACAAGTTTTTCTTCGCCCAGTTACCGAACTTGTACTGCTTCTACCAAAGGAGGACATCACATGAAAGATATTTCTACTGGACACAACTCTCGACAGAGCATACCGTCAAACAAACACCCTTTGCTGTAAAGAACTTTCATCTTTGGATAATGCACCCTCCATAGGCAGACTCTATATTATATAATGCACCTCCCATAGGCAGACTCTATAGTATAATGCACCCCCCCGTAGGCAGACTCTATATACTATAATGCACCCCCCATAGGCAGATGCTATGTTGTGTAATGCACCCCCCATAGGCAGACTGTATGCAATATAAAGCACCACCATAGGCAGATGCTATAGTATAATGCAAACCCATAGTCAGACTCTATATAATATAAAGCACCCCCCTAAAATAATACAATATTCACCTCTCCTCCTCGTTCCTACGCTCTCTGAACGCCCGCACATCTCTGCACAGTGGGCGCCAAGTAGTGATGTCATTGCAACCCCTGTCAGTGTCTGCGTCAGGGATGTCAGACGCTGACAGGGGAAGATGGGAGAGGGAGCGTAACGCTCCCTCTCTCATCAATGCGGTCAACTGTATTGGCATCCAGCTGATACAGATGAACTTGCGATGATGGGAGGCCCCACTGCTGGCACCAGGCCCCCTGCCTGCTTAGGGGCCCCATAGTGGCCGGGTGGCAGTGCAGATCGATTCTTCCTGCTCTGTCGCAGAATGTAACTGTATCGGCGTGCTGTGCAGTAGCGTAGCTCCGGGTGGGCCCCCTCATAGCACAGGGCCAGGGGCAACCAGCCCCTCTGCCCCCCTGGTAGCTACGCTACTTGGTCTACCCATTCTATCCCACTGCTTCCTCCATAAACTTCAGTGGATATGTAACTGCACTTACAACACTTTCGATTCAGATGTAGGGAGAATGTGTTGGCTAGAAATTTTCTAACAAGGATCAGAGAATATTTGCATGCATCTGTAGAGTAGGCCCCGCAATCAATATTACTGGTGGGCATCCCAATCAGAGACTGGCTGTGTATAGGTGCATTGATGCTAGCCTGTCAATCAATGCTCTGAGGGGCGAAGAGAGGCGTGGCTCATAACTACCACAGGACTAAACTATGTGTTTGGAGCATTTTTTTTGCTAAACTGTACAAACATTTTTAGTGCTGTTTTTGCCACCAAAAGTAGAGATGTTGCAGTTGTAGCATGCGTATTACACGGACTATTGTTGAATAGCATTTTGTATCAGATTTTCGCCAGTCTTTGGTCAGTTTTACCATCAGAGTTCCATCAGCGATTTTCACATAAGGAAAAATAAATAAATTACAAAGCTTCTCCTATCCATGTTAATTAAGGACAGTATACGGACAGCACACTATTGGCATCCGTGTTCTGTCCGTGATTTTCATGACTCCATAGACTTGTGTAGGTAATTTTGATCTGTGACTCAAAACAAAGGCAGACATGTCCCCGTAATTTTTTGCACACACATGGCCTGCAAAATAAAAAGAACTGGCGAACAACTCCATAAATTACAATGGGTACGTGTATGGGTATGTGTTCTATCTGTGAAAAACACTAAATGATCACATAAGTAAAAAATAGATGTCTAACTGAGGCCTTAATGTCAATGACTGGATTCATCTGTGTAGCCCTGGTATGTAAGGCACACATTATCCTGGAGGATGCGTGGAAAGGTAATGGTTTAATGCTTGATATCCATTCACTCCATCACACACTTGGACACACCCATAGGGTATATAAGGTAGTGACATGCAGCAGAGAGAGGTCAGTCTAGTCTGGACTCGGAGGGAGGAGAGGAGATCAGATTGCATTTCCTGTCAGAGCTCTGTGTGAGCTAAAGTCAGACAGACGGAGACAGCTTTGGAGAAAGGGAAGTTTGCAGCAGAAACTTCAGTCGCCTGTCCCAAGGACAGTGAAGTTCAGTTGATGTGTTCCTGAACTAGGAGAATACTGAGAATCTGTCAGCGAGCTCCAAGGAAGAAGTAAGAAAGGATTGACTTGCACTACCATAGGAAGTGTGGAGTGCTTATGTTAAGAGCGCGAGCAGGGCGAAGGGCGCAGTGGAAGGAATTAGAGCAGTGCCTTAGATATTGGATTGTCTGCACTCATTAACCGGTCACTGGGGACCGAAGTGTTGCTATCGCTTCACGCATAGTAACGGAACAACCAGAGGTTCGCTGGACTACAAGTGCAGGAACAAGCCCTAGAGAGTCGGTACGTAACCGGAGTCAGGTGAAATAGGGACTTTGAGCTAGGCCAAGCAAAAGTAAGAACCTAGTTTCATCACTTGGAAGGCTCCACCACAATGCTGACCGGGCAGTACAGCTATAGAGTTAGCTGGAGTATTCGGAGTTAACTTAGCTCCATGCTAGTTGGACTCATCATATTGAAAGTAAAGGAGGCCTCTAACCTGCTCAGCCGTTACCTTGAAGCGCATCCTCCAACCACCCCGACAGTGTCCCGGGACCTGCCTAACATCTTGAAGTAAAAGGTATGGAAAGATGCTGGATGGTGTGAGACTGATTCATTTATCTGCACCCTACATCATTATAACCATAGACTCAGAGGGACAGTCCCACCTGTGGGGGACCCAACACCTAGCTGCCGCAACATCCCCTCAGAGTTCTATTCAGCAGCGCTGGTCTTTAGTGACTAGAAAACTACAGGTGGCGTCACGAACTGTTATCTACCAAATCCCCTGTAAATAAACCCTCTAACGCCTGACCGCCAGGGTCACGGACCGAGCCACGCTACCAGTGACATTCCCTATAGAAATCTACAGGCTCGGCTCCGAGTACCCCATAGCCCTGGTAACCCACAATTGTGGTGCGGTGTCAAACACATCTCTATGAAGAAGTTTAATATCTAATATAAACAATTGTAATATTATTATGTTTCTTCCTTTGTCTCTTATATTAGCAGATGCTCACTATTACACAAACTGGAACCTCTGCAGAACAGCACAGGCACAGTATCAGGTGTGCGGCTTGTTTAAATACCAGACATAAAAGCCCATTTGCCCTTGACTTAAAAATCCAAGGATAATCTTTAAATGTTGAATTTGCCCACAATTGGATAACCCGTAGGAATTGTGTACCCACACGGTATTTCTCAGCTGTAAGAGATGGAGATACTGTGGCAAATTTGTATAAATAAAGTCTTAACAGGACATTTTATTGGATTAGCCATGGCTGGCTTAGCTTGTGCAGGGCTTTATTATGAATGTGGTCACTGTAGCAGCTGTGGACCGGGCTGCGAGTGTTACATTTCCTTAATGCTTTTCAGTGAATGACAGCCATCTGTGAAGGTCTTACTTAGAGCTGCTGCAGAAAGAAAACACATGAATGATATTGCCACTGGGTACAGTCTAAATCACAGGGAGGAATATTTACATTTTCCTGCAAAGCACAAAAGGTGATCAATGCTGATGTCCTCTTTCTATATACCACAACCTGTAAAACACATTTTCTCCTATAATTAGGTGGAAGGTGCTTTTCCCTAGTTGCTAATATGGAAAAGAGAAATGTGTTGCCTTCCACTTCCATTTTGCAGACGTGCATAACATTATCACCTTGATCTTTCTATGGCACGGTCGAAGGAGTATACGTTTTATTGTAACTAAAAACCATATGCCTGCTGCTTGTTCTTTACTATTAGGTACTTTGGAAGCCGTGTCATCAGAGAAAAGGCATACATTTTCCAATAATTAGAGGTACGTTAGCTGCTGTCAGCTAATAGCACATTGAGAAATAGATTTCATGTTGTTTCTTCAATAGAGATGATGAAAGATGAAGGATTATAGTATGCGTGTGCTGTCTGTATTTATTATAGTGCTATAAATAACTTTGTATAATTATATATGTGTATATGTTAGGGTTTGCGGATCGCACTAAATATAACATAATAATAAGGTGCGATCGCAACCTGGGGTCCACCGTGCAGAGATGTAAAACTGCTGCTAATGTGAACAACGATGAACTAAAGACAGCGAGGTTGCAACCTAAACGTACAGTGTTAAACGTCACACTGTGCAAACAGAACACAATGTGTACAGCACTGTTACACACTCACAGCGAAAGGACTAAAGAGTTGAGCTCGCTCTGTGACTGATCCGTGCCAATTGCACACGTGGCCGAAACTGATGCTGAGTCAAAAAGAAAAAGCGACCAGATACAGATGCTAAAGTCAAGCGGGTACAAAAATCCCTAACTGGCTAAAACTCAGGAGAACTAACACACACACGTACAGTCTGAGTGGTAGCGTATCCACTCGCACACACCAAACACAAATGATACTATCGAGCCCGCAGGCATCGCTGGGAGCCTTTAACCCCTTAGTGACAGAGCCATTTTGAAGCTTAATGACAGGGCCAATTTTTACAATTCTGACCACTGTCACTTTATGAGGTTATAACTCTGGAACGCTTTAACGAATCCCGCTGATTCTGAGATTTTTCGTGACATATTGTACTTCACATTAGTGGTAAAATTTCTTTGATATGACTTGTGTTTATTTATGAAAAAAACAGAAATATGGCGAAAATTTAGAAAATTTAACAATTTTCAAACTTTAAAAATGTATGCCCTTAAATCAGAGAGATATGTCACACAAATTTCTTAATAAATAACATTTCCCACTTTTCTACTTTACATCAGCACAATTTTGGGACCAAAATTTTTTTTTGTTACGAAGTTATAAGGTTAAAAGTTGACCAGCGATTTCTCATTTTTACAACACCATTTTTATTTTAGGGACCACATCACATTTGAAGTCACTTTGAGGGGTCTATACGATAGAAAATACCCAAAAGTGACACCATTCTAAAAACTGCACCCCTCAAGGTGCTCAAAACCACATTCAAGAAGTTTATTAACCCTTTATGTGCTTCACAGGAACTGAAGAAATGTGGAAGGGAAAAATTAACATTTAACTTTTTTTGCAAAAACTTTACTTCGGAACCTATTTTTTTTATTTTCACAAGTGTTAAAAGAAAAAATGAACCACAAAATTTGTTGTGCAATTTCTCCTGAATAAGCCGATACCCCATATGTGGGGGTAAACCACTTTTTGGGCGCACGGCAGGGCTCGGAAGGGAGGGAGCGCCATTTGACTTTTTGAACGCCACGTCGTGTTTGGAGACCCCCTGATGTGCCTAAATAGTGGAAATCCCTCAATTCTAGCTCCAACCCTAATCCCAACACACCCCTAACCCTAATCCCAACCCTAATCCTAACCTAAATCCCAACCCTAATTGTAACCCTAACCTTAATTATAACCCTAACTCTAATTGTAACCCTAACCCTAATTTTAACCCTAACCCTAATTGTAACCCTAACCCTAATTATAACCCTAATTATAACCCTAACCCTAAGGCTAGGTTCATTTTGCGTTTTACCAGCCCGTTCAACACATAGCGTTGACGGGCTGGTAACGGTATAGCATAACGCGATCGCATTATGCTATACCCGCTAGCGCAGAGGAATCAGCAGATGATTCATCTGCGCTGGCGGTGACGGAGCCCAAACGCTGCAGCCCGCGTCCGAGGCTCCGTCACTGAATGATGGCACGTCGCAAACACATGCCGCTTTACGGCATGCGTCGCGATGCGCCCTCAAATGGGGTGAATGGCAGCGTTAACGGACTGCGTTACACCGCGTTATACCGCGGTGTAACTCAGTCCGTCTAACGGACTGCCATAACGCAGTATGAACCCAGCTTAACCCTAACGCTAATTATAACCCTTACCCTAAGGCTGCTTTCACACTTCCGGCGGGCGCCTGTCGGCGCCCCCGGCATTTTTCCGCAGCGCCGCACCAGAAAACCTGATGCGCCGCCGGCGGCCGCATGCGTTTCTTTGCCGGATGGTTTCTGATGCCCGGAGACATCAGAAACCATCCGGCAAAAACAAAAAACGTTACATGCAGCGTTTTGTCCGGCCGCCGCAATGTACATTTGCGCCGCATCCGGACAAAACCGCATGCAACGCATTGACATGCGGCGCCATCCGGCGCTAATGCAAGTCAATGCAAAAAAACCCGCATGCGGCGCATCAGATTTTCTGATGCGGCGCTGCGGCTAAATGCCGGGGGCGCCGTCAGGCGCACACCAGATGTGTGTGAAACCAGCCTAATGCTAACCCTAACCCTAATTATAACCCTAACCCTAATTATAACCCTAACCCTAACAGAAAAATGAAAATAAATATAATTTCTATTTTTTATTATATGTCCCTAACTAAGGGGGTGATAAATGGGGGGGTTATGTACTGTTTTTTTTTATTTTGATCACTGTGATAGTTTATCACAGTGATCAAAATGCACTTTTCTGAGAATGAATGAAAAAATTTTTGAATCTGCTGCCAAGCAGATCGGCGGGTGCACTGCGCATGCGCCCGCCATTTTTTTTTTGCAGGAAGAAGACGCCGGGATCCTGGGACCTGCGGGAGGACGGAGGACACCGGTAAGTATATGGGGGGGCGATCGGGGACCGGGGGACCCTCATTTTCTCCCCTCTGATGTGCAATCACATCAGAGGGGAGAGAAATCATTTTTTTTCTTTTTTTTTTTTGCGATCGCGGCTATGCTTGCATAGCCGCGATCGCAACACCGGGATCGGTGAATACCGACCCGGATCATGTTCTCTGGGGTCTCGGCTAGACCCCAGAGAATATTTGCCCATCCCCCCACCAGCACAGCGGCACATAGCGGCGGGCGCACTGAGCATGCGCCCGCCATTTTCTTAACAGCGCGGGGGACACCGGAGGGCCGGGGGCCACATGGATTGGATTGGGGGCCACATGGGGGTCCTGGGGACCCTTTTTCTCTGTCCTCTGATGTCCGATGACATCAGAGGACAGAGAAATGAAATGGCACAACTTTTTTTTTTTTTTTGTTGCGGTCGCCGTTATAGGGTTAATAACGGCGATCGCAACATCGGTGTCGGTAAAAACCGACCCGATTCATGTTCTCTGGGGGTAGCCGAGACCCCGGAGAAAATGCGCCTCTGGGGGGCGCTATTCACTTTTTCCACAGCGCCGTTAATTAACGGTACTGTGGTTTAAGTACCCTTAATGACCGCCATTAAAAGGAGTATCGGCGGTCGTTAAGGGGTTAAAACCCAAAGCTCCACCCCAAACACTCACATGGACATCGCCCATGAGCCAATCCGAAGCTGCCACATCACCAGAGCAGCTGATGTCGGAGCACCAATAGGAAGACGCCACATCATGGACATGCTCAGTACGGTGATTTCATGACTTAGACTCCAGAGCGCAATGCGATGCCTTTATTATAGACTTGGCTGGAGAGCCAGCAGAAACTAAAGGTATCCTGAGAGCCTGAGCAAGGCGCTGGGACCGAGGTCTGAGCTGAGCAACAGCGGCTGGACATGACTGTGATCTGGCCTGTGCAGCAGGAGAAACCCGGTGCTTAACATTACCCCAGCTAAAATCCCCTCCCAGCGAGGCTTGCCACGCTCGGAGGCTGCAAAAAGCTGGGGGGCATAGATGTGCTTTTGCTCATTGGCCGAAGCTCTCCTTTGCTTCAACCGCACAGAAGTTCTTTTAAGGCTGGGGTCACACATGTGAGAAACTTGCATGATTCTCGCTCTGCCTGACAAAATGGAAGTTACAAATCCCACCTTGGTTCACTCAGTTGGGAATCGTGCTGCCAGTAACTCAAGATGAATTGAGCACTGAATTAAAAAACCTCTGCAGGCCTTACTATCCCCAGAAAATTTGTCGGGCAGCGAAAAACACAGTACAGATGGAAGAGACACCGCAGCTGAAACCATAGAGGCTGCTTTGCTAGCTGCCTGTGCTGCCACTGCGTTAATGTCCACAGCTGTAGTCATCCGCTCGAGAGTGGACAACCTGCTCTATAGCTGCTGGATATACGCTTGAGTTGTTGCTCATCTGCTATTGCTAGCCAGACCCTGGTGCTAGTATACTGTTAGGGTTTGCGGATCGCACTAAATATAAAATAATAATAAGGTCTGATTGCAACCTGGGGTCCACCCTGCAGAGATGTAAAACTGCTGCTAATGGGAACAATGATGAACTAAAGACAGCGAGGTTGCAACCTAAATGCACAGTGTTAAATGTCACATTGTGTGAACAGAACACAACGTGTACAGTACTGTTACACACTAAAAGCGAAAGGACTAAAGAGTTGAGCTCACTCTGTGACTGACCCGTGCCAATTGCACACGTGGCCAAAACAGAAGCCAAGTCAAAAAGAAAAAGCTTAAGGTGATGCTAGTGCAAGGATCGTACTCACTTGGCGTAGGAGGAGACAGGAGGCACATTCTCTTCAACTTGCATGTGGGTTTATTGGCTTCATAAACCATCTAATAAGCAAAAGAAAGGTAAACAGTCTTTATAACAGGCAGACACAGTAACAATGTCCATATCAGAGCTCTGCTCTCCTAGTCTTGTGGGCACACAGGCTTGTGCCATGTCCAGCACTCAGGCTCTATCTGGAGCCACAGATACAGGAAGGCGTCTCCCTTCAAACACAGAGACCTCTCTGTAGTGTCCAGCCTGGACACATGGAAGTCTGTCCACACTCGCAGACTCCCGCAACACACTCCTCACCTGTGCTAAACACCTCTGTTACATAGCCTGTAACCACACGCACAGGCGAGGTAACATCACATGCACTGGTCAGGTGATCATGACATCACCACAGGTCCTTAAAACACATACATAGGTATGGTGATGTCCCTACCACATACCTTTTATTCACTATGCAACCATTAGTATCTCTACATACCTCCCCCCTCTGCCTAAAGCCGTGGGGCTTGGCACCTTCCATTACCCGACCAGAGACTCTTCTCAGTCGTCTCCGACAGTTAAGCCGTCTGTCAAAGTCGGGCCCTGCTACTGAACCCTTATGTAGGCGTCCTTCATCCGACTCCGTCACGTCCTTTGATAGTGATGCCACCTTGTCAGACCACCCACATCCCCAGCGGTCAGTACGGCATCGCAATTCTCTTGCGCCCATACGTCCTGTCTGGTCTGACTCCTTTTCATTTCGTCCACTGCAGGTTCTCCTGCTTAGGTTACTCAACACTGAGCTAACTGAGGCATCACTACTTCTACCTCTTCCATCAGGTCACCTATTTCCTGTATTAGCTCCAGCTTGAGGACTTCCCGTCTTAAGCGACCCTCTTCGCCTCTCTATACCGCGGTTTGAAGGTGGTGGCCGTCTTCTTCCCATTCGAGGCATGGAACCATCACATCTTCACCCACGACCTGGGCTTCGTCATTAGCAGGAATCCTCACTCTCATCACACCGGACCTATTCACCATCTCCTGCATCACTTTCCCAAGTCTTCCGATGACTTTCCTCACCAGACCTCTTTGCACTTGAATGATGTTTTCCACCAATCCAAGCCGACTTTGAGCTCTTCTTGCTTGCTCCAGATGTCGAGCGGCTTCTTTATTCCTCCACATGATCATCTGTTTCGTTCGGAGGCATTGTAGATGCATGTCTCTCAGGACAGCCACTCGCTTCATTGTGACTTCCCTAGTCGACAGTATGACCAACTGTTTAGTCTCTGGCACTCAGTTCACACTACATGCTTTTACCGCCTTTCTAAATGCCTAATGCACATCCTCCCCGGCACATGCTTCTATGTCTTTGGGTACCTCTATTATACACTTGAAAAGCAAAGTCTCCCCTTCTTGAACATACTGTTTGGCCTCCTCGTCCTGAGCGTCAGCGCAGTTTTCCAAGACATCAACATTTCTTGTGTGGCCATCTGCGTGGCACTTCCCTTGCTGGATTTCTTCCTCCTTTGAGTTCTGGAGCCGGGCATTAGTCTCGTTCTCTATCTTGAGCTCTCAGAGAACTTTATATCGCTCCTCTGCCAAGCAGCGACACTCATCCTCTCTCTGGAGAAACTCCTGCTGCTGCTTCTCTTGGGCCTCTCTGAGCTTAGAGACTTCCTTCTCCAGTTCCTCCACTCTGTGCTCAATCACTTGTCTTAGGACCCTTTCTCGCTCGACTGTCTCTTTCACTGTCTCTTTAAGCAGCTCCATCTCATGGTCCGGCTCTCTTTTAGCCAGCTCATGTTGCACCATCACTTCTGTAATTAAATTTGCAGATGGGCTCTCTTGCCCACTCACACTCTGCCTCTTCAGAGTTCTGCCTGTTCCTGCATCTGTCAGTTCAACTCTAGAGCCTTCATCATACTGAGCCATTTCACCCTTTCTGGGCATTGCAGATGTTGGTCTACTACAAGCCTGTTCTAACTCCAGCCCTACTTCTGTGCTGGGATTTGTCAGAGATAAAGTGGCCTCCTTATCAAGGACAGTAACCTGACCTGTACCTGACCCTGACTCTTCCTCATCATTTGTCTTCTTAGCGGGTGTAGCCTGTCCTGCCTTTCCGCGGCCCCTGCAGCGAGAGGAAAATCTGCCATTTTTACTCGGCTCCACCTTACTGCACTCAGTTTCCCTTGCGGTTGAGTCACAGTCTGCATAGGAGGAAAATATAACGTAGCACTACTGTGATGGTGCACAAGTAGGTTCCCAACCCAATATAATGTATAGAAAACTTGGCACTCAACTTGATGATATTGTTAAATCCGTCTTTATTGCAGTCAAAGTATAAAGTGGAGACGTTTCGGTCCGAATATGGACCTTCATCAGTCTGACGGCAATATGAAACAGTAAAAAGAAGTATATACAGTTTACATAGGAGATATAAACAAACAAAAACAAAAATAAGGGAATAAATACAAAATGAGGACCATATAAGCTATAGTTAATATCACTAAGCATAAGAGAAATAAAAAGTGATCAAGATAGAAATTGTGAAAGAAAGTTAAAGTACCTACCCGACTGCTAATAAAAGTTTGTATATATTTTTTCACTTTGAATATGAATCGTGTAGGCTATATGCCTAAAAAAAGAAAAAAAATTTTTTGGAATACTAAAGGTATGTATAGTGCCAAGTATTTGGTATACTCGATAGGAGGCATATTTACCTTAGAAAGAGTCGTAGAATGTATCTTTCATTAAGGTGGAGAATGAGATGAAATCTAAGGTAAAGAAATCATATCCTTATAATTGTGGGAGGGTAACCTGAATGTAAATATATGAACAAAGGTGTACCTGTTTATCCAAATGGTAAGACTTAGCGATCCAATAGGATTCTTAATGTGCCTGTATAGTATCTGTGGATATCTAGGAAAATTCCATGCGGAAAAATAAAAAATAAAAAATAAAAATAAAATAAAATAAGATTTCATCTCATTCTCCACCTTAATGAAAGATACATTCTACGACTCTTTCTAAGGTAAATATGCCTCCTATCGAGTATACCAAATACTTGGCACTATACATACCTTTAGTATTCCAAAAAATTTTTTTTCTTTTTTTAGGCATATAGCCTACACGATTCATATTCAAAGTGAAAAAATATATACAAACTTTTATTAGCAGTCGGGTAGGTACTTTAACTTTCTTTCACAATTTCTATTTTGATCACTTTTTATTTCTCTTATGCTTAGTGATATTAACTATAGCTTATATGGTCCTCATTTTGTATTTATTCCCTTATTTTTGTTTTTGTTTGTTTATATCTCCTATGTAAACTGTATATACTTCTTTTTACTGTTTCATATTGCCGTCAGACTGATGAAGGTCCATGTTCGGACCGAAACGTCTCCACTTTATACTTTGACTGCAATAAAGACGGATTTAACAATATCATCAAGTTGAGTGCCAAGTTTTCTATACAGTCTGCATAGGAGTCACTCCCTCTCCCCCTATCATCCTGGAACAGCACGTCCCCACTTAGACAGGTGTCGAACCCATTTTCTGGAGCTATCCCGTTTCTCACGGTCACACGGTTTGTCACCCCAAAGTCCCCGAGTTGGTCTGACCCACACTGTCTTCCGGTCACCTGGAGCTCTGGACTATCGACATTAGGTGGTGCTACCTCCTTTTGACACATCGCACGACAAGGAACCACTACAGCTGCCTGCCATGGTGGGGCTCCCTTAGGGTCATTCGTTCTCTTTTCTGAGCAACCCCCCACTTCATCAACCTCCCATGCATCCTCAAAGAACACAAAGTCCTGGCCCCTCTCAAAGGGGTACAATACATTCAGTGGTATACCGCTATCTTGACCCTCAACACTTGTGGACATCTCAAGCATCACTCTGTCCACCATATAGTCCTCAGTGAGCCCATGGATGCAGCAAACCTTGACCTATTTCTCAGTCAAACAGAGAACGAGAAGAGTTCCTGTCAGAGTCACCTGACTCTTTGAGTCCAGCCATCCAGAGACTCCTTCATGGTGTAACATTACGGTACACACCTGTTTCTTGTCGTTAAATGGAAAGTCTATACCGCACTCAGTATAACTTTGACACAAACATCGCTGTTCCCCAGACATGTCCACTGAGGTAACTAGTGCTGCCCCTTTTGGAAGCTCCACCCCTTTTTGGGCCACCATCCCAATTTGGTTTACCGCCCGCTTTTGGGACTCCGCCCTTTTTTGGGCAACTGTTCTGATTTGGGCTACCACCCTCTTTTGGGACTCCGTCCCCTTTTTGGCACCCATCCCTGTTTTGGGTCACCGCCCCCTTTTGGGACTCCACCCTTTTCTGGGTTACCCACCGTGGACTCCCCCACGGCTCTACCAGTCCCCAGTTCGCACAGACCCTTATGTCTCTTTGGGGCTGGTACTGCTCCTTGAAGAGGTCGCCCACTCTGGACCTCTGATGTCCTTATGGCACCTCACCAGTTCTTACTGGTACTGCCACAACTCTGCTGCTGCAGAACTTCTTGCTGTAACTTGCCACAGCAGCTCCCACTGCTGCAAGTCCCTGCACAGCTCCGCCCCGCAGACTTCGTGGACCCCCGATCCACAGCCAGCTGCTTGTCACCTTTGTGGACTCCCGATCCACAGCCAGCCGCTTGTCACCTTCGTGGACCCGCCGATCCAAGGCACATTGAGGAAAAAAAGCACAAAAACTTTGTGACCCCACCGAGCCACAGCAAGCACCTCACACGTGTCTTAGAAAAAAACAGTTTCTCACTGACCCACCAGCACAACACAGACTCCTGTCTGTTACACCCTCAGCCACAGAGATTTCCGGACAACCCCTCTCCTTACTCCTTAAAGGTATTCCACATAAACATAAATGCACAGTTTATTCTTGACCCCTGTCAACATAGCACTCACGGTTTTCACGACCGTCTATTCCTCCTCTGGCTCCTGATTCCCAGCCCTGCAACATGTGCTCCTTGGATCGTTGCCAGCATTCCAACACCAATTGTAAGGATCGTACTCACTTGGCGGCATAGGAGGAGACAAGAGGCACATTCTCTTTAACTTGCATGTGGATTTATTGGCTTCATAAACCATCAAATCAGCAAAAGAAAGGTAAACAGTCTTTATAACAGGCAGACATGGTAACACTGTCCATATCAGAGCTCTGCTCTCCTAGTCCTGTGGCACACTGGCTTGTGCAATGTCCAGCGTTCAGGCTCTATCTGGAGCCACAGATACAGGAAGGCTTCTCCCTTCAAACACAGAGACCTCTCCGTAGTGTCCAGCCTGGACACATGGAAGTCTGTCCTCACTGGCAGACTCCCACAACACTCCTCACCTGTGCTAAACACCTCTGTTACATAGCCTGTAACCACACCCACAGGTGAGGTAACATCACATGCACTGGTCAGGTGATCATGACATCACCACAGGTCCTTAAAACACATACATAGGTATGGTGATGTCCCTACCACATACCTTTCATTCACTATGTGACCATTAGTAT
>JARQOD010000005.1:117939154-118170234 GCA_033576555.1 Oophaga sylvatica | reverse complement strand
GGAAAATGTCTACAATCAGGAAGCGAGGCTGAGACAGTTTAGTCCTGAAGATCAAGTATAGGTGTTAGTACCCACAGTCGAAAGTAAATTTCTGGCCAATTGGCAGGGGTCTTATGAGGTGGTCGAAAAATTGAGTGGCGCAAACTACAAGGTTCACAAGCTAGGGAGAAGAAAACAGTACCGTGTGTACCACATCAATCTGCTCAAATCATGGAGAGACAGGGTACCAGTGGAAGCTACATGCCTAGGGGCCATTCCTGATGCCAAGACCGAGGATGTCACAGTAGCAGAGATACTGTCACCGGCCCAGAAACAACAGTACCGAGAACTGCTTCAGCAAAACCAGAGACTTGTTTTCTGAGCTGACAGGACATACGCATGTTGTGAAGCATGAAATCCTGACGGAACTGCATGTGCGAGTGAACCAAAAGCCATATCAGATTCCCGAATCCCGACACGAGGTAATCTCAAAGGAAGAGAGGAGAATATCCAGCCTGGGCATCATTAAGGACTCAAAGAGCAGCCTGTCCAGCCCCAATGTCCTAGAGTCGAAGCCTTATGGAGAATGGCATTTTTGTAACGATTACAGGGAGATAAATTAGGTATCAAAATTAAACGCGTATCCAATGCCCCATGTTGATGTACTCATTGAGAGGCTAGGGTCAGCCAGATAAATCACCACCCTGGACCAAATAAAAGGGTACTAGCAAATCCTCCTGTCCCCAAGTGCCAAGCAGAAGATGGCTTTCTATACACCTGATTGGTGTTTTCAGTATACCAGAATGCCCCTTGGTCAGCAGGAAGCCCCAGCTACATTCCAGAGAGCCATGGCCTGGATCCTTGCTTCTCAAAAAAAGTATGTCACAGTTTACCTGAATGACATTGTGATCTTCAGCCCGGATTGGGAAAGTCACCTGCAAAAGGTCCAGGTAGTACTGGATTCGCTGAGGAAGGCAGGGTTTACCATAAACCCAAAGAAGTGTGTTATGGGGAAAGAAGAGGCAAAATACTTGGGCAAAATTGTTAGAAGTGGCAAAATAAAGCTGCAAGTGAAGAAGGTGAAGACAATCCAACTGGTCTCCAAGAAGCAGGTTAGTGGGTTGCTGGGAACTGTGGAATACTATCATCGATTTATCCCGAATTTTGCCGTGATAGCCACCCCTTTGACTGATCTTCTTAATGGCATAAAGACGTCGATGGCCAAATGGTCCTCTCAAGCAGAGATGGCATTCCAGGAGTTGATGCTTGCGCTATGTAAACAGACGGTCTTGGTTGCACCTGGCTTCACTAATGAGTTTGTGGTTCAGACGGATGACTTTGAGGTCGATTTGACCGCTGTGTTGTCCCAGGAAATAGATGGGTCCGAGCATCCAGTCCTATACCTGAGTAGTAAACTCTCCTCCTATGAAAAGAACTATACCATCTTAGACAAAGAGTGCTTGGCCATCAAATTGACAATTAACAGCCTGAAGTACTACTTGTTAAGTTAGGCTAGTGTCATATAATGTGCCCCTGAGGTGGATGAAGGAAAGGAAATGGAAGCATACCCAGGTGACTAGGTGGTTTCTAGCGCTCCAGGACTTTAGTTTTCATGTGGAGCACAGGTCCGGGAAGCAACATGATAATTCAGATACCCTGTCTAGACTTCCCTGTTTAGTAACTGAAGGTGCCAAAACCCACGCTTTGGAAAGAGTGGGGGGGAATATGTGACAAAGTCACTGGAGAAGTGCTGTAGGGGAGATATGTTTCACTGAGGCTGTTAGCTTTAGTGATCTGAAACATAGAAGTTTATTCCTGTTCAATAAGTGCTGAGAGGGGTTAATCAGCCATTTTAAGGGCTAGGCTTTTAGTGAAAAACTGAAGGGCTGGTGGGAGATTTTTTACCATATCGCCTCCCCAGGGTGGGGTTTAAAAGGTAAATAGACAGCTTTTTGAGTCATTCAGTATGTTTGTAGCCGGTAGCTCCAGAGAAGTGTTTGTGTTAAACTGTACTGAACCCGGTTGTTATATCCTGAGCGGGCGGATCCCCGCAGCTGCAGAGACTGTATAGCATTTTGTTTTGTTTTCCTGTTTGCCAGAAGGGCAGTGTTTATTTTCACTTCACACTGGTTTATGTCACATGTATATTATAAACCAGTTGAAGATTTAAAGAGACAGTGTACCAGTGTCTATCTCCATGTGCAGCGGAGTGAGCCTATCCACTACACAATACATTTTTAATAGAAAAGCACCTTTAGTGTTCTGGACATGCACAGTACTTAAAAAACAGATCTATTAATTAATGAAAGAACTGATGAACACCCATTACGATCTGTTTCCAATAGACTTCAATGTTATAAAAATGGATCCAGTTGCTATTGGTTATTTTTTTCATGGACAAAAAAGCTATGCAGACTAAGTTTTTTGATCTAGCTAAAAAAAAAATGGAGGCAGCTGGAATATAGTCAAACTAAAGACATTTTAGGATATTTTCATTCCATTCAAATGAATCTACACTATAGTTATCGCTTGCATACAGGATCACACTGCAATGGTCATATGACACTGATGGAGAAGGAGATGGGACGTTGTTCTGACATTGCAGGAGCCAAGTGCACACAGTGTGCACTCTCATTTCACTATCTTATCAGTATTATCTTCTCTATAACTGTATTCCATCTGCTGTGCCTTTTTTAGTTCCACTCCACTCAGGACAGGAGAATCAGAGGGCGCCGGCAAACAGACATTATGTCAGCTATCGGGCTCCTGCAGTGTCAGTGAGTGCTGGCCTGAGGATTCAATACAGGCAGTGCTCCTTGAAGTGCTGTCAATCATCACAATGGGAGGGGCAGAGGATGGTAATTGAGAGGGCGAAATGTTGCATTAAACTCTTGGCCATGACAATGGTCCACCAAAGCCTCTTCATTTACCTATGTATGAAAACTAAAATACAAAAAATACACACAAGCGCTTACTTAATCACCAGTAGACAATGGTTAAATCCTTGGCTGCTAGAATCAAATAGGGGAAGGTGAAAAAACAACAATAAATGAAAAACATATGATCTGCGCTCAAAGGAACCACCATTATTATTATTATTTGCAGCACCTCTTTTTTGGCACATTTCCTCAAGTGAGGTCCTCCTTTTTGGAATCAAATTAATTATTTTGGAATCTAACTAGCTTCCAGTATTTATCTTATTAAGTGGTGGTTCCTTTGAGCGCAGATCATACGTTTTTCATTTATGTATGAAAACTGTTTTTACCTCAAACAAAATGATTAAAATCTGTACAAGTATGGCTTCCATTGGGGCTAATTCCCCTATATAAATGTATAAATGGTTTAATCTGAAAGTTTGGGGTGACAAATTCCCATTTAAGAAAGGTTAGATCTGCATCCTGCTGATAGGTCATCAATAGTTTAGTACTGGACAACCTCTTTAAGGAGATGCTTATTCTGCATGGTAAAGGGCGAGCAAAGCTTAGGAGAAGGTGTTATTTAGAGCCAGGCATGTACAATAGCATTATGTTACCCCAATTTTTTTATTTTCTGCAGTGAAATGTTTATTATTCAAAAAATGACATATTTATAGAATAAAAAATGGGGAGTCTTGAGGTGACCCATCATATCTATCACCTCATCCTATTCTATTGTAACAAATATGCATTTTAATTAAATTTAGCAAAATACTGAAATAAATCTTGTGATAGGTAAAGATTTATTGCCTGCATAGTATGAAACTGATTCAGCTTTTCATCTGAGTGGTTAAGCAAACAATAATAAATGGCTATAATTAACGAGGAACCTCTTCAATAAGGCATTTCTATTGGTCAGCTATACTCCTGAGACAAAGTGAATAATAACCAGAGCATTCAATCTGTTACCTTATAATTTATTGATAAACCTCTGCAGATTCACGTGTGCAAACCTAGACTGTGATTTCATAGCTAAAAAGTTTATCTCTGGTTTCTAAACATCATGACATATGCAGAAATAGCTTTTGTTAGAAAGGATTAGAATAAAACCTAGTTTTCTGCGTGGTTCTATGGGATGCAACACCTCTTTTACTTCCAGGCATATCCTGCAGAATAAAGATGAGAAACCTATTTGGAGTTAATTTAAATCTTCTTTGAATAGTTCTCATTTTTATAGTTTGCACTGGAGCTGAGTAATATGGAGCATAATGCTTATTAAGCCAAAACAAAACCTTCCAGCTGCCAAGGATATTATTAACCCATGTAGATAACATGGAAAGTGAAGAAAATTATTTTTCACATTCATTTGTTCAGGTAGGGAAACTAAGAAGAAGAGTTTGCTGGATATACTCATTAATGCAGACACAAAACAGTAAAATAGAAGTCACGCGACATGTTGTAGGCAGAAATCGAATATTTACAGCGGTTACAAAACTACAATCCCTAACATACCCTGACAATGCTTGGTTGTATAAGTTATTGGAGAGACATACCGTAGGTTATATACCTAAAGCCCAATTCATTATTCAATTTCCGCCTATTTTCAGTCTAGTTTTTCCTGTTTTAAAGTGAATCTGTCAGTAAGATCGCCACCCCCCCAAGCCTAAAACCACATATATGAGCGTGGAGGTCTTTAAAAAGTAAATCCATCCACCCTTTTTATCTTCTATTCATTACTATATTCCTGAGTAATTAGAATTTTTAATCATATGCAAATGAAGAGTTAAGTGCTCTGGGCATAACAGAGCACTTCCCAAAACTCTGCCTTCCGTGGTTGTTTCCTTGCACAGCATCAGCCTTTTTTGCTAGACTGATAACTTGCCCTCTGTGTGATGTGTGTGTGAGGCAAGGAAATTAGACAGTGAGCTCTCAATCAAGCTAAAGAGGCTGCTGTTGAACGGAGAAACAACATTGGGAGCCTTTGCCTGTAAAGGTTGTTTCCTACCCCAGCACCAGACTCTTTAGCTTGATTGATAGCTTACTGAGTGATTTCATTGTCTGATGGCTGTCATCACACAGGCAGTGATCTATCCATCAAAATAAAAAGGCTAGTGCTAGGAGGGGACACAACCTTGGGAGACAAAGGCTAGTTAAGTGCTCTGTTACTCCTAGAGCACGTAATGCTGCATTTGCATATGAATGAAAATGCTATTAAATGCAGAATACAGCAACAGATAGCAGATACAAAGTTGTCAATAAATCTCCATTTTAAAGACCTGTATACCCATACATGCAGTTTACAGAAGTTGATCTTACTGAGAGATTCCCTTTAAGTCTTCTCTTTTATGACAAATTCTTATTTTAATGCAAAATGCTATAAGGCCGGCACCACCAAAAGAATAATAATACATGAAAAAAATGGGATAAACTCACTGCATACTGTACTAGAAGAAATCATGCAAAAATCAAGAAAAAAAAGTACAGTATCAGCAAGAATCACCAATAAAAAAAGAAAGAAGATAACAATCCCTCGTAGTATGCGTTACAAAACTGGCTAAAAATCTAAGGTAAATCTTAAATGAAAAGTTATACTCTGTCGTATAATTTATAAATTTTTTATAGTCAGTAAAAAACAACAGTTCTGCCTTCAATATTGGAATATTTATTTATCCTCATAAGACATAAATAACATGGCAATTTTACTCCTTGGTTATCACTATTACAATATAGTTTTTATTTTTAATTACCTTATTCCCATATATAAAGTATTTGGGTAACAGCACACTGATAGCCATAACATTTTTATATTTTTAATTAGATCTAGCTTTATAAAGCTTGGATTTTGGAATATGGTGTACACTACTGAGTGTGATGGGATATGTGCTGAACGTAATCTACCCGCAACCATCAATATTTCATATTTATTTTAGTTTTTTTTGTTCTGCACAGTCTATTATACAGGGTGGGCCATTTATATGGATACACCTAAATAAAATGGGAATGGTTATTGATATCAACTTCCTGTTTGTGGCACATTAGTATATGGGAGGGGGAAAATTTTTCAAGATGGGTGGTGACCATGGTGGCCATTTTGAAGTAGGCCATTTTGGATCCAACTTTATTTTTTCCAATGAGAAGAGGGTTATGTGACACATCAAACTTATTGAGAATTTCACAAGACAAACAATGGTGTGCTTGGTTTTAACATTACTTTATTCTTTCATGAGTTATTTACAAGTTTATGACAAC
The DNA here is from genome assembly GCA_033576555.1 of Oophaga sylvatica. Taxonomy (NCBI): domain Eukaryota; kingdom Metazoa; phylum Chordata; class Amphibia; order Anura; family Dendrobatidae; genus Oophaga; species Oophaga sylvatica. The sequence continues at coordinate 118,164,091 of JARQOD010000005.1, read as the reverse complement.
TTATAAAATGTGTTCAAAGTGCTGCCCATTGTATTGGATTGTCAATGCAACCCTCTTCTTCCACTCTTAACACACTGATAGCAACACCGCAGAAGAAATGCTAGTACAGGCTTCCAGTATTCGTTGTTTTAGATGCTGCACATCTCGTATCTGAAAGCAATTGTCTATGCTGTGAAGATGCGAGATGTGCAGCATCTGAAACAATGACAAGTTTCTATTTATGCACTAGTAGTCAAAAGTTAGATCTGTGGTAGTATTTTCTATTTTGTTGTAGCAGCTATTTTTAGAGAATAACAACAGGAATTGCAGTCATACAAGTAGTTACATTTTTACAAAAATAAGCAGTATACAGTTGCAATAAAAATAATTTTAAAAAAATGATAAAATTCCAGCAGCTGGACTAAAAATTGAATTCCTTCTTTAAATCATATTTTACCTCTTACCAACATCCGTCCTACATGTAAGGCCGGGGTCACACTTGCGAGTGCAATGCGATACTCGAGCGAGTCTCTCGCATCAATACCCGACACTGCCACCGGCACTCAGACCGGAGTGTGCGGCTGTATGTATTTCTATGCAGCCGCACGCTCCAGTCTGAGTGTCGGTGGCAGTGTCGGGTATTGATGCGAGAGACTCGCTCAAGTTTCTCACATTGCACTCACAAGTATTACCCCGGCCACAGGCTATGTGCACACGTTGCGGATTGTTAGCGGCAAAAACGCTTACCCAACACAACTCATTATATTCTATGGGATTCCGTAATGCTGTGCACATGCTGCGGGTTTTTCCGCGGTGGAATTGCATCGCGGAAAAATACGCAGCATGCTCATTCTTTTTGCAGAATCGCGGCGATTCCGCCACCATAGGAATGCATTGAACCGCTTACTTTCCGCATGTAGCTATGCCCACCATGTGCAAAGTAAGCGGTTCATGTGCGGATAGTACCCAGGGTCCGGAGGAGAGGAGACTCTCCTCCAGGCCCTGGGTACCATATCCCTGTTAAAATAATAATTAAAATAAAAAATAGAGATATTCTCACCTTCCAGCGGCCCCCGCAGCCTTCCTGGTCCTCAGCGACGCTCCCGGCCAATCCCGCTCCCAGGCGTCCTTAGCGACAATGACCCCAGATGATGTAGCATCACGCGAGATGGCTACGTCACCTGGGGTCATTTTTGCAAAGGACGCCTGGGAGCGGGATTGGCCGGGAGCGTCGCTGAGGACCAGGAAGGCTGCGGCGGCCGTCGGAAGGTGAGAATATCACGATTTTTTATTTTTTTTATTATTTTTAACATTAGATCTTTTTACTATTGATGCGGCATAGGTGGCATCAATAGTAAAAAGTTGCTCATACTAGTCAAACACTTGTTTCACTAGTGTGACCAACCTGTCAATCAGTTTTCCAAGCGATGCTACAGATCGCTTGGAAAACGCTAGCATTCTGCAAGCTAATTACGCTTGCAAAAGTTTCTGGCGGGAATACGTATACCAATAAAAATGCGTATTTCCCGCGGCAGGGAGGTGCGGGATTGCCGTGGAAATTTCCGCGGCAATTCCGCAACGTGTGCACATAGCCTTACAGTGCAAATCGGTAGCAGGTGTATGGAGAAAGAGCTCACGGAGTGAGCTTGCCCAATACCACGCAGGTAATGGCTTTGTTTCAGGCTAGGGTCACATGACCATTTTTCAATCATCCGAGAAAATTGGTTCAATTATGCTAATCACACTCTGATCAAACTCTGTATATAGTGAGATATGTGGGGTTTCATACTGTATATAGTATGCTATGTGGGAGCAAATCCTGTATATAGAGAGGCCATGTGGGGGCTTATAATCTACATAAGAGGCTATGTGAGGGCTTATACTGTATATAGGATGCTATGTGGGGCTCATACTGCATATAGGAGGTGTAAGGTTTCAACTCACTCAGCTGCGACGGAGGCAATCAGGACGCACTTTTATATCAAAAGTTCATCAGGTTTATTGCTTCATAAACCTCACAGTAACGTACAGTACAATTCTCCAGTACTTCAGCTCGGTCCTGGAACCTCACTCCTCAGACACAGAGATCTCTCTGTAATGTCCCGCCTGGACACATGGAAGTCTGTCCACACTGGCAGACTCCCACCACACTCTCTTCAGACACAGCTTACAGGAAGGCTTTCCCTTCCTACACAGAGACCTTTCTGTAATGTCCCGCCTGGACACATGGAAGTCTGTCTACACTGGCAGACTCCCACAACACTCTCTTCAGGTGTCAAACACACTTCGTTACATAGCTGCAACTCCACCCACAGATGAGGTCAGGATCACATGGTTAGGTCACCTGGTCATGACCTCATCACAGGTCTTTTACCACAACACCAACCATGCCTCCATGCATATCCCTAGGAGCATGCACAGTGCCCCCTAGCTGCATCAGGGGTCACTACACCACATACCTCCCCCCTCTGTTCAAACTTGTGGGGTTGAACACTTGTTACCCGACCAGAGATCCTTCTCGGTCGTCTCTGCCAGTCAAACCATCTCTCTAAGTCGGGCCCTTCTACTGACCCCTTTTGTAGGCGTCTGTCATCTGACTCTGTCACATCTTTTGCCAATGATGGCCCCCTGTCAGACCACCCGTGTTCCCAGCAGTCAGTATGGCGTCGTAATTCTCTTGCACCCATACGTCCTGTCTGGTCTGAGTCCTTTTCATTTCGTCCACTACATGTTCTCCTGCTTAGGTCACTCATCACTGAGCTAACTGAGGCAACACTACTTCTACCTCTTCCATCAGGCGACCTATTTCCTGTATTAGCTCCAGCTTGAGGACTTATAGTCTTCAGCGAACCTCTTCGCCCCTCAACACCACAGTTTGAAGGTGGCGGCCATCTTCTTTCCATTTCCTGCAGCTCTCTGTTGACCTGCTCCCTCTCCAGTCGTAGCTGCTCTACTTCTCTCAAGTATGACACACGATACTCCAGGAGCATCCGGATATTCCCAAGGCTTTCCCTGGATCCGACAACGAGGAATGGAACCATCCCATCTTCACCCCCGACCTGGACTCCATCATCAGCCGGAATCCTGACTCTCATCACACCGGACTTATTCACCATCTCCTGCATCACTTTCCCAAGTCTTCCGATAACTTTCTTCACCAGACCTCTGGGCACTTGAATGATGTCTTCCACCAATCCAAACCGACTTTGAGCCTCATGCACCTCCTCACTGGTACACACTTCTCGCAGGTCTTCAGGTATCTCTATTACACACTTGAAAACCGACCCGTCACCTTCTTGGACAGACTGTTGGACCTCCTCGTCCTGAGCGTTAGTACAGTTTTCCAAGACATCGCTCTCCCTTGTGTGTCCATCTGCATGGCACTTCCCTTGCTGGATTTCTTCTCCCATAGATTTCTGGAGCTGGGCACTAGTCCCCTCCTCTATCTTGAGCTCTCGGAGAACTCTATCTCGCTCTTCTGCCAAGCAGCGACACTCCTCCACTCTCTGAAGAAGCTCCTGCTGATGCTTCTCTTGGGCCTCTCTGAGCACCTCCATCTCTTTCCATAGAGCCTTGTTCATACTCTGTCACACGCTGACAGATGATCTATGAGCTTAGAGACTTCCTTCTCCAGCTCCTCCACTTTGTGCTCCATCATTTGTCTCAGGACCCTTTCTCGCTCGACTGTCTCTTTCACTGTTTCTTTAAACAACTCTATCTCATGGTCCTGCTCTCTTTTAGCCAGCACATGTCGCACCATCACCTCTTTAATTACATTTTCGGCTGAGCACTCTTGCCCACGCACACTCTGCCTCTCCAGAGTTCCGCCCGTTCCTGCATCCGCAGTTTCCACTGTCTCACGACTCCCGGTAACTTCAACGAGCTCCAACTTACTGCACTCACTTTCCCTTGCGGTCGAGTCACAGTCTGCATAGGAGTCACTCCCCTCCCCCTGTCATCCTGGAACAGCACGTCCCCACTTAGACAGGTCTCTGCCCCCTTTTCTGGAGCTATACCGTTCCTCACGGTCACACGTCTTGTCACGTCCAAGTCCCCGAGTTTGTCTGACCCACACTTTCTTCTGGTCACCTGGAACTCTAGACTATCGCTATTAGGTGTTACCTTCTTTTCACACATCACACGACAAGGAACCCTTACAGCTGCCTGCTGTGGTGGGGCTCCCTTCTCTGAACTACACCCCACTTTATCAACTTCCCATGCATTTTCAAAAAACATGAAGTCCCGCTTCCTCTCATAGGGGTACACTAAGTTCGGTGGTATACCAGCATAAACACCCTTTTGGAATCTCTACCCACTTTTGGGCCACCATCTCCTTTTGGGTTGCCGCCCCCTTTTGGGTTTCCACCCCCTTTCGGGCCACCATCCCAATTTGGGTTACCACCCCCTTTTGGGACTCCGCCCACTTTTAGGCACCTGGTCTTATTTGGGCTACCACCCCCTTTTGGGACTCCGCCCCTTTCGGGACACCATCTCAATTTTGGGTTACCGCCTCCTTTTGGGACTCCGCCCCCTTTTGGGTAACCATCCCTGTTTTGGGTTGCCACCCCCTTTTGGGACTCCTCCCCCTCTAGGGACACCACCCATCACTGGGGTACACATTGCGGCTCTCACAGGCCCCAGTCCACACAGTACCCTTAGACAGTGTATTTTACTTAGGGCGTGTACTGGCCCTTTGAGAGTTCGTGTGCCTTGGTTCACACTGTCCTTTTTACCACACCAGCTCCTGCTGGTACTGCCACCGCTTCCGTTGCAGCCACAAACCACCAGCACCTCCAGATGCTGCTCATAAGCTGCTGTGGCTGTTACTGCAGCTCCTGCAGAACCTCTTACTGCAACAGTTACTGTAGCTCCTGCTACCACAAGTATCTGCAAGCTTCCGCTGCGCCGTCTTGCCGTTTGTCACTTTCGTGACCCCACGAGTCACAGCCAGCCGCTTGTCACCTTCATGACTCCTCCGAGCCACAGTAAACACTCCACACGTGTTCCAGAAAAAAAAACTGTTTCTCACTGACCCATCAACACAACACAGACTCCTGTCTGTCACACTCTTGGCCACAGAGATTTCCGGACACCTCCTCTCAGAGGCATCCACAAAGGAAAAAAAAAACAGTCTTTCACTGACCCATCAGTACAACACAGACTCGTGTCTGTCACACTCTCGGCCAGAGAGATTTTCCGGACACCTCCTCTCAGAGGCATCCAACAAAGGGAAAAAAAAACAGTCTTTCACTGACCCGTCAGTACAACACAGACTCGTGTCTGTCACACTCTCGGCCAGAGAGATTTTCCGGACACCTCCTCTCAGAGGCATCCAACAGAGCAAATACAGTTTCTTACTGACCCGTCAGCACAACACAGACTCCTGTCTGTCACACTCTTGGCCACAGAGATTTCCAGACACCTCCTCTCAGAGGCATCCAACAAAGGGAAAAAAAAACAGTCTTTCACTAATTCTTCTCACTGATCCCGACCAGCATAACACGGTTGTCAAGACCATCACCTGTTGGCGTCAGCCACACAGGTTCTTGGAGACCTCCTCCTCAGAGGTATCCTATCAGCATGCTCTTTGCTTACTTCTCAGTGACCCCGGTCACATAACACAGACTCCTGTCTGTCACCACTGCTTAACAGCTTCTTCAGATACCTCATATCTTCAGAGGCACCACATAAACATAAATGCACAGTTTATTCGTGACCACTGGTCACACTCACGGTTTTCACAGACCGTCCGTTCCTCCTCTGGTTCCTGATTCCCAGTCCTGCAACATGTGGTCCTTGGGTCGCTGCCAGCATTCCATCCACCAATTGTAAGGTTTCAACTCACTCAGCTGCGACGGAGGCAATCAGGACGCACTTTTCTATCAAAAGTTCATCAGGTTTATTGCTTCATAAACCTCACAGTAACGTACAGTACAATTCTCCAGTACTTCAGCTCAGTCCTGGAACCTCACTCCTCAGACACAGAGACCTCTCTGTAATGTCCCGCCTGGACACATGGAAGTCTGTCCACACTGGCAGACTCCAACCACACTCTCTTCGGACACAACTTACAGGAAGGCTTCTCCCTTCCTACACAGAGACCTCTCTGTAATGTCCCTCCTGGACACATGGAAGTCTATCCACACTGGTAGACTCCCACAACACTCTCTTCAGGTGTCAAACACACTTTGTTACATAGCTGCAACTCCACCCACAGATGAGGTCAGGATCACATGGTTAGGTCACCTGGTCATGACCTCATCACAGGTTCTTTACCACAACACCAACCATGCCTCCATGCATATCCCTAGGAGCATACACAGTGCCCCCTAGCTGCATCAGGGGTCACTACACCACAGAGGCTATGTGGGGCTCATACTGTATATAAGAGGCTATGTGAGGGCTCATACTGTATATAAGGAGGTGTGTATACAAGAGGGCTGTGTGGGGGCTTATGCTGTATATAGGGGGTTATGTGGAGCTCATGCTGTACATAGAGTGGCAATGTGGGGGCTCATACTGTATCTAGGGAGCTATATGGGGAATCATACTGTTTATAGGGGGCTATGTGAGGGTTCATACTGTATATAGGGAGCTATGTGAAGGCTGATATTGTATCTAGGGAAGCTATGTGGGGGCTCATACTGCATATAGCAGGCTATATTGGAGCTCACAGTGTATATAAGGGCTATGTGGGGCTCATGCTATATATACAGTGGGGGAAATAAGTATTTGATCCCTTGCTGATTTTATAAGCTTGCCCACTGACAAAGACATGAGCAGTCTATAATTTTAAGGGTTGGTCAAAAATAAAATCCAGAGAATCACATTGTATATATTATATAAATCTATTTGCATTTTGCAGTGAGAAATAAGTGTTTGATCCCCTACCAACCATTAAGAGTTCTGGCTCTTACAGACCAGTTAATTGCTCCTAATAAACTTGTTACCTGTATTAAAGACAGCTGTCTTACATAGTCACCTTTATGAAAGACTGCTGTCCTCAGACTCAATTAATCAGTCAGACTCTAACCTCTACAACATGGACAAGATCAAAGATACAGGGTTGTTTCTGTGTCCGTAGTTGCCACCGTAAGTTTATGTAGTGTTCCATCAGTATTTGAATATGTTTACCTCCGGCTAGTAATCCGGAACAGCGGGCTTCACTGGTCGAACCGGAACTATATTCACTCTTTGTGTTATGACTGGAAGGTTTTACTGATGGTACACAGCATTCCACCGAAGCTCTAACATAGTGAAGCACTCTTCACTTCTGGTGTGATGAACCAGAACTAGAGCGGACATTAAAGGATTATGCGTCCATGGCGTGATCGGATGGCAGGTGTGCATCTCAGAAGAGCATGAGTAGGTGCATTATTATGATTGGGTATTTTCAAACCCTTTGTTCTGGCCAATCTGCATTTATCTATATATATGCATTTACTCCGGGTGTTGCCAATCTATTACAACTATAGGAAGAGCCCTGGAATGTTTCCCATGTTCTTGTCCGCAGTAGCAGTATGCCCATTATGTGCTAACAGGTCCCCTGAAGATTCACAGAGTGATGAAACGTGTTGGGATGAACAGGGAAAGTATAGGGCCTTTATTGTAAGGGTCAGATGTGGACTGCCTTTATAAGACTTAATAGGGCAAGTGTACCCCATCTCACCTGATGAATTTCCGCTGTACTGTGATGACATCTGACAGCTGACTTCTTCTCCACACGTGGGTCAGATTATTCCATATCATATTTATATGCATCGTTGTATGGATAGTGTTTCATCTCACTCATGTGTGGCACCCCAGGAGTTCGGTTGCCACAATGGCCTTGCCTCCCTCCAGGGGGGAGCGATGTCATGCCTGGAAGCAAGAAGGGGTCCCCTTACCAGGTAGATCCAGCACACAACACTTTTCCCAACTCCGGACCAGAAGGGGGAGCTCTGTCACCTGGTTTCACGAGAGCTGCCTTGTAAGTTCTGGCCTGGAGGCGGGGCTAGAGCGTTAGAGTCTGAGCGAGGTTGAGAGAGGACGTGTGGAGAGAACCTGGGAGCAGAGCTGTAGCTGAGCTCACCCAGGCCTGAGAGCCAGTGACCGGGCACTGGAGCCTGAGGCTGTGTGGGTACTAAAGCCCCGGCAGTAGAATCCAGAGGGCAGGAGACTGCAGGTCCCTGGCCCCAACTGATACTCGATGACACAGCAGCACGTGGGATCCAGAGCCGCCAGACAGAAGCAACCCCTGAAGCAGGCTCAAGCTTCCTGTTATGCGAGTGGAGTTCTACCTAAACATCAGATAGAAAGAGGGACCTGAACAGAGCTTGTAACAGCAAGTACCTCAGAGAACAGCGCCAGAAAGGAGGCCTCACAACCCAACTGGCTGGGGAAATTCCCAAATTGCTTCCAGGCTGACCATCTCCAGTACCATCTGTAACCTGAGCCCTGGACTGTACCTGCACTACTTAGTAAAGGTAAAGGAAACAACAGCCTTTGTGTCCGTCAGTCATTCCTCAGTTCTGCACCCCCAACGTCCTCCTTCCCTCATAGCCTACAACACTGTAGGTTAAGAGTGAGTTTTCAGTATTGCACTTGAACCTTACCTTCCCTGTCAGGGTAGCTTTCATATTTTGTTTCATTAAAAGTTATATTTTATATTTATCTCTATTGCTGGTATCGGTTCCATTTGGTTCCGGCTAGCAGACCTGGGCCCCCGCCGAACCCCAGTGTCTTCATATTATAAAGATTATACACCAGTAAATGGAAGTAAATGTTTAATTAATACAATTTAGGAGGTTAACTCATTATCTATTCAGGAAATAAACAATAAAAAAGTTTAAAAAGAACTAGAGGAGACTTTCATGTAAGTGCTGTCTCTCTGGGCAGTATGTGGCACACTTTTATATTCTGTACCAGTTTTAAACAGACCAAACCTAAGATAGAAACAAAATGAACATATACCCTGCTGTAAATAAATAAGTAAATGCAATAGTGTATATAAATAACCTATGGTACTTAGTAAACACCGATTTTGATTAAAAAAAGCGTAAAAGCCATCCCACCAACGTCAAGGTTTACAAAAGTCTGGATGGTCCTAACTTCCAGTATTAAAACGCTGGTGAGATGGCTTTTACGCTTTCTTTATGCCTTGTTTTTTTTTTTTTTTTTTTTAATAAAAAATGGTATTTACTAAGTACCCTATGCTATTTATATGCACTATTGCTTTTATTTTATTACAGCAGGGTATATGTTAATTTTGTTTCTAGCTTAGATATTGTCTGCTTAATGGCCAGTGCGAACATTCTCCTATATTTTGCATGTCCACCAAGTTATACTCCTGTTCATTGTTTTTGGTTAAAATATAAGTTTTTGAAAATCTTTAACTACTGTATATCATTTTTAGCATTTTTTTATAATCCCAGTACTGTGATGATTGCAAAAATTGCTGAACTGAAAAAATACACCAAATAATGCTGTTAAGTGGTTTATTTTTTAATGGACAGAATCACTATATCCGTATAAGGCCCTGTGCACACGTTGCGGATTTTGCTGCAGATCCGGAAACCACGTACAGTACAATGTAAATGAATGGTAAAAAAAATACGCTGTGCACATGCTGCGGATTTTTCAGCGCGGATTTGGTGCGGTTTTAAATCTGCAGCATGTCAATTCTTTGTGCGGATTCCGCAGCGGTTTTACACCTATTCCATTATAGGTGTAAAACTGCAGGGCAAATCCGCACAAAAACCGCAGCAAAACCGCAGTAAATCCGCGCTAAATCCGAAAGTAAAACGCAGGTCACCTTACCTGCGGATTTAGCAAAATCCGCGCGGAAAAATCCGCAAGTGAATCCGCAACGTGAGCATGGGGCCTTAAACTTCACCTCCTGTCCAACTATGAAACAAGCTACGATTGAAGATATCAGTGTCAGATCTGTCACATTGTATTTTTTTCAGCTGATAAATAGCTATAAAATGCAAATTATAAGGAGCTTTTCAATAGTCAGGTTTGGTCAAAGCTTCGTGAAAGCAATATAAAGAGTCTCAGGTCAGGGGCTGTTACTGTGAATTCATGTCTAGCATGTAATGTATCTCCTACCATGGTATGTTTGAGCACTAGACCATTACTTTATGTTAATGTGACCTTGTATTAATTATGTAATTGATGCATAGAAAGTTGAACCTCATCATGATTACTGTTTTAATCTGCCCATTCTTAATTAATAAGAGTCATAAGGAGAGGTTAGATAGCTGCATTGCCTACACAGTGCTATGAAGTGCTCAGGTTTTTTCCATTAGGTGTTTGGAGAATAATGTCAAATAGCTGTTGTTAAAAGGTCTATTTTTTAACCTTTTTACCTGCTGTGTGGCTAGCCTGTTGACTGTAGAAAGATAATCACCTAGTGCAACATTAGTGTCAATCAAAAGGAAGAGATTTGTAATGAGTCCAAGTTTTAAAGCAATTCCTGAGAAATGAAATAGTTGTAAAGTGTATACGTGCCTCTATTAGCTAAGATCAGATTCTATGTATTGTAAATCTTACATTCTATTCTGAAATAGACAGTAACACTGTTTCTATATAAATCCATGTGCATAATACAGATAATGTACCATAGCTTTAAAAATCAAAAACATCAATTGTTAACAAGGAATTCATATACATTTATATTTATATATCAGTTTGTAATTTATACTTGCAAGTGCCTCTCAGTAGAAATATTATTATTTTTGTTTTGTTGTAGCGGTTGATGAGCATATTCCCGCATAAAAAATTTAGAATAATTTATCGTACTCCCTTTGCACAACCTGCTCAATCATATAAAAAAAATTCATTTTTCCCAAAATGAGGGATGAAAATTGATTGTATAGTTTCTAAAATCTAAAGGCGGTATTTCCAAAATAGTAAATCTTAGATGAAGTGTCATGCACATATCAGGGATTCTTATTAAAGGGAATCTGTCAGCAGGTTTTGCTGTGTGATCTGAGAACACTATGATGTAGGAGCAGAGACCCCCATTCCAGTGATGTGTCACTTACTGGGCTGTATTTTGCTCTTCTAATGCAATCGGTGTTTTACCAGCAGGAGTTTATCACTTGAGGACAACTGGCCTCATGCATCCTAGTCCAACCACACCCCCAGCACTGATTAGCTGCTGTCACTATAACATTTCTTAGGGAGCTGTGGCATGGGTGGGATTACAGAGGGCTAAACAACTGAACTGACTCCTGTATCATAACTGCTACACGCAGTAAACTAAGTGATACATAGCTGGAATGAGGGTCTCTGCCCCTACCTCATACTGCTGTCAGATTATATATGAAAAATTTGTTGACAAATTCCCTTTAAACAATTTTCACTTAATCGCATTAAACACACAATCACCATATACTGCTGTATATTAATACAACAGTATGCATGGCCCCATTTACAACAGTATTATGGAGAGCCAAGTCAAATTTTTGCAGCGGAGGGATAAAATAATACATTTAATAAAGCAAAGAAAGCAGAAGCTCACACCAATTTTACAATTACTCTGCTATTTCTGTGTCTGAGGGGATCTGTACACAGGATACCAGCTCTCATGCGTAATGGAAAAGCAGATAAATTACCAAATTGTTGAGGCTAGAAGAGCAAGGTGAGCTTTTCCAGAACACAAATCAGACCCCCCTGCTGAAGGCATATATTGTAATTGTGGGTTGGGGGACAGAATACAATTCTTCATTTATGAGGATACACTTTCTATCAAGTACTGTAGAAACAGAGTCTGCAGAGATTGAGGCCATAAGTAACATATACAGATAAAATATGAGTCTGAAATGCAGATATAATTTAGGCATATAAGCAGAAGCTTAAAAATGTGTATTTTTGATGACTAAGTTTATTATTGAACATCTGCAGTGCTGTCAATCCAAAGTATTAATAAACCTGATGCCTGAATATTTAAGAAAGTAAGAGTGAGTTATTGTCTCTTAGGATAATATCTGTGTGTGCAGAATTATTGGGCAATTATTAGCGTGCAGAATTATGTAACTAAAAAATGTAAATTTTCATGTGTCAAATGTTTATTTTCATCTGTTAACGTGAGAATAATAATCAAAGAGCTCAAAATATACAAAAATATATTTCTGACATTTCAAAAAACTATCATTGGCCAATACACAGTCTGTCAGTTTCTTCATCTGTTGACATCAACTTTTCGGCAGCACCAACGATAGCCTTCAAAACATTGTTCAGAGACTTGTAATTAGTGTTGAGTGATACTTCCCGATATCAAGAAGTATCGGATCGGATTGGATCGGACCGATACCCAAAAAGTATCGGGTATCGCCGATTCCGATACCAGAAACCTAATGCAAGTCAATGGGACAGAAATATCGTAATTAAAATAAACCCTTTCTTTCCTTGTAAACACTAGCTATACACACATAGAATACATATATATATATATACATGTTATTGTGACATATATATATATATATATATATATATATATATATATATACATATATTTATAGTTCATACACTTCTACATAGTAAAATAGCAGCTTGTTCAATTGCCGGGCAATGCCGGCTTTTGTGAAATTACAGAACCACCCGACATGAAATGACACATGGTTTACATAGAGTTAACCATGTCATTTCATGTAGTTTGATATATGGTTTTCACTAACAATTACATGAGTGTATGTGTGCAAAATTTCACACATGTAGGGGTTAATTAAAGGTGTAAATTCGTTGTAAAAAAAACGCATTTTTTTTCTACGAATTTACACCTTTAATTAACCCTAACATGTGTGAAATTTTGCACACATACACTCATGTAATTGTTAGTGAAAACCATATATCAAACTACATGAAATGACATGGTTAACTCTATGTAAACCATGTGTCATTTAATGTCGGGTCTGTAATTTCACAAAAGCCGGCAATTAAATTAGCGGCTATTATACTATGTAGAAGTGTATGTACTATAAATATATATATATATATATATATATATATAATATATACGTGTCACAATGACATGTATATATATATATATGAGGTGTAAAATTGTTGAAAAAAAATGCGTGGGCTCCCACCCTATTTTCTCAACCAGACAGACAAAGCCAGCGAGTGGGGGCAGATAATAATAGCCCAGAGAGGGACCATTATTTTTGGGCCCCCCCGGCTACTAACATCTGCCCCCAGTCACCCCAGAAAAGGCAAATCTATAATTAGATTCGCCCTTTCTGGCACTTAGCCCGTCTATTCCCATTGCCCTGTAGTGGTGGCGAATGGGTTAATAATGGGTTAAAGCCACCTTGCTATTGAAAAGTGACTTTAAGCCAGGTTAATAATTGAGAGCTGTCAATTAGACAACTATCAATTATTAATTCTATTGTATGAAATAAAAGAAAACGCACACACATTAATGAAAAATCATTTTAATGAAATAAATACACAGTTTTTGACCATATTTTATTCTACTGGTAATCCTCGATTCCCTTGTTCTCCTGTAATAAAAATAAAATAACAAAGCAACATTATTCTTACCTGTTATGTTTTGGTAGCTGAGGAGAGCAGGCAAAAACAGCAATACACCAGAGAGGTTGGAATCTATTGGATTGCAGTACCCTGACTAACCTCCACAACTAAAGGCAGCTGTGGAGCGTTCCTACGTTGGTCCTAGATGCCTCGTCACAGCCTGAGAGATTAACTACACCTAAAGATAGAAAGAGGAAAGCTATCTGCCCCGGAGCAGATCCCCAAAGAACATAGGAAGCCCCCAAACATGTAATGGCGGTTAGACAAGAGGAAATACAGACACAGACAGAAAATAGTATGAGCAAATGCTGGGGCCCAATCTGCCTAGACAGAAAAGGATAGAAAGGATACTCACTGCAATCCAAAAAAACCCTAAAAAATGCCAACGCTACTAATTGCAAAAACACCTGAGATCACACGACCTCTACTACCTAAATCAGTTCTCTGGTGTAACAAAACCAAGCCGCAGCCACTGAAAAAACTGGGAAAGGCAAATGAACAAACAACAGTGGCTCCAGCGGAACCGAGAGGAGCCCAAGCCCCCCAGGGGGGGAACCTGGCTAACCTCACAGAAATGCAGAGAAATATGCAAATGGCAAGCACAAAAACAAAAACAGAAAATATCTTATCTGAAAGCAGAAGAAGAGGCAAGACTCAGCAAGCTTCCAAGTGAACCAGGAACCACAGTTGAGACAAGAACAATTGATCACCGGCAACCATGATGGGAGGGAACCTCCCTTATATCAAGCCAGTCTGTGAATCCTGATTGCCAATCCTCATTGAATGGTTCAGTACTGTTTGTAACCACCAGAGGGAGCTTCTGCTCAGAATTCATTTCCAAAACATTCACAACAGTACCCCCCCTTGAGGAGGGGTCACCGAACCCTCATTTGTACAACCAGGTCGGGGAGGATGAGCTCGGTGATACGCACGGATCAGTCTCCTAGCATAGATGTCCGAAGCAAACACCCAAGAATTGTCCTCCTGACCATAACCTCTCCACTTAACCAAATACTGGAGTTTCCGTCTAGAAAAACGAGAATCCAATATTTTCTCAACCACATACTCCAGATTGCCCTCAACCAAAACAGGGTCAGGAGGCACAGCCATAGGAACCACTGACTCGACAAACCTCTTCAATAAGGACTTGTGGAACACGTTATGGATCTTAAATGTCCCTGGAAGAAGTAAACGAAAGGAAACAGGATTAAGAATCTCCATGATCTTATAAGGTCCAATGAACCTAGGCTTAAACTTAGGAGATGCAACTCTCATAGGGATATTTCTTGAGGACAACCAGACCAAGTCCCCCACTTTAAACCGAGGACCATCAGTCCTATGCCGGTTGGCAAACTGCTGGGCCTTCTCCTGAGAGAGGGACAACCTCTCACTACCTGGTCCCAAATCTGCTGCATACGCTCCACAACAGAGTCAACACCCGGACAGACAGAAGCCTCCGTCTGTCCCGAAGAAAATCGAGGGTGAAAACCAAAATTGCAGAAAAATGGAGACATCAAAGTGGCAGAGCTAGCCCTATTATTAAGAGCAAACTTAGCCAAAGGCAAAAAAGAGACCCAGTCATCTTGATCAGCAGACACAAAGCATCTCAGATAAGTCTCCAATGTCTGGTTTGTTCTCTCAGTTTGTCCATTGGTCTGAGGTTGAAAAGCAGAGAAGAAAGACAATTGAACACCAAGTTTAGAACAAAAAGTCCTCCAAAATCTGGAAACAAACTGGACTCCTCTGTCAGACACAATGTTCTCAAGAATGCCGTGTAACCGAACCACGTGCTGAAGGAACAAAGGCACCAATTCGGAGGAGGAAGGCAACTTAGGTAATGGCACAAGATGTATCATCTTGGAAAACCTATCACAAATCACCCAGATAACGGTCATTCTCTGAGAAACAGGGAGGTTGGAAATAAAATCCATAGAGATATGGGTCCATGGTCTCTTGGGCACAGGCAATGGCATAAAAAAACCACTAGAGCGAGAGCAAGGCTAGGAGCGAGAGCAAGTCCCACAGGACTGCACAAACTCCCTGATGTCACGAGACAAAGTAGGCCACCAAAAGGACCGACTCACCAAGTCTCTGGTACCAAAAATTCCGGGATGACCGGCCAACGCGGACCAATGAATCTCAGACATCACACTCTTTTTCCACCCTTCTGGGACAAACAATTTCCCAATAGGGCAGCGCTCGGGTTTATCCTCCTGACACCCTTCCAGAGCCAGTGTCAAATTGGGTGAGATGGCGGAAAGAACTACACCCTCTTTCAAAATAACAGCAGGATCAGATAACTCAGGAGAGTCCGCAAGGAAACTCCTCGAGAGGGCATCCACCTTAACATTCTTAGTGCCAGGAAGAAAGGAAACCACAAAATTAAAACGTGTGAAAAACAAGGCCCACCTGGCCTGTCTAGGATTAAGTCGCTTGGCTGATTCCAGATAAACCAGATTCTTATGGTCCGTGAGGTCCACCACCTGATGTTTGGCTCCCTCCAGCCAATGTCTCCACTCTTCAAAAGCCCACTTCATGGCCAATAACTCCCGATTACCCACGTCATAATTACGTTCAGTTGGAGAAAATTTTCGAGAGAAAAAGGCACAAGGGTTACTTTTAGAGGTCTCAGGATCTCTTTGGGACAAAACGGCACCAGCCCCAATTTCAGAGGCATCAACCTCCACCTGAAATGGCAGAGAAACATCAGGCTGCCGTAGAACAGGAGCAGAAGTGAATCTCTGCTTAAGTTCCTGAAACGCAGAGACTGCCTCAGGAGGCCGATTCACCACATCAGAACCCTCTATGGTCAAATCAGTCAATGGTTTAAAAATAACAGAGAAATTACCAATAAATTTACGATAAAAATTGGCAAAACCCAAGAATCTCTGAAGAGCCTTTAATGAAGTAGGTGGACCCAATCACAGATGGCCTGAACCTTGACCGGGTCCGTTTCAATAACAGACGGAGACAAAATGAATCCCAGAAATGAGATCCTCTGTACGCCAAAAAGACACTTTGATCCCTTCACATACAGAGCATTCTCTCTCAAAATCTGGAACACAGTCCGAACATGTTTCACATAAGAGTCCCAGTCACTGGAAAAAATCAAGATATCATCCAAATAAACAATCAGAAATTTATCCACAAAATCCCTGAAATTGTCATTCATGAAGGACTGGAACACGGAAGGAGCATTAGTGAGCCCAAAGGGCATCACTAGGTACTCAAAATGCCCCTCTGGGGTATTAAACGCCGTCTTCCATTCATCCCCGTGCTTAATGCGAATAAGGTTATACGCCCCCCTGAGGTCAAGCTTGGTAAACCAAGTAGCACTTTTCACCCTGGAAAACAGGTCAGAAATCAAGGGTAACGGATATTGATATTTCACAGTGATCTTGTTCAAGAGACGATAATCAATACACGGCCTTAATGAACCATCCTTTTTGGCCACAAAGAAAAAACCGGCACCCAAGGGTGAAGAGGATGGTCTGATATGACCCTTCTCCAATGACTCCTTGATATAAGACCGCATAGCGTCATGTTCAGGTACAGACAAGTTAAAAAGGCGACCTTTAGGGAATTTACTACCAGGCACTAATTCAATAGCGCAGTCATAGCTCATATGGGGGGGCAAGGATGCAGATTTATTTTCGCTAAACACATCAGAAAAATCAGTCAAAAAGTCAGGAACTTCCTGAGACTGGGGAGAGGCAGAAAAAACAGGAGTGTTGGCATTAACACATTGGCAGCCCCAACTGGTCACAGACACAGATCTCCAATCCAAAACAGGATTATGAGACTGTAACCAAGTGAAACCTAGTACAATAATGTCATGCAGATTATACAGTACCAAAAATTTGCAACTCTCCTGATGATCAGGTTCAACCCTCATTATCACCTGAGTAGAAAACTGGGGTTTATTCTCAGCCAAAGGGGTAGAATCAATCCCCAGTAGGGGAATAGACTTCCGTAGGGGTATCAAGGGAAACCCACAACGTTTGGCAAAATCAAAATCCATCAGGTTAATTGCTGCTCCTGAATCAACAAAAGCCTGAGCAGAAAATGTGGACAGGGAGCAAATCAGGGTAACAGTCAACAGAAATTTAGTCTGAACACTACCCAAGACAACTGAGCGTGCAAAACGTCTTCCCCGCTTAGGGCAGACAGAAATAGCATGAGAGGCGTCACCACAATAGAAACATAACCCATTGCGTTTTCGAAACTCATGACGCTGTGCCCCAGAAGCCACTCTATCACACTGCATGGGTTCAGAAGCTGGCTCACAAGGCAACACTATTCCACGCATACCTCTAAGCTCACTCAAACATCTGTCAATTTGAATAGCCAATGACATAGAATCATTGAGACCAGAGGGAGCAGGGAAACCCACCATAACATCTTTTACATCCTCTGACAGCCCCTTTCGAAAAAGGGCTGCCAAAGCATCATCATTCCATTTGGTTAGGACTGCCCATTTTCGGAATTTCTGACAGTATAACTCAGCGTCCTCAAGCCCTGATTTAATGCCAACAAGGTTCTTTCAGCTTGATCAGTGACATTAGGCTCATCGTACAATAACCCCAGAGCCAGAAAAAATGCATCAACATCACTCAAAGCAGGGTCCCCAGGTGTCAGGGAAAAAGCCCAATCCTGAGGATCGCCGCGCAGGAGAGAGATGACAATTTGAACCTGCTGTGCTGCGTTCCCTGAGGACTTAAGTTTTAAGGCAAAAAACAACTTACAGTTATTTTTGAAATTCAGAAATTTGGCCCGATCTCCCAAAAACAAATCTGGCATGGGAATCCTAGGTTCCACAACTGGCAACCCAGCAAGATAGGTAGCAATACTCCGAACCTGAGTGGCAAGCTGATCCACACGGTCAGACAGCTGTGCAAGCTCCATTGAGAGAAAAAAAAAAATCCTCCTCAGCACCCAGAGAAAAAGAGGGAAAAAATGCAAGAAACAGAAAAAAAAAAAATCTCTGACAACTCTGACAACTTTTTTTTTTTTTTTTCACTCCACACTATCTTTCCCTTCTGTGAGTACCATACAATTTTCAGTTTGGCCGGTGATACTGTTATGTTTTGGTAGCTGAGGAGAGCAGGCAAAAACGGCAAAACACCAGAGAGGTTGGAATCTATTGGATTGCAGTACCCTGACTAACCACCACAACTAAAGGCAGCGTGGAGCGTTCCTACGTTGGTCCTAGATGCCTCGTCACAGCCTGAGAGATTAACTACACCTAAAGAAAGAAAGATGAAAGCTATCTGCCCGGAGCAGATCCCCAAAGAACATAGGAAGCCCCCAAACATGTAATGGCGGTTAGACAAGAGGAAATACAGACACAGACAGAAAATAGTATGAGCAAACGCTAGGGCCCAATCTGCCTAGACAGAAAAGGATAGAAAGGTTACTCACTGCAATCCAAAAAAACCCTAAAAAATGCCAACGCTACTAATTGCAAAAACACCTGAGATCACACGACCTCTACCACCTAAATCAGTTCTCTGGTGTAACAAAACCAAGCCGCAGCCACTGAAAAAACTGGAAAAGGCAAATGAACAAACAACAGTGGCTCCAGCGGAACCGAGAGGAGCCCAAGCCCCCGAGGGTGGGGGGACCTGGCTAACCTCATAGAAATGCAGAGAAATATGCAAATGGCAAGCACAAAAACAAAACAGAAAATATCTTATCTGAAAGCAGAAGAAGAGGCAAGACTCAGCAAGCTTCCAAGTGAACCAGGAACCACAGTTGAGACAAGAACAATTGATCACCAGCAACCATGATGGCCTTATATCAAGCCAGTCTGTGAATCCTGATTGCCAATCTTCATTGAATGGTTCAGTACTGTTTGTAACCACCAGAGGGAGCTTCTGCTCAGAATTCATTTCCAAAACATTCACAACACTTACCTATCCGACGCACAGTCAGGTCCCCTGATGTAATCCTTGTGAAAGGGTTAACGTTTACTGCAGGGACCGCAGCTAATGCTGCCAGCCTCGCAGTAAACCCCCGAATGAATCATCTCTCCTGGCTGACATAATTGATTGCTTCCAACTTTCACTTCAGGTCAGCCAGGGACACCGCACAGCATCAGTGACGTCAGAGGGAATCCCGGCTGACCTGAAGTGAACTGATTAACAAAAATAGGGGATCCCCTCGAAAAAAAAAATGGCATGGGGTCCCCCCTATTTTTGTTAACCAGCCTGATGAAGCAGACTACTGAGGCCTAGTATTTCAGGCTGGTAAGGATCCAATATCCATGAACCTTGCAAGCCTGATAATACCAGGCCACAGCAATTTGATTAGCTTGGCTGGTTAACAAAAATAGGGGATCCCCTTTGAAAAAAAAATGGCGTGGGGGTCCCCCTATTTTTGGTAACCAGCCAAGTAAAAAGCAGACTGCTGCGGCCTGGTATCAAAAGACTGTCAAGGCCCATGGATTTTGACCCTCAACAGCCTAAAAATGCCAGGCTGCAGCAGCCCCACAATTGTCGCATCCAAAGATGCGCCAATTGTGGCACTTTACCCGGCTCTTCCCACTTGCTCTGTAGCGGTGGCAAGTGGGCTAATAAGGGGTTAATGTCACCTTTGATTGATCGGTGACAATAAGCCCAGTTAATAATGGAGAGGCGTCAATAAGACACCGATCCATTATTAATCATAAAGTTTGTAAATTTTAAAAAAAATACACAGCCAGAATAAAGTATTTTAATGAAATAAAACACAACAGTTTTCATTATTTTTATTGTACTCTCATCCTGCGACGCCATCGATCTCCTGTAAAAAAAGAAAAATAACAAACCAACACAAATACTCCCTGTCCGACGCAGTCCAAAATAACAAGTGTCCCACGACGAGTCCAGCTCTGCTACATCTGGATGCCAGGCTGAGCCTGACATCCTGACGCAGCAGAGCTGCTTACCGGTGGAGATTCCCCGGCGGTGACGTCATCGGGACTGCTTTACGGCCAGCTGTCGCGAGAGTACAGCTGGCCGAGATTACCCAGTACCCGGCAGCACGTGCAGTTATCGCGAGAAGCTGCACGTGACCGCCAGGGAGAGGGTAATGGCCGGCCATCCAGGACGTGACCACCGGGGATCTTCTGCCAGGTAAGTGCTGAGTCCTGACTTCTGACAGACCGACCGACTGACAGTGACACTTTCGGGAAGTTCCTGTGTCATTTACTTCGTTCTGTGACACAGGAACTCCCCATAGACTTTACAGGAAAATTCCAATTCTGGTATCCGATATGCAAAAAATATCGGATCTCAGAATCGGAATTCAGATACAGCGAATATCGGCCGAACCCCGATATTTGCGGTATCGGAATGCTCAACACTACTTGTAATGTTTTCCTTCATCGTACATCTCCCATTTAAGAATGGCCCACAAGTAGGGTTGAGCATTCCGATACTGCAAATATCGGGTATCGGCCGATATTGGCTGTATCGGAATTCCGATTCCGAGTTCCGATATTTTCGTCTTATCGGATACCGGAATCGGGATTGTCACTGTCACTGTCAGTGTCCGTCGGTCGGGTCTGTCAGGAGTCAGCGGCACTTACCTGGCAGAAGATCTCCGGCGGTCACGTCCTGGACTGCTTGATGGCCGCAATCTTCTTTCCCCGGCGGTCACATGCAGTTTCTCGCGATAACTGCAGTGACTGCTGGGTAATCCCGGCCGTAAAGCAGTCAGTCCGATGACGTCACCGCCGGGGAAGCAGGTAATCAGCTGTGCTGCGTCGCGATGACAGGCTCTGCCTGTCATTGCGATGTAGCAGAGTTGGATCGTCGTGGGACTGTCGTTATGGACTGCGTCGGACAGGTGGTATACTGTTGGTTTGTTTTTTTTCTTTTTTTACAGGAGATCGATGGCGTCGCAGGAATGAGAGTACAATAAAATTAATGAAAACTGTGTTGTCTCTTTTATTTCATTAAAATACTTTTTTCTTGCTTTGTCTTTTTTTTATGCATTTAATAACTTTGGGATTAATAATGGATCGGTGTCTTATTGACACCTCTCCATTATTAACCGGGCTTATTGTCACCGTGCAATCAACGGTGACATTAACCCCTTATTACCCCGCTTGCCACCGCTACAGGGCAAGTGGGAAGAGCCGGGTAAAGTGCCACAATTGGCACATCTTTTGATGCGCCAAGTGTGGGGCTGCTGTAGCCTGGTATTATCAGGCTGTTGAGGGCCAAAATCCATGGGCCTTGACAGTCTTTTAATACCAGGCGCAGCAGACTGCATTTTACTTGGCTGGTTAACAAAAATAGGGGGGATCCCCACGCCGTTTTTTTTTCGAGGGGATCCCCTATTTTTGTTAACCAGCCAAGCTAAGCAGACTGCTGTGGCCTGGTATTATCAGGCTTGCAAGGTCCATGGATATTGGATCCTTACCAGCCTGAAAAACCAGGCCTCAGCGGTCTGCTTCATCTGGCTGGTTAACAAAAATAGGGGGGACCCCATGCCAATTTTTTTCGAGGGGATCCCCTATTTTTGTTAATCAGCCAAGATATGCAGACTGCTGTGGCCTGGTATTATCAGGCTGGCAAGGTCCATGGATCTTGGCTCCTTAACAGCCTGAAAATCCAGGCCTCAGCGGTCTGCTTCATCTGGCTGGTTAACAAAAATAGGGGGGACCCCACGCCAATTTTTTTCGAGGGGATCCCCTATTTTTGTTAATCAGCCAAGATATGCAGACTGCTGTGGCCTGGTATTATCAGGCTGGCAAGGTCCATGGATCTTGGCTCCTTAACAGCCTGAAAATCCAGGCCTCAGCGGTCTGCTTCATCTGGCTGGTTAACAAAAATAGGGGGGACCCCACGCCAATTTTTTTCGAGGGGATCCCCTATTTTTGTTAATCAGCCAAGATATGCAGACTGCTGTGGCCTAGTATTATCAGGCTGGCAAGGTCCATGGATCTTGACTCCTTAACAGCCTGAAAATCCAGGCCTCAGCGGTCTGCTTCATCTGGCTGGTTAACAAAAACAGGGGGGACCCCACGCCATTTTTTTTTCGAAGGGGACCCCTATTTTTGTTAATCAGTTCCCTCTGACGTCACTGATTGTGTCCCTGGCTGACCTGAAGTGAAAGTGGAAAGCAATCAATTAAGCTTTCCACTTAAGGGCCCGTCTCACATAGCGATATCGCTACCGAGATCGCTGCTGAGTCACTAGTTTTGTGACGCAGCAGCGAGCTCACCAGCGATATCGCTGTGTGTGACATTCAGCGACGATCAGCCCCCCTGCCGGGTATCGCTGATCGTCGCTGAAATGTCAGGACCTTTTTTTGATCGCTGGTTTCCCGCTGACAGGCACGCATCGCTGCGTGTGACAGGCGGGAGACCAGCGATCCGCTGGTAACCAAAGTACACAGCGGGTTTCCAGGCACGGGGCTGTGCCTAGAAACCCGCTGTGTACCTTGGATACCAGCGCCCTGATGCAGGGAGCTGGTATCCAAGGTACACAGCGGGTTTCCAAGCGCTGCGCGGTGCCTGGAAACCCGCTGTGTACCTTGGTTACCAGCGGATCGCTGGTCTCCCGCCTGTCACACGCAGCGATGCGTGCCTGTCAGAGGGAAACCAGCGATCAAAAAAAGGTCCTGACATTTCTGCGACGATCAGCGATACCCGGCAGGGGGGCTGATCGTCGCTGAATGTCACACACAGCGATATCGCTGGTGAGCTCGCTGCTGCGTCACAAAACTTGTGACTCAGCAGCGATCTCGGTAGCGATATCGCTATGTGAGACGGGCCCTTAAGCGATGTTACCCGCAGTGTCGCTGTCCCAGATCGCTGCCTGAGCTGCCTGTTTGGCAGCTCAGCAGCGATCATGTAGCGATACACCAGCGATCCTGACAAGTGCATATCGTTGTCGGGATCGCTGGTGTATCGTTATGTGACACCCAGCCTTTACTCTCCTGTCAGGCAGGAGAGGAACTCATTCATTTGGGGTTTACTGTGAGGCTGCAGCATTAGCTGCGGTCCCTGCAGTAAACATTAACCCTTTCTGAAGGATTACACCGTGGGACCTGACTGTGCATGGGATAGGTAAGAATAATTTTGCTTTTTTATTTTATTTTTATTACAGGAAATGGTTTTTGCAGTAAAATAAAAGATGGTCAAAAACATGTGTCTTTATTTCATTAAAATGATTTTTAATTAAAGTGTGTGTGTTTTATTTTTATTTCATGCAATAGGATTAATAATTGATAGTTGTCTAATTGACAGCTCTCAATTATTAACCTGGCTTAAGGTCACCTTTCAATAGCAAGGTGGCTTTAACCCCATATTAACCCATTCGCCACCGCTACAGGGCAATGGAAATAGACGGGCAAAGTGCCAGAAAGGGCGAATCTAATTATAGATTTGTCTTTCCTGGGGTGTCTGGGGGCAGATGTTAGTAGCCGGGGGGGGGCAAAAATAATGGTCCCTCTCTGGGCTATTATTATCTGCCCCCACTTACTGGCTTTGTCTGTCTGGTTGCGAAAATAGGGCGGGAGCCCACGCATTTTTTTTCAGCAATTTTACACCTCATATATATATATACATGTCATTGAATTTGTGACACATATATATATATATTTATATTTGTAGTTCATACACTTCTACATAGTATAATAGCCGCTAATTCAATTGCCGGCTTTTGTGAAAATGCAGAACCCGACATGAAATGACACTTGGTGTACATAGGGTTAACCATGTCTTTTCATGTCCTTTGCTATCTAATTTGCACAAACAATTAAATCAGTCTATGTGTGCAAAATTTCACACCTGTAGGGGTTAATTAAAGGTGTAAATTCGTAGCAAAAAAGTCCGTTTTTTTTACAACGAATTTACACCTTTAATTAACCCCTACAGGTGTGAAATTTTGCACACATAGACTGATTTAATTGTTTGTGCAAATTAGATAGCAAAGAACATGAAAAGACATGGTTAACCCTATGTACACCAAGTGTCATTTCATGTCGGGTGACCCGACATGAAATGACACTTGGTGTACATAGGGTTAACCATGTCTTTTCATGTCCTTTGCTATCTAATTTGCACAAACAATTAAATCAGACTATGTGTGCAAAATTTCACACCTGTAGGGGTTAATTAAAGGTGTAAATTCGTAGCAAAAAAGTCGTTTTTTTTACAACGAATTTACACCTTTAATTAACCCCTACAGGTGTGAAATTTTGCACACATAGACTGATTTAATTGTTTGTGCAAATCAGATAGCAAACGACATGAAAAGACATGGTTAACCCTATGTACACCAAGTGTCATTTCATGTCGGGTGCTTCTGTCTTTTCACTGAAGCCGGCTTTACCCGGCAATTGAATCAGAGAGGATATTTTACTATGTAAAAGTGTATAAACTATACATATATGTATATATATATGTCACAATAACATGTATATATATATATATATGTATTCTATGTGTGTATATTTAGTGTTTACAAGGAAAGAATGGGTTTTTTTTAGTTGCGATATTTTGTTCCCATAGACTTACATGGGACTTCCGGTATCGGTATCGGGTATCGCCGATATTTTAGTGATATCGGCGATACCATTCCGATTCCGATACTTTAGGATATCGGAAAGTATCGCTCAACTCTACCCACAAGTTCTCAATAAGATGTAGGTCAGCTGATGAAGAAGGCCATGTAATTATTCTTTCATCTTTAATGCCTTTACTGACTAGCAAAGCAGTGGAGTACTTTGATGCTTACAATGTAGCATTATTGAAAGATGCAGAGCTTTTCATGAACCACTGCTTGAAGAAAGTGTCGTCTAAAAACTGGCAGTGGGTATGGGAATTGATTTTGAGAGCAACTTCAACCTGAAAGGTCCAACTAGCTCAGCATTGATAATGACGGCCCATAACAGTACCTCACCTCCACCTTTCTGGCGCCTGAGTTAAAACGGAGATCTCTGCCCATTCCTGATCCATTCACGGCCCCATCCATCAGGTCCATCAAGAGAAACTCACATCTCATCAGCCCATAAAACAGTCTATAAATCTGTCTTCAGATATTTCTTGGCCCAGTCTTAACATCTCAACCTGTCTTGTTCAGTGGTGGTTGGGTTTCAGTTTTCCCTTCCTTGGCCGTGTCTCTTATCACTAAACACCTTGTACTTCTGAGGTTGCAGTTTGGGAATCCAACAGCACTGGCGGATAATGGGTTCCTGGTCACTTCAATATTGATTTTTTTAAAATCTTTGGCAGTAAATGTGTGTTTTGTTTGCAACAAAACTTTTGATGGTTCTGTGATGATGACCCAATATCTTAGCAATTTCAAGACTGCTACATCCCTCTATATGACTTAACAATTTTTGACTTTTCAGAGTGAGTTAAATCTCTATTTTTGACACATTGTATCTGAAGAAATTTTTTTATACACCTTGTTAAAGGGTGTTGATATGCTAAGGCCACATCCTTCCTTATTACATACATTCACATCACCTGATATGCTTCATCCAATAAGGATTCGAGTTTATACAGTTTGGAGTTGGAAAATATGAATACAAATAAAGCTTAAAAGTTACTGGTGTTGTCTACTACACCACTGTGTCTTCTAGAGCTGAAAAGAGACTTGTCTGCTTTAGGATATACTTACATTCCCTGTAAAATATAAATTCTTGAAGAAATTTTGATTCCAAGGCTGGGACGAAGGCAGGCAAGGGTAGGCACCCTTCTAGGGTGCTACCTATTGTCTCCCTGAGGACATGGCAATTTGAAAAAAAAATCACTAACTGTGCTGTGCCTGTGGCCGCCCGGAATCTTCCTCCGGCTGCCAGCATTTATCTTCTGATGAAGGTGTAAGGAGGTGGCAGGGAACCTTCACTTGCCTCCTCTCCCCTGGACGCTGTTCACATATCATGTGCGAACCTTGATGTTTATGTATCAAGAGAAACCGCTAGGTGGGCACTTACCAGCGGTTTCAGCAGCTCTGACAGTGGGAACCCGGAGCCTCCGACGGCCTGTGACAGCGGTACTCACAGCGCCCGAGTGCTGGGCAAGATGATAGCAATACAGCAGAGCTGGAGTGAGCAGAACACCAAGTGGTGAGTGTACTGCCAGGACCTGCGGTCATGTGACACCAGGGGGCGGAGCTTAGCGTCCTGTAGCTGGGGATGAGTGCAGGGAGCTACAGGGACCCTGGAGAATGGAAAGGGGGTCACCGGACACCAGGGAAAGGACGGGGTACCAGAGGGAGACGGAATCCAAGACAAGCCGAGGTCAGTAAACGTGAGAGACAACGCAGTACACAAGGAGCAGGCTAACAAAGAATAGTCAGGGACGTGGCAGGAGTCAGAAAACCAGAGAAGCATATACACAGTACAGAATCAAGAGGCAAAATCACAACAGGAAACAGAACCGGGTCAGAACCATACAAGCAAACTAGAACACAGGCACAAGGCACAGGCAATCAGGGGTCAACACACTCAGCCAAGGGCAAAAGTATAACTGACGGGGATTGGAGCTTCCTAGGGCTATAAGAAGCTCTCCCCGAACCAAGGAGAGGCCATAATAATAAACCCCAGGTGTGCAGGTCAGAGCCTGCACTAGGATCAAGACATTAACCCCTGGTGTGCAGGCCAAACCTGCACTGGGATCATGACATTATGCATGTTTACTGATGTTTGTGTACTGTAATGTAAATGTATTTGTCATGTACGGTGCACAGGCTTAGGGATAGATTATGAAATAGTATAGGACCATAGGGGAATTAGAGTAGAGGGGGCATCATAGAGAATAGAATAGAATAGATAAGTGTTATGATTTAGTAGCCGAGGAGGACAGTAACAAAAAATAGCCAAGGCAGCCGGACACCCAGAGAGGTTGGTAACTAATGGATTGCAGACCCCTAAACTAACCGCACAACTAGAAGCAGCCGTGGGACGTACCTACGATGACCTAGACGCCTCGAAACAGCTG
The DNA here is from genome assembly GCA_033576555.1 of Oophaga sylvatica. NCBI lineage: Eukaryota > Metazoa > Chordata > Amphibia > Anura > Dendrobatidae > Oophaga > Oophaga sylvatica. Next base: position 118,136,652 of record JARQOD010000005.1, on the reverse strand, counting down.
GAGAGTTAGCTAAGCCTAAAGATAGAAAGGGGAAAGTTAACTGCCCCGGAGTAGCGCCCCAAGGTAATAGGCAGCCCCCACACATATATTGGCAGTGAGACAAGATGAAATACAAATGCAGGCAGAAAATAGAGTAAGCAAATGCTGGGGCCCAAACTATCTAGATAGGACAGGACAGGAAAGAATACTGTCTGCAATCCAGCAAAACTCTAGGAAAAATTCCAACACTTCTGATTCCAAAAATACTGAGACCACTCGATCTCTCCCCTCCTAGATCTGGTGTGATCAGGTAGCTACCCAGCAGCCACTGAAATAACATGGACTGAACAAATAAACCGAGATAAATGAGAAACAGAGACCAGCGCAGGCCCCAGCAGGGGACCTGGCTGACCTCACTCAGAAGGGCAGAAAAACAAAGAAAGCAAAACCAAAGAAACAAGCAAAAAATAACTTAACTGAAAGTTGCAAGAGACAGCAGAAAGCAAGCTGACTTCCAAACTGGATCAGGAAGAAACAACTAATCACCGGCGAGGATCATGGGAAGGTTACTCCCTTAAATCTCCCCAGTCATCACTCCCAGATTCCAATCATCTGCAGCTGAATTCTCAGCTGAAGGGCCCCTGTCAGTCAAGGCAGCTCCATTACTATCAGCAGCCAACAGAGGGAGCCCCAACTCAGAATCCAGAGCATTCACAACAGATAAGAGAGTTAGTTTAGGTACAGGCAGCAAGGGGTTATTCAGTGGGGAGGTGTTAGACCAGAGCAGGGCAGAGTCAAAGGGATATAGGACAGACACTTCCTGTATAGGCAGCAGAAGCCCGGGCAGGCTTGTCCAGGGCAAGGTGTGAGCAGTAGATGAAGAAGAAGGCCGGCCGGGTGGATAAAGCTGCTACGGCAGTAAGAGGCCCCAGGCACAGAATAGTGCAGTTGGGCACCAGCTCACCAGGACCATCCCCGAGAAGGAGCCAGGGTCTACTACTGGGGCGGGAGCAGCTGAGATGTCGTTCCTGGCACCTTTCCCAATTGGATCCGGATGAGGGGCTAACAAGGAGCTGATGATGCTGAAGGCATGGATGGGACACAGATTGTCCAGAGATATGGCAGGGATTGCCAGGAGAAGGGAGACAGAGTTGCTAGAAAGGATATAGGCTGCCCAGACAGCAGGGAAAGATAAGAAGATGTCTCTGTTTTTAACCTGTGCTGCCAGTGTGATGAATGCCTTGCCAAATAGTAAAGTTAAACTGTTGGAAAAGAACTGTGACTCTGAGATGTTTTGTGGAACTAGGAAACGTGGAGCCGGAGTGACAGAACCTGAAAGGATCCTGACAATAACCGTGAGTGCACTGTTGCGCACGCTGCACATGTGGCAGAAGGGACATTGCATTTTGTCTGTAGGGCACCAGGGTGTGGAAACCGTACAGCCCGTTGCCACTACAACCACCCTGGTTGCCTTATAAAGGTTTTTACTGATGAATACAACACCAGAACAATCAGTAGTACATGAATACAACACCAGAACCATCAATAGTGCATGATACATCATAATGCATAATACATCACCAGAACCAGTATCAGTTTAGAAATACATAATCAGAACCACCATCAGTACATTACTACAAAACCATAATCCCCATTAGTATAGAAATACATCTCGTGAACCATAATCAGTACATGAATACAGCACCAGAAGCACCATTAGTACAGAAATACATTGCCAGGACCACCATTAGTACAGGAATACTGCACAAGAACCACCATCAGTTTTGTTGCAGCTATATTTATTCTATAACAGATGCAGACACCATCTGATGTATCCCTTGAACTATAATGGAGTCTGTTTGGTTTCCAGTTTATCTGTTAAAGGCTGGGCATCTTGATGGCCCCCATTATAGTTAAGCTATATTAATTTCCATGACTATCCATGGATTTGATATTTAAAATATTGGATGTCAGGGATTAATTTGTCCTTGGTCTCATGTGAACTGTCTGCAAACAAAGACTGATCCTACATCTAACTGTGACATTGCACACTGTAACAACCCTGCCGGCATCACTGCATGGCCTCCCATCCCCCACACACCAACTTGCTCACTGCTCCAGGCCATGCTGTGAATTCTATCTGCTGCCGGCTCCATGCTGTGTGCCTCTTGCTTCCTACCTGCTCTCTGCATGCTTCCTGGCTGTGTGCATAGGGGGCGGCACCGACACTCTCTGGTTCTTATGGAATCAGTGTGCACTTGCCTAATGTGTCCCTGGCCAATTACCAATGGGCCTTGGGTATTTAAGGCAGCTCCACCCAGTAGAAGCTGCCTGAGCAATGCTTTTACTCAGTTAGTGTCTTACTGCTGGGCTGCCAGGTCCAGTCCTGTATTTTGCCATCTCTGGGGCTTGATTCCCAGACCTGTATCTGTACCTGTCGGTTCCGCCATCCAGGAGGCAGCATATCCTGGTCTCTGTGTCTTTGTTTCTGTACCTTGTCTCGCACCTTTCCCTGCCTGTACTCTGTCCTATACCTGTGTCTGTTGTATCCCAGCCTGCGGCCTGTCCTTCCCTGCCCTGCATACCCTTGTGTTTACTCCCTCTGTCTTGCCTGCTACTGCAGAATATCTTGCTGCAGCTCCTCTCCGCATACCTAGCAGTTCTGCTTTGCTTCGCTCCAGCTGCTGCAGAACCTCTTGCTGCAGCTCCTCTCCGTATACCTTGTGGTTCCGCTTTGCTTCGCTCCTGCTGCTGCAGAACCTCTTGCTGCAGCTCCCCTCTGCATACCTTGCGGTTCCGCTTTGCTCCGCTCCTGCTTCTGCAGAACCACTTTCTGCCTCTGCTCCGCACTCCTGCAGTTCTGCCTCTGCTTCTCCAGTCTGAACAGGTCCCTATCGGTTTCCACACACTACTCTTACCTGTTCCCATATATCTCTCATTCCAGTTTGTGTGTCTGTCCTTCCTGAACCAGCCCCAGCTTCTCCAGTCTGAACAGGAGCCTACCATTGTTCCATTCTTTCCTGCCCGTGTTCCTGTGCCTCCCAAGTCGGTTTCTGTCCCTTCTGTCTCTGCCCGCCTGTCTGCCAGTGTCTCAGCCATTCCCGCCTGTCTGCCAGTGTCTCAGCTGTGCCTGCCTGTCTGCCAGTGTCTCAACCGTGCTCGCCTGTCTGTCAGTGTCTCAGCTGTGCCCGCCTATCCACCAAGAGTGCCTGCCATACTACCAGTTGTGCCCGTAGACTTTTGCCCGCACCTGTCACAGTGCTCTGGTTCACACATATGGAGAGAAGGAGTATTCAGGAATTAAAATCATGGGACAATGTGGTGTTTAAGTCCGCAGACAAGGGGGGAAACATCATTATATGGCCCATTATAAAATATGAACGAGAGGTGTTTCGTCAATTATGGGACTCACAAATATATGAGAAATTGGGTTTCAACCCGATGGCCTCTTTCTCGGCACAGCTTCAGAAAATCCTTATAACAGCTTTTGATAGAGGTGTGATTAACAAAAAAATGTTTGATGGGTTAACGGTATCTTCTCCCAAAACACTAACGTTCTACCTTCTTCCTAAAGTGCATAAGGATGCTGTTAACCCTCCGGGACGCCCCATTGTGTCTGGAATTGGGGGCCTTTGTGATCCGATATGTAAGTTTGTGGACTTTTATCTGAAGGCCTTGGTGGAGACTCTACCATCATATGTGAAAGACACAATGGACGTCCTCAAGAGGTTTGATGGCGTCTTTGTGGATGCAGGAACTATTTTGGTGACAGCAGATGTAGAGAGTCTCTATACTTGCATTAATCATGAAGATGGCCTGCGGGCAGTTTGCCATTTTCTCGAGGCCTCCGACCTGGACGGCTCCCTTTGTGATTGCATCCTCCAGCTGCTGCGCTTTGCCTTGACACATAATTTTTTCATCTTTAAACAGCAATTCTACCTTTAGAAGCGCGGCGCAGCCATGGGTACGGCCTGCGCACCCGCTTACGCCAACCTTTTCCTAGGTTATTGGGAGAGGTTGGTTTTTGGTGAGGCGGGGGCGGGGGCCGCAGACCATGTGCTGTGCTGGCTGCGTTATATAGATGATTTTCTGTTGCTGTGGCGTGGAATGGTGCAGCAGCTGGAGGAATTTATGGCTGTATTGAATAATAATGCATTTAATATCAAGTTGACGTAAAGATATGATGTGACAAGAATAGACTTTTTGGACATAAGCCTGGAGGTGGGGGATGACCGGTCCATCCAGACTGATGTCTTTCGTAAAACAACGTCAGTAAATGCGTTACTGCATGCAAAGTCAGCACACAGCCAAGCCACGATTGGGGCCGTCCCGGTTGGACAGTTTTTGAGAGTGCGTCGGATCTGCTCAACGGGTTCTAAATTCGAGACACAAGCCTGTGACCTAAAAGAACGTTTCAGGCAACGGGGCTACAGCAAAAGAAGCATCAAAAAGGGATATAATAGAGCTAAGGGAACTTCTCGTGACCTTTTGCTCTATCAGACCGATAGTCAGAAGAAGGAAGAGAACAAATTACGATTTATCTCGGTTTTCAACCATGAGTGGGAGAATATGAGGAAAATTCTTACTAAGCATTGGTCTGTGTTAATGACCGAGCCCGCTCTGGGATCTGCTCTTACTATTCGACCCCTTATGACCCCTAGGAGATCTAAGAATTTAAAAGATATGCTCGGTCAAAGCCACTACATAGCACCCAGTAAAAACCCGTTTGGGCTTACAAAACGTAATGTGGGTTGCTTTAGTTGTGGACATTGCGTTGCTTGTGCTAATATTGTTCGTAGTTTCTCATTCAGTTCAAGTGATGGCACTAGGAACTATGACATTAGAGAATATATTTCATGTAGCACAAGCAATGTGATCTACTATGCCACATGTAGTTGTCCCTTAATTTATATTGGGTTGACATCACGTGAATTGAGAATACGCGTTCGTGAACACGTACGGGATATTCATGCGGCTAGTACAATTGATGATGTGTCCAGCCTCAAGACAATTCCGAGACACTTTAGAATGGAACATAATTGTGATCCTACATCGTTCCAAGTGAGAGGTATTGAGGTTGTGCATTCGGGTATTAGAGGGGGTAACGTGAAAAAACTGCTTGCACAACGAGAATTGAAATGGATAGTTACATTGGATACAGTCCGAGCTGCAGGATTGAATGAGGCTCTTAATTTTGCCCCATTTTTGTGAGATGGGGAGAAAAAAAGAATGCAATGTTTATTACTGTTTGGTATTAAACTCCTTATCTCTTAAAAGTATAAAATCCCCCATTTTTTCTTTTCCTTGTCCTCCTGGTTTTGCAACACTTTTTAGTTTTGTGTGTTGTTGTATATATGTTTTTTAATTTTTTTTATATTTCTTTATATATAGTTTTCACTCTTAAATATATGTGCTGTGGGACCTTGTGGAGAAAAAAATATTTTCATATGCTTGGCTCATCTCAATGGCAATGATTATTTGGCGATATAAGAGATAAAAGAGGAATTTCCATTTGGAATGAAGAAATCGCGGATGAATCATGCTGTGGAGACACCAATAGACAATAATTTAATTGGCAATGAGTATTTACTATTATGATATACATTGTTGGTCTATATTGCGGTGCGCATGCGCATGACAGTCATCTGTGGCCGTCCCACGATACCCGGCACAGCCTTCGCCGGCGCACGGCTGATGCTCTGTATTGAGTGATTGTTGTGGGCTCGGCTGGGCGGGCCCGGGTCACGTGGGTTGGGGCGATGACGTCGCGCACATGCGCCGTACAAGCGCAGCTTCCATGTGTGTCAGCATGTGATGGTCATATGACCAATCACTATGGATACTTAAGGTCCTTCAATGCTTGCAATTTCACACTCCCCCTTGAGAAAGCGAAGCATACAAGCAGCGAAACGAGCGTCGGGGCATGTCTATGTGACATTCTGTATTTAGGTGAGATCTTTGTTTCTGATTCTGCCATGATATATCACCATTTATGACTTGTGAGGCGATGTATGGATACATAAGCCTGAGATCGTTGGCTACATTGCCGCGGTCCTCTATTTTGGCAAGGATCTTTTACTTTTGACACATGTCCTTAATGATTCCTTGGGGTTTCATACAGTTAGGTCCATAAATATTTGGACAGAGACAACATTTATCTAATTTTGGTTCTAGACATTACCACAATGAATTTGAAACAAAACAAATCAGATGCAGTTGAAGTTCAGACTTTCAGCTTTCATTTGAGGGTATCCACATTAAAATTGGATGAAGGGTTTAGGAGTTTCAGCTCCTTAACATGTGCCACCCTGTTTTTAAAGGGACCAAAAGTAATTGGACAAATGACTCCAAGGCTATTTCATGGACAGGTGTGGGCAATCCCTTTGTTATGTCATTCTCAATTAAGCAGATGAAAGGGCCGGAGTTTATTTGAGGTGTGGTGTTTGCATTTGGAAGGTTTTGCTGTGAAGGAAACATGCGGTCACAGGAGCTCTCCATGCAGGTGAAACAAGCCATCCTTAAGCTGCAAGAACAGAAAAAAACCCATCCAAGAAATTGCTACAACATTAGAAGTGGCAAAATCTACAATTTGGTACATCCTGAGAAAGAAAGAAAGCACTGGTGAACTCATCAATCCAAAAAGACCTGGGAGCCCACGGAAGACAACAGTGGTGGATGATCGCCGCATACTTTCTTTGGTGAAGAAGAACCCGTTCACAACATCAACTGAAGTCCAGAACACTCTCAGTTAAGTAGGTGTATCTGTCTCTAAGTCAACAGTAAAGAGAAGACTCCATGAAAGTAAATACAAAGGGTTCACATCTAGATGCAAACCATTCATCAATTCCAAAAAGTTAAATTTGCTGAAAAACACCTCCAGAAGCCAGCTCAGTTCTGGAAAAGTATTCTATGGACAGATGAGACAAAGATCAACCTGTACCAGAATGATGGGAAGCCAAAAGTTTGGAGAAGAAAGGGAACGGCACATGATCCAAGGCACACCACATCCTCTGTAAAACATGGTGGAGGCAATGTGATGGCATGGGCATGCATGGCTTTCAATGGCACTGGGTCACTTGTGTTTATTGATGACATAACAGCAGACAAGAGTAGCCGGATGAATTCTGAAGTGTACCGGGATATACTTTCAGCCCAGATTCAGCCAAATGCTGCAAACTTGATTGGACGGCGCTTCATAGTACAGATGGATAATGACCCCAAGCATACAGCCAAAGCTACACAGGAGTTCATGAGTGCAAAAAAGTGGAACATTCTTCAATGTCCAAGTCAATCACCAGATCTTAACCCAATTGAGCATGCATTTCACTTGCTCAAATCCAGACTTAAGAGGGAAAGACCCACAAACAATCAAAACCTGAAGGCTGCGGCTGTAAAGGCCTGGCAAAGCATTAAGAAGGAGGAAACCCAGCGTTTGGTGATGTCCATGGGTTCCAGACTTAAGGCAGTGATTGCCTCCAAAGGATTCGCCACAAAATATTGAAAATAAAAATATTTTGTTTGGGTTATGTTTATTTGTCCAATTACTTTTGACCTCCTAAAATGTGGAGTGTTTGTAAAGAAATGTGTACAATTCCTACATTTTCTAACACATATTTTTGTTCAACCCTTCAAATTAAACGTTACAATCTGCACTTGAATTCTGTTGTAGAGGTTTCATTTCAAATCCAATGTGGTGGCATGCAGAGCCCAACTCGCGAAAATTGTGTCACTGTCCAAATATTTCTGGCCCTGACTGTATGTTCTCACCTATTTGTGACTCATAATACTTTAATGTATATACTATCTTAATGGAAGTCGGGTGTCCACAGTTTTTGGTGTCTTTTTTAAACACACATCTTGTTATGTTTTTATGTTAATTCATTTTTTGTTGTATTTTTGTTTAATAAAATCTTTTGATAATTTTGCTAAAACTCCTATTTTTCCTCTGGTTTTTTCATAATTGAATATGGAGGTATGTGCAGTAAATAGGTGATTTTCACTCACAGCTGTGTAATATGGATCTGGATTTTTGGATATACTGTTGTATCCCAGCCTGCGGCCTGTCCTTCCCTGCCCTGCATACCCTTGTGTTTACTCCCTCTGTCTTGCCTGCTACTGCAGAATATCTTGCTGCAGCTCCTCTCCGCATACCTAGCAGTTCTGCTTTGCTTCGCTCCAGCTGTTGCAGAACCTCTTGCTGCAGCTCCCCTCTGCATACCTTGTGGTTCCGCTTTGCTCCGCTCCTGCTTCTACAGAACCACTTTCTGCCTCTGCTCCGCACTCCTGCAGTTCTGCCTCTGCTTCTCCAGTCTGAACAGGTCCCTATCGTTTTCACACACTACTTTTACTTGTTCCCATATATCTCTCATTCCAGTTTGTGTGTCTGTCCTTCCTGAACCAGCCCCAGCTTCTCCAGTCTGAACAGGAGCCTACCATTGTTCCATTCTTTCCTGCCCGTGTTCCTGTGCCTCCCAAGTCGGTTTCTGTCCCTTCTGTCTCTGCCCACCTGTCTGCCAGTGTCTCAGCCATGCCCGCCTGTCTGCCAGTGTCTCAGTCGTGCCTGCCTGTCTGCCAGTGTCTCAGCCGTGTCCGCCTGTCTGCCAGTGTCTCAACCGTGCCCGCCTATCCACCAAGAGTGCCTGCCATACTACCAGTTGTGCCCGTCGACTTTTGCCCGCACCTGTCACAGTGCTCTAGTTCCAGTGGGATCAGCAGCCACAGCCAGACACCACCCTGGAGTGGCACCTGGCAGCTACCTACCGCACAAGACTGACCTCACCACTAGAGGCTCCAGTGAACACCAAGGTAGCTGCTTAGTCACGCCCCTTCCAGGGTAGTCTGGTTTGTGGCACAGTGGGGCCACAACCCCCACGCTCGCGCCAATCAGTCAGGGCACGAGCGTAACACACCCTTTGTTAAGTCTCAATAAATAAAGTATTCCACTTTTTTTTACCTTTACTGGTATTTTTTCGTGAGAAATGTAGCAATTCTAGTGAAAGTCATCTCCACTTGTTATCTGACCCTTCTGAATGGGGCTGGATTAGGGTCCTGTTACTTTACTTTCTGACCTATTCCTTTCCTCACAGAGGGAGGGGAACTATTGGCATCATCTGTTTATGACAACAAAATACCCTGTCATGGCCCTGTTTCTTTCTATGTTACTTCTTATAGAAAGGGTTGTGTCCCTGCGAACTCTGATTTTGTCAGTCAGTCAAATGATAAAACTCAGTTGCCAATTTATTCATATGTTTCCAAAATAATTAACTAAGGGATGGCACAGGTCATCTTAATTGGTAGAAGTCAACAGATTTTGAAAAATAGATATAGAGGCTTAGGCAATAACTTCACAAGCCAATAGATGAGCAGTATAGTACTAACTTTGTAAAGTTGTGGTGGTAATTATGTACAACATTAAGTAGAGCATGGTTGGGACAATCTATACCTCCTAGTGGGTGTTGGCTGCTGCATTCTCAGAAGTCTGTTGCCATCCAGATTGGAGGTGACAGGTGAGTGATCAAAAGAAAATAACCATGGGTGTTCAGTCTAGTGCAGGATGCTTTTGAGGGACATTACCTGGTCACAATAGTAATGCACTAGTAGTGTGACCATGTATTGTCCCTTGGCAATGGCTGCCACAAGGCTGCACACCCATGGCTATTTTCTACAGATGCAGGGACTGTCACCTGAAATTAGCTTTGTGTCATTTTCCTGTAATAATTTTGAATTAACACAGTCCACAAATTTTATGCTAAATACTACATTTTTGATGTATTGGTCTTCAGATTTTGTATTAGTCAATACATTTTAGATATGCAAATTGCCTCTTTAGAGAAAAAGAGGAATTGAACTCTATAGCGCCACCTATTGGAAGTAGCGATCCTACAAGTCACAATCAACCCTTTAACGAGTCTTGTAATGTGACTTAGGATAAAAGCCAAATAGTATCTCAATTTGCAGACACAGTGTTTCGGACTATTGGTCCTCGTCAGTGCAAAGTATGAGATCTGACTTGTAGGATCGCTACTTCCAATAGGTGCTATAGAGTACAAGTCCTCTTTTTCTCTTAAGAGGCAATTTGCATATTAAATTTCCCAGAGAAGCATTGCATGGCGAATAAGCCTCCTTACTTTGACAAGCCAGACCTGGTATGTCACTCTCCACAAGGAGAAACCTTACTCCTTACATTTTATATAGTAATTCACCCCTTTTTAATTTGCCATTTAATAGATTGCATAGCTAATGCATCAGATTGGGGATTAATCTATGTTCATGTACTTATTTATTTTTATTGTGGCACCTGCCCTGCTTGGATTGGGGTTCAACCCTGTAATCACCAATATATACATTGTCACTACGCTGTTTTTAAAGAGAACCTTTCACCAAATTTTATGTTGAACAGGACACATAATGTAATAGGGGCTGCAGTACGGAATTTATTTTTTTTATTTTGTTTGCCTCTGGGTAGCATAGATATTAGCAATCAAACTATTTGGCACCTAATAAGTTCATATTGTTAAATACAAATGGATGTTATCAGATAAGATTGCACACCCACAGTGAAAACTAAGCAGACTGCAACAAACTGGAGAAGAAGAACACGCCCCCACAATAGCATAAAGCAGGTTTCTCAGTATGTGAGATGATACAGCTCTGATCTCCTGGTCTTCTTGTCTAACCTCGTGCATGATTGGAGAATGCGGAGAAGAAAGCACAGATGACTATCACTTTTCAAATAATATCCTGGCAATCAGTGTGTGGTGTTTGCAGCACAACTGAGTTTAGCTGTGTCACATTGCAAACCTTTCTATCAGCCATCCTCCTCTCATACAGTCAGGGCCAGAAATATTTGGACAGTGACACAATTTTCGCGAGTTGGGCTCTGCATGCCACCACATTGGATTTGAAATGAAACCTCTACAACAGAATTCAAGTGCAGATTGTAACGTTTAATTTGAAGGGTTGAACAAAAATATGTGTTAGAAAATGTAGGAATTGTACACATTTCTTTACAAACACTCCACATTTTAGGAGGTCAAAAGTAATTGGACAAATAAACATAACCCAAACAAAATATTTTTATTTTCAATATTTTGTGGCGAATCCTTTGGAGGCAATCACTGCCTTAAGTCTGGAACCCATGGACATCACCAAACGCTGGGTTTCCTCCTTCTTAATGCTTTGCCAGGCCTTTACAGCTGCAGCCTTCAGGTTTTGCTTGTTTGTGGGTCTTTCCCTCTTAAGTCTGGATTTGAGCAAGTGAAATGCATGCTCAATTGGGTTAAGATCTGGTGATTGACTTGGCCATTGAAGAATGTTCCACTTTTTTGCACTCATGAACTCCTGTGTAGCTTTGGCTGTATGCTTGGGGTCATTATCCATCTGTACTATGAAGCGCCGTCCAATCAAGTTTGCAGCATTTGGCTGAATCTGGGCTGAAAGTATATCCCGGTACACTTCAGAATTCATCCGGCTACTCTTGTCTGCTGTTATGTCATCAATAAACACAAGTGACCCAGTGCCATTGAAAGCCATGCATGCCCATGCCATCACGTTGCCTCCACCATGTTTTACAGAGGATGTGGTGTGCCTTGGATCATGTGCCGTTCCCTTTCTTCTCCAAACTTTTGGCTTCCCATCATTCTGGTACAGGTTGATCTTTGTCTCACTGTCCATAGAATACTTTTCCAGAACTGAGCTGGCTTCTGGAGGTGTTTTTCAGCAAATTTAACTCTGGCCTGTCTATTTTTGGAATTGATGAAAGGTTTTTATCTAGATGTGAACCCTTTGTATTTACTTTCATGGAGTCTTCTCTTTACTGTTGACTTAGAGACAGATACACCTACTTAACTGAGAGTGTTCTGGACTTCAGTTGATGTTGTGAACGGGTTCTTCTTCACCAAAGAAAGTATGTGGCGATCATCCACCACTGTTGTCTTCCGTGGGCTCCCAGGTCTTTTTGGATTGATGAGTTCACCAGTGCTTTCTTTCTTTCTCAGGATGTACCAAATTGTAGATTTTGCCACTTCTAATGTTGTAGCAATTTCTTGGATGGTTTTTTTTTCTGTTCTTGCAGCTTAAGGATGGCTTGTTTCACCTGCATGGAGAGCTCCTGTGACCGCATGTTTCCTTCACAGCAAAACCTTCCAAATGCAAACACCACACCTCAAATAAACTCCGGCCCTTTCATCTGCTTAATTGAGAATGACATAACAAAGGGATTGCCCACACCTGTCCATGAAATAGCCTTGGAGTCATTTGTCCAATTACTTTTGGTCCCTTTAAAAACAGGGTGGCACATGTTAAGGAGCTGAAACTCCTAAACCCTTCATCCAATTTTAATGTGGATACCCTCAAATGAAAGCTGAAAGTCTGAACTTCAACTGCATCTGATTTGTTTTGTTTCAAATTCATTGTGGTAATGTCTAGAACCAAAATTAGATAAATGTTGTCTCTGTCCAAATATTTATAGACCTAACTGTAGCACTGTCACCTATGCTCTACTAGATCTCCCCCCGCACTACTTGCATAAAGATGAGCTAAGGTGTCAGTGTCACACTTATATGTCAAAGAATCATAGAATCATAAAATCATAGAATGGTAGAGTTGGAAGGGACCTCCAGGGTCATCTGGTCCAATCCCCCGCTCAAAGCAGGATTCACTAAATCATCCCAGACAGATGTCTGTCCAGCCTCTGTTTGAAGACTTCTATTGAAGGAGAACTCACCACCTCTCGTGGCAGCCTGTTCCATTCATTGATCACACTAACTGTCAAAAAGTTTTTTCTAATATCTAATCTGTGTATCCTCCCAATTAGTTTAATCCCTTTGTAATCACAAAGCAGGCTACTACAATCTGAGTATATAATGACAGCTTGCTCTGCTCATATTATAACATTATTTGAAAGGTATTAGCCATCTGTGCTTTTAAATCATGCAGGATCTTAGACCAGAAAATCAGGGTTGTCTATCATGTATCTCACATACTGAGAAACCTGCTCTAAGTTATTTTAAGGGCGTTTTCTCCTTCTCCAGTGTTTTGTTATCCGCTTGTGATTGGTCAGTGTCATACAGGGAGAAGTACATGGCCCCAGCAAAAATAATGCAATAAAACCCACTTGAACTTAACAAAAGTTAACTCATTAGGTTCCAAATTGTTTGATTTATAATACCTTTGCAAAGGAGTGGTGAAAAAAAACAAAATGTTTTTTCCACCACTACTATATCATGTCTCTAGTTCAACATGAAAAATTTGGTGGAAGGTCCACTTTAACACTATTGGAACATAAGCAATCTGAACATACATCAAGGATATATGTAAAACTTCTCTTTATTAGAAAAATTGATTAAAACATGACAAAATGAAACCTCCAGAGATCTGACGCATTACTGGTGTATAAAACACTCTTTTTCATAGGACAACCTATGAATAACGGTGTTATATATCAGAAATGCATCAGGTTTCTTGAGGTTTAATTTTGTCATATTTTAATCAATTTTTCTAATAAAGACAAGTTTTACATATATTCTGGAAGGATGTGCAGATGAACTTCCCTTCGTCTCTACACCATGTCTGTGACCCTCAGGATGAACTCCAGTTGGAATACTGATTCAGTGATTTACAACGTGGTAAGCTTTCAAACTTTCCTCTCCCTCCTCCCCACTACCAATAATTTGAACATAAGATTCTTCTATTTTTTTAGTTTTACATTGCTATTCTTATTTTGGATGAGTTATTGAGAACATTAACTACTTTCCCAAAGTTTATTCTGTAAAATATTTATATACTGCAACCTCAGTGCAAGATTAAAAATTCATCGATGACTGCAGTGAACCTAATATTTTCACAATATCACACTCACATAAATGAAAATGCCATTCACACTGTGTTTAAAAGCTGTGTTTTTCAAAAATGTGCTGCTCTTTTCCAAAGTATTTTCAATGGGAAAAACCCATGACAGCTGCAATCATGATCTCTATTTCACATGTAGTATCAATAAATTGACTCTCTAGACTAACTGTTACTAAGTTTCTTTTCCCTCAATATTTGTGCTGCTGTTACCTTACAGTTTTTTTTTTACTAATTAGTGTTTACTAGGAATGAGCGAATGTGCTCGGTGATACTCAGATATCACTCGAGTAATTAGGTGCTCGGATATTCTCGACAGTTGAGGAGCATAGACTGGAGCTCGGATTTGAAGCTCGAATCTCCACCCCACATTCTTTGATTGTCTGGCCACATTACCTCAACAGAGGTAATAAAAAGACATGCTCCACCAAGCTCAGCACACTGACATCATTGCACAGCTCAAAAATACTTGTGATTGGAGAGAGATAGCATTTATCCAGGCCTGCTTGTGCACAATTTAACTAATCAGAGTCCTTTACTGTTGACACTGGTGCTGATGCTGAACTATTATCCTAACAGTCCTTCTAAGGGCTAATCTAGTGCTTTGCTGTTTGTATCAGATACATTCTGAATTTAGCCTAGGGACAGTTGCAGGAGCAGGGAGAGTGGCAGAATACAGCCTTTAGACAGTCTGTTGCTAAATATAGAGCTGCTGCTGACCACATTCTTTTTTATTTGGGTGAAAAAATTGACTATATTGTCATCCATAGAGTTTAACGTGGTTATTGTCACATTACGGTGGTATATAAACGTTCAATGTTTTTTTCTGGACTCAATTAGTCATCAGTAGAGTTTAATGTGCTTTGTGTTACGTTATGATGGTATAGAGTGGTGGCCAAAAGTATTGGCACCCCTGCAATTCTGTCAGATAATACTCAGTGTCTTCCTGAAAATGATTGCAATCACAAATTATTTGCTATTTTTTATCTTCATTTAATTTGCTTGCAAGGAAAAAACACAAAGAGAATGAAGCAAAAATCAAATCCTTGATCATTTCACACAAAACTCCAAAAATGGGTCAGACAAAAGTATTGGCACCCTCAGCCTAATACTTGGTTGCACAACCTTTAGCCAAAATAACTGCGAACAACCGCTTCCGGTAACCATCAATGAGTTTCTTACAATGCTCTGCTGGAATTGTAGACCATTCTTCTTTGGCAAACTGCTCCAGGTCCCTGATATTTGAAGGCTGCCTTCTCCAAACTGCCATTTTGAGATCTCTCCACAGGTGTTCTATGGGATTCAGGTCTGGACTCATTGCTGGCCACCTTGGAAGTCTCCAGTGCTTTCTCTCAAACCATTTTATAATGTTTTTGGAAGTGTGTTTTGGGTCATTGTCCTGCTGGAAGACCCATGACCTCTGAGGGAGACCCATCTTTCTCACACTGGGCCCTACATTATGCTGCACAATTTGTTGGTAGTCTTCAGACTTCATAATGCCATGCACACGGTCAAGCAGTCCAGTGCCAGAGGCAGCAAAGCAATCTCAAAACATCAGGGAACCTCCGCCATGTTTGACTGTAGGGACTGTGTTCTTTTCTTTGAATGCCTCTTTTTTTTCCCTTTACACTCTATGTTGATGGTTTTTCCCAAAAAGCTCGACTTTTGTCTCATCTGACCAGAGAACATTCTTCCAAAACGTTTTAGGCTTTCTCAGGTAAGTTTTGACAAACTCCAGCCTGGCTTTTTTATGTCTCGGGGTAATAAGTGGGGTCTTCCTGGGTATCCTACCATACAGTCCCTTTTCATTCAAACGCCGACGGATAGCATGGGTTGACACTGTTGTACCCTCGGACTGCAGGGCAGCTTGAACTTGTTTGGATGTTAGTCGAGGTTCTTTATCCACCATTCTCCCAATCTTGCGTTGAAATCTGTCGTCAATTTTTCTTTTCCTTCCACATCTAGGGAGGTTAGCCACAGTGCCATGGGCTTTAAACTTCTTGATGACACTGCGCACGGAAGACAAAGGAACATTCAGGTCTTTGGAGATGGACTTGTAGCCTTGAGATTGCACATGCTTCCTCACAATTTGGTTTCTCAAGTCCTCAGACAGTTCTTTGGTCTTCTTTCTTTTCTCCATAGTCAATGTGGTACAAACAAGGACACAGTACAGAGGTTGAGTCAACTTTAATCCATGTTAACTGGCTGCAAGTGTCATTTAGTTATTGCCAACTCCTGTTAGGTGTCACAGGTAAGTTACAGGTGCTGGTGATTACACGAATTAGAGAAGCATCACATGATTTTTCAAACAGTGCCAATACTTTTGTCCACCCCCTTTTTTAGGTTTGGTGTGGAATTATATCCAATTTGGCTATAGGTCAATTCTTTTTGTGTTTTTTCATTGAAGACAAATTAAATGAAGATAATAATACCAAAGAATTTGTGTTTGCAATCATTTTCAGGAAGAAACTGAGTATTATCTGACAGAATTGCAGGGGTGCCAATACTTTTGGCCACCACTGTATAAAACTCAATAAAACCCATCAATTTTTTTTCTGCATTCAAGTAGTCATCCATAGAGTTCAAAGTGGTTAGTGTTACATTACGGTGGTGTAATGTATGTAGCAGGGCTGCCACTAGGAATTTCGGGGCCCCATACTGGCAAAATTTATGGGGCCCCCCTTGAGACTCCGCCCAGGCTCCACCCCCCAGTTCCGCATCCACCCTAGCTCCTCCTCCACCACGCAAACCTTCCAAAATCCCTCCGCCCTTTCATGGAAAAACTTCACTTCTGCACCATGCCCTCACCAATGACACATTCAGGCTATGTGCACACGTTCAGGATTATTTGCGTTTTTTTTGCGGGAAAAAACGCGTCAAAAACGCATGAATTAAGCATCCTATCATTTAGAATGAAGTCCGCAATTTTTGTGCACATGGTGCGTTTTTTTCCGCGAAAAAAACACATCTCGGAAAAAGAACCAACATGTTCATTAATTTTGCGGAATTCTAGCCTTTTTCCCGCTATATTATTGACCTAGAAAGTTTACCGCGGAAAAAGTCCGTTTTTGCTCAGGAAAATTCTGCAAACATTCCTGAACGTGTGCACTTAGCCTAACACCAATCACTCGATGAATATGCACCATTTTGCTTGTTTAGTATAATACACCCCATAGTCCTCCATATATTATAATGTGCACCACAGTCCTCCATATTGTAAAGTGCACACCACATAGTCCTCCATATAATATAATGTATCCATAGTCCTCCATATAGTATAATACACTCCTAATAGCCCTCAATATATTAAAATACACTCAGTCATCCATATAGTATAATACACTCCTCATAGTGCTCCATATAGTATAATGCACCGCCATAGTCATCCATGTAGTACAATTCACTTCCCATAGTATAATGCACCCCATAGTTCTTCATATGGTATAATGTATTCCCCATAGTCCTCGATACAGTATAATGCAGCCCACATATAGTATAATGCAGTCACCCTATAGAGCATAATGCAGCCACCCCAGAGCATAATGCAGCCACCCCACAGAGTATAATGCAACCACCCCACAGATTATAATCTAAACCCCCATAGAATATAATTGAGCCCCCTTATATAGTATAATGTAGCCCCTCCATAAAATACAATGTAGCCCTACTCATATAGTATAATGCAGCCCCCATAGAATATAATGTAGCCCCCTCATAAAGTATAATGAAGCCCCCATACAATATAATCTAGCCCCTCATAGAATACAATGTAGCCACCTCATAGAGTAAGATGCAATCACCCCTCATAGAATATAATAAATATAATACAGCCCCCCATAGAATATAATGTATCCCGAATAGAATATCATACAGCCTGCCTCCCCAAAGGAATATAACGTAGCCCCCCATAGTATATAACACAGCCACAAAGTATATAACACAGCCACATATATTGTATGACACAGCCACCCTATAAAATATAATATATCCCCCATAGTATACAACACAGCCCACATAGTATACAGCAGGGCCCACATAGTATATAGCAGGGCCCACATTGTATATAGCAGGGCCCACATAGTATATAGCAAGGCCCCCATTTTACAGCAGGGCCCCTATAGTAGACAGCAGGGCCCCCATAGTATACAGCAGGGCCCCCATTGTATATTGCAGGGCCCACATTGGATATAGCAGGGCCCCCATAGTATACAGCAGGGCCCCCATTTTACAGCAGGGCCCACAATGTATACAACAGGGCCCACATAGTATATAGCAGGGCACATATAGTATATAGCAGGGCCCACATTGTATACAGCAGGGCCCACATAGTATATAGCAGGGCCCACAGTATATAGCAGGGCCCAAATTGTATATAGCAGGGCCCACATAGTATATAGCAGGGCCCACATTGTATATAGCAGGGCCCACATTGTATACAGCAGGGTCCACATAGTATATAGCAGGGCCCACATTGTATATAGCAGGGCCCACATAGTATATAGCAAGGCCCCCATTTTACAGCATGGCCCCTATAGTAGACAGCAGGGCCCCCATAGTATACAGCAGGGCCCCCATTGTATATTGCAGGGCCCACATTGGATATAGCAGGGCCCCCGTAGTATACAGCAGTGCCCACATAGTATATAGCAGGGCCCACATAGTATATAGCAGGGCCCACATAGTATATAGCAGGGCCCACATTGTATATAGCAGGGCCCACATTGTATACAGCAGGGTCCACATAGTATATAGCAGGGCCCACATTGTATATAGCAGGGCCCACATTGTATACAGCAGGGCCCACATAGTATATAGCAGGGCCCACAGTATATAGCAGGGCCCAAATTGTATATAGCAGGGCCCACATAGTATATAGCAGTGTCCACATAGTATATAGCAGGGCCCACAGTATATAGCAGGGCCCAAATTGTATATATCAGGGCCCCCGTAGTATACAGCAGTGCCCACATAGTATATAGCAGGGCCCACATAGTATATAGCAGGGCCCACATAGTATATAGCAGGGCCCACATTGTATATAGCAGGGCCCCCAATAGTATACAGCAGGGCCCACATAGTATATAGCAGGGCCCACATTGTATATAGCAGGGCCCACATTGTATACAGCAGGGCCCACATAGTATACAGCAGGGCCCACATAGTATATAGCAGGGCCCCCATTGTATATAGCAGGGCCCCCATAGTGTATAGCAGGGCCCACATTTTACAGCAGGGCCCCCATAGTATATAGCAGGGCCCACATTGTATATAGCAGGGCCCACATAATATATAGCAGGGTCCCCCATTTTACAGCAGGGCCCCCATAGTATACAGCAGGGCCCCCATTGGATATAGCAGGGCCCCCATAGTATACAGCAGGGCCCCTATAATAGACAGCAGGGCCCCCATTTTACAGCCCTCATCTCTCCTCCCCCCCCAGGAATGTCCACACAGCAGGACAGATTTATAAAAAAAAAAAAACACTCCTCACCTCATCCTCGTGCCAGCGCTGCTCCCTGCTCCTGTCTCCTGCTCTGCCCAGCACCCAGTGAGCGCGCTGTGTCAGAGGCAGAGCAGGGAATGATGGGAGAGGGAGTGTCAGCTGACGCTCTCTCCTCCATCATCGCTTTGAACTGTACTGGCAGACGCCGGTATAGTTCAATGCAGCGGCGGGGGGAGTCGGCGCTGGGGGCAGGCGGGCCCCCCTGCCACACAGGGGCCCCCATAGCAGCTGCGTGATGTGCCGCTAGCTGGGGCCCCTTGAGGTGCAGGGGGAGCCTCAAAATGTTGGGGGCCCCCGGGCCCGAGCGCAGACCTGCGTGCTCGGGCGGCGGCCCCCCCTAATGACCGGGCCCCATACAGCAGTAAGGGTTCTCATGCCCTGATGGCGGCCCTGGTATGTAGTACAGTTCATATAGCGTCTTGTGCTTGGGTGCGATGAAAATACATGAGACACAGGTTTGATATAGAAGGTCTTGTATTACTTCATACAAGTGGCAAAAATAGTCACACAGTTTGCAGATACAGAAGCAGGAGACACAGCAGGCCAGAGTAACTTAAGCTCAGCAATCACTCTCCACAACAGGTTCAGGATCTTCTTCTCTGTAACCGTAAGTCCATGCAAACGTGGATCTTTCAAAGAGCAGGGTTCCAGAGTCCACAAGTGTTCCAGAGTTCCACAGTAGGAATAGCTGGAGTACAAAGTCCAAGGCTTCCAGGAGTCAGGTCACAGGTTCACTGCAGGCTAGATTCTGAAGCACTGATTGCTCAGCTGTGGCTGCTTAAGAAGCAAGAGGGAGAGAATCAGGGTGGGAACATGAAAGCTGGAAACTCCATATTGACTGAGGGCAAGATAGCTGCAGCAAGACAGAAAGCAAAATGGCTGACGAAAAAACTGAGTTTCAAGAACATGTACAAAGAACCTTACATTACTCCCCCTTAGGGACAACCTCCGGATGGCCTCAGACCAGGCTTGTCTGGGTACCTCTGATGAAACTGGCGGAGCAAACGAGGAGCATTAACGTTATTGACTGGTTCCCATGAGTTGTCCTCCACTGGGTAGCCCTGCCATTTAATCAAATATTGTAACTGATTTCTGTATAACCTGGAATCTAGAATTCTTTCCACCACAAATTCTTCCTGACCATCGACTAGCACTGGGTCAGGGCAAGGAGAAGAACGTCCAGGAAACGTATTGGGTGTTGCAGCCTTTAGTAGGGATACATGAAAGACAGGGTGGATTCTCATAGTTCTAGGCAGTTGAAGACGACAAGCAACGGCACTTATAATTTTACTGATTTTATAGGGTCCAATGTACTTATGTCCCAACTTAGACGATGGAATCCTTAACTTAAGATTTCTGGTTGACAGCCAGACCAGGTCTCCTACCTTGAAAGCTGGTGCAGGTTTACGAAATTTATCTGCTGCTTTCTTGTACCTTTCCTGAGCCAATTCCAGATTCTCCTTTAGAAGATCCATATTCTTCTGTAAAGACGTGATTCTTTCAGCTACTGCTGGTAAAGGCGTTTCTATGGGAAATCGTGGAAGAATGTTAGGATGATAACCTAGATTGGAGTAAAAAGGAGACTGCTTAGTGGAGGCGCTCTGAGAGTTGTTATAAGAGAACTCAGCCAATGGAAGTAGATCCACCCAATCATCCTGTAGGTGGCAGATAAAGCAGCGGAGATACTGCTCCAGAGTTTGGTTGGTTCGTTCGGTCTGTCCATTAGTCTGGGGATGAAAAGCAGAAGAAAGGTTTACTTTAATGTCCAATGCTGCACATAAATTTTGCCAAAACCTTGAAGTGAATTGCACCCCTCGATCCGAAATAACCTCATCCGGTACTCCATGTAAGCGAAACACATCTTTAATCATCAAATCTGATGTCTGTTTTGCAGTGGGTAAGCCGACACAAGGGATAAAATGAGCTGCCTTTGTTAAACGATCAACCACCACTAGAATGGTGTTTTTCCCTTGAGAGGTTGGTAACTCCGCAATGAAGTCCATAGAAATGGATCCCCACGGGCGGGACGGGGTGGGAAGAGGTTGTAACAGACCAGTTGGTGAGGAGCGAGGTGTTTTGCATCTTGCACAGACTTCACATGAAGTGACATAGTTTAAAACATCCTTCCTGCAAGTGGGCCACCAAAAGAAACGAGAATGAAATTCCTGTGTCTTTAGAATTCCTCTATGCCCAGCTATCTTGGAATCGTGAATGAGTTGCAATACTCTCAATCTGACTGTTTCAGGAATATACAGACGTTGTCCCAGAATCCACACACCATTCTTAAAGACAAGACTTACGTCCCTTGGGGTTGTGCCAACAAGGAATCCGCATGGTATGCTTCCTTGATGTCCTTAAGTAGGTCTTGATTGTGAATCACTCCCAGGAATCTAGAGTCAGGAAGAATAGTCTTAGGAGGAGCAAGTGGACGGGTCTCTGCTGAATGAATCCTAGAGAGTGCATCAGCCTTTCCATTGCGCGATCCTGGTCTATAAGAAATGACAAAATTAAATTGGTTTAAGAAAAGATTCCAGCGAGCCTGGCGAGGAGTCAGGCACTTAGCCGACCTGATAAATTCAAGGTTACGATGGTCTGTCAGGACGATTATTTGCTGTGCAGCTCCCTGAAGAAGGTGTCTCCATTCTTTGAAGGCGGCAATAATGGCCAACAACTCTCTATTGCCCACATCGTAGTTCCTCTCAGCCGAAGACAACTGCTGGGAAAAGAAGGCACAGGGATGCAAGACATTCT
This sequence comes from Oophaga sylvatica, assembly GCA_033576555.1. Lineage (NCBI taxonomy): Eukaryota > Metazoa > Chordata > Amphibia > Anura > Dendrobatidae > Oophaga > Oophaga sylvatica. Next base: position 118,114,574 of record JARQOD010000005.1, on the reverse strand, counting down.
TCTCACCTGTTCTCTGAGAGAGTATAGCTCCAACGGCACAGTCTGAAGCATCCACCTCTATTATGAAGGCAAGTTCGGGGTTGGGATGTACCAAGATAGGTGCGGTGGTAAATTTATCTTTTAGACGGGAAAATGCTTCCTGGGCTTGGGGAGACCAGGAGAACCTAGACTCTTTCCGAGTAAGTTGGGTGATAGGTGACACTACCTCAGAGAAATTCCTAATGAAACGTCTATAGAAATTGGCAAACCCGATGAAGCGCTGCACCTCCTTCACATTTCTAGGACTTGGCCAATCCTTGATGGCTTGGGTCTTGCTTCCATCCATACTAATTCCTTGTGTAGACAGTACATACCCCAGAAATTGAATTTCGGTCCTATGGAATTCACACTTTTCAAGTTTGATGTAAAGATGGTTTTGTCTTAGACGTTCCAAGACCTTTCTCACATGTCCATGATGTTCCTCTGTGGAGTTAGAAAAAATTAGAATATCATCCAAATAAATCACCACGAATGTATCTAGGAGATCCCTGAAGATGTCATTCACCAAGTGTTGGAAAGTGGCTGGGGCGGTACTCAGACCAAAAGGCATAACTAGATATTCAAAGTGTCCATAGCGTGACCTGAATGCAGTCTTCCATTCATCCCCAGGTCTAATACGGACCAAGTTATAGGCCCCACGGAGATCCAATTTAGAGAAAATTTTGGCATGCCGCACTCTCTCCAATAACTCAGGGATTAAAGGCAATGGATAACAGTTTCTAATAGTAACCTTATTGAGTTCCCTATAGTCTACGCAGGGTCTCAGAGATCCATCTTTCTTCTTCACAAAGAAGATGGGTGCACCTGCAGGAGATGAAGAGGGGCGTATGAAGCCCTTGGCTAGATTTTCATCTATGTAATCCTTTAAAGCCTTTAGCTCAGGCCCCGCCAGGGGGTAGATCTTACCAAAAGGTATCTCTGCTCCAGGCAATAATTCAATTAGACAATCATATGGACGGTGAGGGGGAAGCTGGTCAGCGTTCTTCTTGTCACATAAATCCACATAGTCCTGGTATACAGCTGGTAGTTCAGGGACTGACATGGTTCCTTTAGGAACAGAGCAAGCTGAAACTTCTGGACTCATCTGTTTCTCTGGAAAGTGTAATTCCTTGGTCTCCCAGTTAATGGTAGGGTTCTGAGCCTGCAGCCATGGTAGCCCTAGAATAATGGGAAAGTGGGGAGAAGAGATAAGCATAAAGGACAGTTTCTCTTGATGATCTTTACCCATAAGGACCCTCAAAGGCTCCGTTTCCTGATGCACTGGTCCAGAGGTCAGCAGGGAGCAATCCACAGTTTCCATCTGTACTGGAGTAGCCTTCTTCACTGAACGTATCCCCTGTTTCAGAGCAAAGGAGACATCCATAAAATTCCCACTTGCCCCTGAGTCGGTCATAGCAGAGCTAGACACCCAGACTGAGTCAACCCAGAGTTTGATGGAAAGGAAGCAATGAGAATTGTTTTTCCTACAACTCAGCTGGGACACCGCTGAGGAAACTTGAAAAATTGCAGCGTTTACACAGTCATCGTCCTCAGAAGTAATGGAGTTTAAGTCTGAGAAATCAATATATGTTGCTGCAGATCTCTCTGGAGCCTGAGGCTCGGACCTGACAGATCTCCTCTCGCAACACTCACAGTGAATGAGTGCTGCAGTAGTCTTACGAGAATGGCTGGGGCAGTTTATAATGAAGTGCCCTGACTTACCACAATAAAAACATAGATTTTCCTTAAAACGATGTTCTTTGCGTGCATCACTAACCCGTCTTTGTAAAGAGTCTACCTGCATGGGTTCAGGTTCAGGTTCCCGTGTGATCCTACTCAAAGGTTCCTTAGCTGGGGAGGAAGGTAGGAAAAGGTTAGTGCGATTGCTTTCGAACCATCTCTCTTGCCTGCGTTCAGTCAGGCGAGCATCAATACGGATGCAGTAGTTAATAAAGTCACCTAACGCAGTGGGAGGGTCGGCACGAGCAAGTTCATCCTTAATTAGTGGAGACAACCCCTTTCGAAAAATAGATTTTTTGGCGGAACTGTCCCAGGTGGTATCAAGGGCCCATCTCCTGAAATCCAAGGCATATTCGGCTACCGAGTGCTTACCTTGGCGCAAAGTTAACATGGCTGCTTCAGCTGTTGCACCTCGATTGGGGTCATCAAACACCTGCCCCATGGCTGAAATGAAAGCATCAAGATGATCCAAACATTCATCCTCAGTCTCAATCAGAGGGTTTGCCCACATCAAAGCCTTGTTGGTAAGTAACATAATTATAGTAAGCACTTTAGATCGTTCAGTGGGAAATTGTGAAGCATGTGCAGAAAAAAACAGATTGCATTGGTTAATAAATCCCCTGAATTTTTCACGTTCACCGCCAAAACGAAAAGGGGGCAACTTGGGAATCCCAGAACTCGGGGCTACGGCAGGAGCCTGGACTCGCTCCTCTAGAACCTCAATCCTGGCTCGCAAATCCTGGGCAGTCTGTCCAAACACTTGCAAATTGTGATTAGTGAGGTCCTGTAGGTTTGTAAAACGGGTTTTTATAGTCTGTAAATCTGCAAGGATATTATCAGTCACTCCGCAAAGTTCCTTTATGCGGGCCTCCATTTTCCAGATCTTTTAAGACAGGAGTACTGGAAGGAGAGGAGAAAAAAAAAAAACAATAGTGTTTACCTGTGGTAACACTGCAGAGAGAAAAAAAAAATTAAGGGAACTGCTCACCTGGAATGGTTGTGAGAAGTCACAACCACTATCATCACAGAAAGTTCAACCGGACATCTGATATCCACAGTTACAGCAGACACAAAAGAGGGAAGAAAAAAAAAAACAATAGTGTTTACCTGTGGTAACACTGCAGAAAAAAAAAATTAAGGGAATTGCTCACCTGGAATGGTTGTGAGAAGTCACAACCACTGTCATCACAGAAAGTACAACCGGACGTCTGATATCCACAGTTACAGCAGACACAGCCTTCCCAGACCCAGCAGACACTAACGTTTTGGCTTCAGAATCTTGTAATGTATGTAGTACAGTTCATATAGCGTCTTGTGCTTGGGTGCGATGAAAATACATGAGACACAGGTTTGATATAGAAGGTCTTGTATTACTTCATACAAGTGGCAAAAATAGTCACACAGTTTGCAGATACAGAAGCAGGAGACACAGCAGGCCAGAGTAACTTAAGCTCAGCACTCACTCTCCACAACAGGTTCAGGATCTTCTTCTCTGTTACCGTAAGTCCATGCAAACATGGATCTTTCAAAGAGCAGGGTTCCAGAGTCCACAAGTGTTCCAGAGTTCCTCAGTAGGAATAGCTGGAGTACAAAGTCCAAGGCTTCCAGGAGTCAGGTCACAGGTTCACTGCAGGCTAGATTCTGAAGCACTGATTGCTCAGCTGTGGCTGCTTAAGAAGCAAGAGGGAGAGAATCAGGGCGGGAACATGAAAGCTGGAAACTCCATATTGACTGAGGGCAAGATAGCTGCAGCAAGACAGAAAGCAAAATGGCTGACGAAAAAACTGAGTTTCAAGAACATGTACAAAGAACCTTACAGGTGGTATATAAAACTCAAAAAAAGTTTCAAATTTTTTTCTGGATTCAATTAGTCATCCATAGAGTTTAACATAGTTATTGCTATATTGAGGTGGTATGTAAAACTTTAAGGCTAAGTTCACACGTTGCGGAATTGCCGCGGAAATTTCCGCGGCAATCTCACACTTCTCTGCCGTGGGAAATACGCATTTTTTTTGTATGTGTATTCCCGCCAGAAACTAGCGTTTTGCAAGCATAATTAGCTTGCAGAATGCTAGCGTTTTCCTAGCGATCTGTAGCATCGCTTGGAAAACTGATTGACAGGTTGGTCACACGAGTCAAACATAGTGTTTGACACGTGTGACCAACTTTTTACTATTGATGCCGCCTATGCCGCATCAATAGTGAAAAGATCTAATGCAAAAATAATAAAAAAAATAATAATGATATTCTCACCTTCCGGCGGCCCCCGCAGCCTTCCCGCCTCTCAGCAACGCTCCCGACCAATCCCGTTCCCAGGCGTCTTTTGCGACAGACCCCAGATGACGTAGCATCACGCGAGACCGCTACGTCATCTGGGTGATTCTCGCAAAGGACTCCTGGGACCGGGAGCGTTGCTGAGAGGCGGGAAAGCTGCGGGGGCCGCCGGAAGGTGAGAATATCATTATTTTTTATTTTAAATATTGTTTTACCAGGGATATGGTACCCAGGGCCTGGAGGAGAGTCTCCTCTCCTCCAGGCCCTGGGTACCATCGCAAATGAACCGCTTACATTCCGCATAGCCACATGCGTAAAGTAGCGGCTCAATGCATTCCTATGGCGGCGATTCCGCCGAGATTACGCAAAATTAATGAACATGTTGCTATTTTTTCCGCGAAGTGTTTTTTTTCGCGGAAAAAAACGCAACATGTGGCCAAAACATGCGGAATCCATTAACATGTATAGGATGCTTAATGCTTGCGTTTTTTTCGCGTTTTTACCGCGGAAAATTGCGGAAAAACCGCAAAAAACCCCGCAAATATTCCTGAACGTGTGAACTTAGCCTAAAAGATGTTCAAAATTTTTTGTGGATTCAATTAGTCATCCATAGACTTTAACGCAATGCTTAGTGTTACATTACGTTGTTTCCATAAATTGACTATTGTCATCCATACAGTTGAACCGGCTTTGTTTAAAATTACAATGCTTTAAAAATTTTTAAAACCACTTGGCCTGCTACAGTTGACCAAATCTTTTGGTTCATTAAAAAATATAGTTTAAATTAATAAAGTAAACTTCCAGAGACCTAGCAATTAGAAATTGCGTAAGGCGTTCGGTAAGGGACGGGGAAGTGGAAGTGCTGCTGATGGTGCACGCAGATGCCAAGGACGTGGGGCAGGTGCGACTATGCCTGTTTCTGGAGCACAAGAAACACACCCATCCAAGATATGATACATAGTTTCCTGTCCTACTTTGTAGGGAGACACTGGACACCACTTCTGAAACTAAAACAGTGCCAACAGGTGGTCACTTGGATAGCAGATAATGCTTCCAGCATGCTTGCCAGCATTACCCAGTCTTCCAAACGATCCAATCTCACAAACCACTAGTCTGGATCACTTAATCCTCACCCTGATCCTCCTTCCTCCCACCATGCTGAGTCCCAGGAGACCAGTGAGCCCACTCTAGGACACTCCGAGGAGCTCTTTCCAACATAATTTCTTGATTGTGACCTCTCACCCTGCATGTTCTAAGAGGGTCAGGAAGAGATGCTAAGCAGTGATGCACAAAACTTACAGCAGCCACGGTCAAGAAGATGACGGTGGGGAACAGGAAATTTTGTCTAAGGAGTTAAATGATGATGAACATGATGTCTGACATTTGTGCGATTCTCGAAGACTTTGAGGACTGCACAGAGAAGGTGAGCAGCAGTGATGCCATAATCATTGCAACAATCCCGCTTCTGTGCCTACATGAACAGTCGCTGCTCACAATAAAAGCTGAAGCTTTGGATGCGTACCAGGTGGAGATGGAGGTTGACATGAGACAGGTAGATACTATCCAATCCAGCCTCATCTCATCTGCTATGTGTGGATTGGGTAACAATGAGGAGGTGGCCGCTGAGGAGGAGGTTTCTAGTGCAGCAAAGCCTAGCACACACACAAGCTTGTCCTGGTTCTCCTACGTGGATGGGCTGAGGAGAGGAATGAGGAGAAAGAGACTGAGGAGGAGGAGATGGAGAGTAGTCATCATGGCGGAGACAGGGAAATGTTAGCTCTAGGGAGCTTGGCATATATGGCTGCCTTTATGTACTGCCACCTTTCCTGAGAAACTCGCATTACATTCATCTTGACCAAAAAATACTGGTTGTTCACCCAGCTAGACATACACAACAAGCGGAGAGATCTGCTTAAATGGTGCTATACCAGAAGGCCATAGTGGAAAACATATAAAAAAAATTCCCATCAGACAATGCTAGTGGCAGGGGGCAAGCATTTCCTTCAACCGAGACACACACTAAGAACAGCAGAGGAAGGGGTACACTATCAAAGGCCTGAGCAAATTTCATAACACCCTCCCAGTATCCATGCCTTGATGACAGGGTATTTTTGACAAGATAAAAGTTTTTAACCCCTTAGCAAAAATATAAAAAAATTACAGCTCTCAGAAAAGTTACAGCTCTCAGAAAAGTACCAATTCCTGGTTTAAAAACAGCAGTATCACTGTGCTTGATTGGCCAGCAAACTCATCTGAAGTTAACCCCTTAGAGAATCTATGGGGTATTGTCAAGAGGAAGATGAGAGACACCAGATCCAACAATGCAGACAAGCAAAGCAACCTGGGCTTCCATAACACCTCAGCAGTGCCCCAGGCTGATCGCCTTCATGCCACGCAGCATTGATGCAGTAATTGATGCCAAAGGAGCCCTCACCAAGTACTGAGTGCATTTACTGAACATACATTTCCGTAGGCCATTTCCGATTTTATAATAATTTTTTCAAGCTGGTGTTATAAAGTATTCTAATTTACTGACATAATGACTTTTGGATTTTCATTGGCTATACGCCGCAATCATCAACATTAACAGAAATAAATACTTAACCCCTTAACGTCCGCCTATACACCTTTTAACGGCGGTCATTAAGGGTACTTAAACCACAGCGCCGTTAATTATCGGCGCTGTGGAAAATGCCTATAGAGCCCCCCACAGTCAGATTTTCTCCGGGTCTCAGCTACCTGGGGTAGCCGAGACCCCAGAGAACACAAATCGGGTCGGTTTTTACCGACGCCGATGTTGCGATCGCCGTTATTAACCCTATAACGGCGATCGCAACGAAAAAAAAAAATAATCTTATGTGCCATTTAATTTCTCTCTCCTCTGATGTGATCGGACATCAGAGGAGAGAGAGATAGGGTCCCCCATCCCCCCTTTGTGGCCCCTGGTGGTCTTAGGGCCCTCCGATGTCCCCCGGTGCTGCCGCCATGCTCCTATGGCGATAAAATTGCGGGCGCATGCTCAGTGCGCCCGCCGCGAGGTGCCGGGGGGGTTGGGCCATTTTCTCTGAGGTCTCGGCTGCCTGGGGTAGCCGAGAACCCAGAGAAAATGATCCGGGTCGGTATTTGCGATATAGTGTTATAACGGCGACCGCAAAAATAAAAATCCTCTCCCCTCTGATGTGATCGCACATCAGAGGGGTGAGAATTAGGGTCTCCGATCCCCCCCCGGTACCTGAGGTCCCCATGCGAATGTACCCCGGTCCTCTGGCCCCCCTCCTTCCTCTGGCAGAAAGAAAATGGCGGGCGGATGTGCAGTGCGCCCGCCAAGATCTGCCTGCCTGCACCTAGCAACCAAGGAGAATTTTCTCATTGGCTGTTGGGTTTTGATTACTGTGGTAGACCCTATCACAGTGATCAAAACCCCCAATATTTGTAAATATGGCAGCACTTGGGCTGCGGTTTTCTCTCTTCTCCCTGCAGTTGTTCTGGGAAAGAAGAGAGATAGACTACAGTCCAAGTGCTGCCGCGACAGTGACAAAAAACACTCCAGCGTCCGCAATCGTCTTTTTTAGGATGTTATCCCGTGTCCGCAAGTGTCCTTTTTAGGACGTTGATCCATAATCCCCGAATCCCCATCCCCATTGTCAGGGGATTATAAAAAAAAAATTTTTAATAATTTTTTTAAAATAATTTTTTGAAGTTAGCGTTAGGGTTAGCGTTTCACGTGTTAGGGTTAGCGTTAGCATTACACGTGTTAGGGTTAGCATTAGCGTTACACGTGTTAGGGTTAGCGTTAGGGTTAGCGTTAGCGTTACATGTGTTAGGGTTAGCGTTAGGAGGAAAAAAAATACTAGGTTAGGGTTAGTATATTAGGCAGGGAAATAAAAAAAAATGGCTCGCAGAACGTTCAGTGCGGAACAAGAGTACAGCCTGCTTTGCTCCGGCAGCTCCGGCAGCGAAACGGAATCTGCCTCTGAAGCTGAGCATTTTTCAGATAGTGACGACGACTCTTCCTCCATGGGATCCCCCAGCCCGATGGTAGCGGAGTCGGTCGTCACTGCTGAAGGTTCAGAGGCAGGACCAAGTACCACAGTCCCCCCATTGCTGTGGTATAATGACCCCTCATTTTCCTCTCAAATTCCCCCTTTTTCTGCTGTCCTAGAAATAAGATTAGATGTCGCCAATTTTACCCCCACTGATTTTTTCAAAATTTTTATTAGCCCCGAAGTCCTAGAATTAATCGTCCACCAAACTAATCTATATGCCCCACAATATATTTCCCAAAAACCCACTGCCTTTCATTCCCGTTCCTGGATGTCCACAAATGTCCCGAAATAAAAAAAATTCTTAGGCCTTACCCTGAATATGAGTATAGTAAAAAACCCCACAATCCGCTCTTACTGGGCAACAAAAGCTGTCCACAGCATCCCTGTATTTGCAGCCGTCATGTCCCGAGTCCGCTACGAAGCCCTGATGAGATTTCTCCACTTCAGTGATAATTCCCAAGCCCCCCGAGAACTGACCCCAACTATGATCGGCTAATTAAATTGAGACCCTTAATTTCCCTCCTACAAAGTTCATTTCTTAATTCATATACGCCAGAGCAAAATGTGGCAGTAGACGAGTCCTTGATGAGCTACCAGGGCTGTCTGTCATTCCGCCAATTTATCCCCTCCAAACGTGCCAAATACGGCATCAAACTGAATAAAATGTGTGAGAGCTCATCAGGGTACACATCCACCATCCTAATCTATGAAGGTAGGGAATAGAGTTGAGCGATACTTTCCGATATCCAAAAGTATCGGAATCGGAATGGTATCGCCGATACCATTAAAATATCGGCGATACCCGATACCGATACCGGAAGTCCCATGTAAGTCTATGGGAACAAAATATCGCAACTAAAAAAAACTCTTTCTTTCCTTGTAAACACTAAATATACACACATAGAATACATATATATATATATATACATGTCATTGTGACATATATATATACATATATGTATAGTTTATACACTTCTACATAGTAAAATATCCTCTGATTCAATTGCCGGGTAAAGCCGGCTTCTGTGAAAAGACAGAAGCACCCGACATGAAATGACACTTGGTGTACATAGGGTTAACCATGTCTTTTCATGTCCTTTGCTATCTGATTTGCACAAACAATTACATCAGTCTATGTGTGCAAAATTTCACACCTGTAGGGGTTAATTAAAGGTGTAAATTCGTTGTAAAAAAAACGGACTTTTTTGCTACGAATTTACACCTTTAATTAACCCCTACAGGTGTGAAATTTTGCACACTTACACTCATGTAATTGTTTGTGCAAATCAGATAGCAAACTGCATGAAAAGACGTGGTTAACCCTATGTACACCAAGTGTCATTTCATGTCGGGTTCTGCATTTTCACAAAAGCCGGCAATTGAATTAGCGGCTATTATACTATGTAGAAGTGTATGAACTATAAATATAAATATATATATATATGTGTCACAAATTCAATGACATGTATATATATATATGAGGTGTAAAATTGTTGAAAAAAAATGCGTGCGCTCCCGCCCTATTTTCGCAACCAGACAGACAAAGCCAGTGAGTGGGGGCAGATAATAATAGCCCAGAGAGGGACCATTTTTTTTGGCCCCCCCGGCTACTTAACATCTGCCCCCAGACACCCCAGAAAGGGCAAATCTCTAATTAGATTTGCCCTTTCTGGCACTTTGCCCGTCTATTCCCATTGCCCTGTAGCGGTGGCGAATGGGTTAATAAGGGGTTAAAATAACCTTGCAATTGAAAGGTCACTTTAAGCCAGGTTAATAATTGAGAGCTGTCAATTAGACAACTATCAATTATTAATCCTATTGTATGAAAGAAAAATCAAACACACACACTTTAATAAAAAAGAAGTTTAATGAAATAATCACACAGTTTTTGACCATATTTTATTTACCTGCTAAAACCATTTCCTGTAATAAAAATAAAATAATAAAGCAAAATTATTCTTACCAATCCGATGCACAGTCAGGTCCCACGGTGTAATCCTTCAGAAAGGGTTAATGTTTACTGCAGGGACCGCAGCTAATGCTGCAGCCTCACAGTAAACCCCCAAATGAATGAGTTCCTCTCCTGGCTGGCAGGAGAGGAAGTGGAAAGCTTAATTGATTGCTTTCCACTTTCACTTCAGGTCAGCCAGGGACACCATCAGTGATGTCAGAGGGAACTGATTAACAAAAATAGGGGTTCCCTTCGAAAAAAAAATGGCGTGGGGTCCCCCCTATTTTTGTTAACCAGCCAGATGAAGCAGACCACTGAGGCCTGTTTTTTCAGGCTGGTAAGGATCCAATATCCATGGACCTTGCAAGCCTGATAATACCAGGCCACAGCAGTCTGCTTAGCTTGGCTGGTTAACAAAAATAGGGGATCCCCTCGAAAAAAAAACGGCGTAGGGGTCCCCCTATTTTTGTTAACCAGCCAAGTAAAATGCAGACTGCTGCGGCCTGGTATTAAAAGACTGTCAAGGCCCATGGATTTTGGCCCTCAACAGCCTGATAATACCAGGCTACAGCAGCCCCACATTTGGCGCATCAAAAGATGTGCCAATTGTGGCACTTTACCCGGCTCTTCCCACTGCCCTGTAGCGGTGGCAAGTGGGGTAATAAGGGGTTAATGTCACCGTTGATTGCGCGGTGACAATAAGCCCGGTTAATAATGGAGAGGCGTCAATAAGACACCGATCCATTATTAATCCCAAAGTTTTTAAATGTGTAAAAAAAAACACAGCAAGAAAAAAGTCTTTTAATGAAATAAAAGAGACAACACAGTTTTCATTTTTTTTATTACTCTCTCATTCCTGCGACGCCATCGATCTCCTGTAAAAAAAGAAAAAAAAAAAACCAACAGTATACCACCTGTCCGACGCAGTCCATAACGACAGTCCCATTGTAAGGTTCTATGTATATATTCCTGAAACTCAGTTTGTTCGTCAGCCATTTTACTTTCTGTCTTGCTGCAGCTATCTTGCCCTCAGTCAAAATGGAGTTTCCAGCTTGCATGTTCCCGCCCTGATTCTCTCCTTTGCTTCTTAAGCAGCCACAGCTGAGCAATCAGTGCTTCAGAATCTAGCCTGCAGTGAACCTGTGACTTGACTCCTGTAAGCCTTGGACCTTGTACTCCAGCTATTCCTACTGAGGAACTCTGAAGCACTTGTGGACTCTGAACCCTGCTCTTTGAAAGACCCACGTTTGCATGGACTTACGGTAACAGAGAAGAAGATCCTGAATCTGTATTGGAGAGTGATTGCTGAGCTTGGATTACTCTGGCCTGCTGTGTCTCCTGTTTCTGTGTCTGCAAACTGTGTGACTATTTCTGCCAACTTGTATGAAGTAATACAGGACTTTTCTATATCAAACCTGTGACTCCTGTGTTTTCATCGCACCCAAGCACAAGACGCTATATGAACTGTACTACATACATTACAAGATTCTGAAGCCAAAACGTTAGTGTCTGCTGGGTCTGGAAGGCTGTGTCTGCTGTACTGTGGATATCAGACGTCCGGTTGTACTTTCTGTGATGACAGTGGTTGTGACTTCTCACAACCATTCCAGGTGAGCAATTCCCTTAAGTTTTTTCTTTTTGCAGTGTTACCACAGGTAAACACTATTGTTTTTTTTTTTTTTTTCCTTTCTTTTCTCTTTTTTGTCTGCTGTAACTCTGGATATCAGATGTCTGGTTGAAACTTTCTGTGATGATAGTGGTTGTGACTTCTCACAACCATTCCAGGTGAGCAGTTCCCTTAATTTTTTTTTCTCTCTGCAGTGTTGCCACTGGTGAACACTATTGTTTTTTTTTCTCTCCTCTTCTTCCAGTAATCCTGTCTTAAAAGATCTGGAAAATGGAGGCCCGCATAAAGGAACTTTGCGGAGTGACTGATAATATCCTTGCAGATTTGCAGAATATAAAGACCCGTTTTACAAATCTACAGGACCTCAATAATCACAATTTGCAAGTGGTTGGACAGACTACCCAGGATTTGCGAGCCAGGATTGAGGTTCTAGAGGGGCGAGTCCAGGCTCCTGCCGTAGCCCCGAGTGCTGGGATTCCCAAGTTGCCCCCTTTTCGTTTTGGCGGTGAACGTGAGAAATTCAGGGGATTTATTAATCAATGCAATCTTTTTTTTTCTGCACATGCTTCACAATTTCCCACTGAACGATCTAAGGTGCTTACTATAATTATGTTGCTTACCAACAAGGCTTTAATGTGGGCAAACCCTCTGATTGAGACTGAGGATGATTGTTTGAATCACCTTGATGATTTTATTTCAGCCATGGGGCAGGTGTTTGATGACCCCAATCGAGGTGCAACAGCTGAAGCAGCCATGTTAGCTTTGCGCCAAGGTAAGCACTCGGTAGCTGAATATGCCTTGGATTTCAGGAGATGGGCCCTTGATACCACCTGGGACAGTTCCGCCAAAAAATCTATTTTTCGAAAGGGGTTATCTCCACTGATTAAGATGAACTTGCTCATGCCGACCCTCCCACTGCGTTAGGTGACTTTATTAACTACTGCATCCGTATTGATACTCGTCTGACTGAACGCAGGCAAGAGAGATGGTTCGAAAGCAATCGCACTAACCTTTTCCTACCTTCCTCTCCAGCAAAGGAACCTTTGAGTAGGATTACACGGGAACCTGAACCCATGCAGGTAGACTCTTTACAACGACGGGTTAGTGATGCACGCAAGGAACATCGTTTTAAGGAGAATCTATGTTTCTATTGTGGTAAGTCAGGGCACTTCATTATAAACTGCCCCAGCCGTTCTCGTAAGACTACTGCAGCACTCATTCATTGTGAGTGTTGCAAGAGGGGATCTGTCAGGTCCGAGCCTCAGGCTCCAGAGAGATCTGCAGCAACAGATCTTGATTTCTCGGACTTAAACTCCGTTACCTCTGAGGACGTTGACTGTGTAAACGCTGCCATTTTTCAAGTTTCCTCAGCGATGTCCCAGCTGAGTTGTAAGAAAAACAATTCTCATTGCTTTCTTTCCATCAAACTCTGGGTTGACTCAGCTTGGGTGTCTAGCTCTGCTATGATCGACTCAGGGGCAAGTGGAAATTTTATGGATGTCTCCTTTGCTCTGAAACAGGGAATACGTTCAGTGAAGAAGGCTACTCCAGTACAGATGGAAACTGTGGATGGCTCCCTGCTGACCTCTGGACCAGTGGATCAGGAAACAGAGCCTTTGAGGGTTCTTATGGGTAAAGATCATCAAGAGAAACTGTCCTTTATGCTTATCTCTTCTCCCCACTTTCCCATTATTCTAGGGCTACCATGGCTGCAGGCTCAGAATCCTACCATTAACTGGGAGACCAAGGAATTACACTTTCCAGAGAAACAGATGAGTCCAAAAGTTTCAGCTTGCTCTGTTCCTAAAGGAATCATGTCAGTCCCTGAACTACCAGCTGTATACCAGGACTATGTGGATTTATGTGACAAGAAGAACGCTGACCAGCTTCCTCCTCACCGTCCATATGATTGTCCAATTGAATTATTGCCTGGAGCAGAGATACCTTTTGGTAAGATCTACCCCCTGGCGGGGCCCGAGCTAAAGGCTTTAAAGGTTTACATAGATGAAAATCTAGCCAAGGGCTTCATACGCCCCTCTTCATCTCCTGCAGGTGCACCCATCTTCTTTGTAAAGAAGAAAGATGGATCTCTGAGACCATGCGTAGACTATAGGGAACTCAATAAGGTTACTATTAGAAACCGTTATCCATTGCCTTTAATCCCTGAGTTATTGGAGAGAGTGCGACATGCCAAAATTTTTTCTAAACTAGATCTTCGTGGGGCCTATAACTTAGTCCGTATTAGACCTGGGGATGAATGGAAGACTGCATTCAGGTCACGCTATGGACACTTTGAATATCTAGTTATGCCTTTTGGTCTGAGTACCGCCCCAGCCACTTTCCAACACTTGGTGAATGACATCTTCAGGGATCTCCTAGATACATTCGTGGTAATTTATTTGGATGATATTCTAATTTTTTCTAACTCCACAGAGGAACATCATGGACATGTGAGAATGGTCTTGGAACGTCTAAGACAAAATCATCTTTACATCAAACTTGAAAAGTGTGAATTCCATAGGACCGAAATTCAATTTCTGGGGTATGTACTGTCTACACAAGGAATTAGTATGGATGGAAGCAAAACCCAAGCCATCAAGGATTGGCCAAGTCCTAGAAATGTGAAAGAGGTACAGCGCTTCATCGGGTTTGCCAACTTCTATAGACGTTTCATTAGAAATTTCTCTGAGGTAGTGTCACCTATCACTCAACTTACCCGGAAAGAGTCTAGGTTTTCCTGGACTCCCCAAGCCCAGGAAGCATTTTCCCGTCTAAAAGATAAATTTACCACTGCACCTATCCTAGTACATCCCAACCCCGAGCTTGCCTTCATAATAGAGGTGGATGCTTCAGACTGTGCCGTTGGAGCTATACTCTCTCAGAGAACAGGTGAGAAGAATGTCTTGCATCCCTGTGCCTTCTTTTCCCAGCAGTTGTCTTCGGCTGAGAGGAACTACGATGTGGGCAATAGAGAGTTGTTGGCCATTATTGCCGCCTTCAAAGAATGGAGACACCTTCTTCAGGGAGCTGCACAGCAAATAGTCGTCCTGACAGACCATCGTAACCTTGAGTTTATCAGGTCGGCTAAGTGCCTGACTCCTCGCCAGGCTCGCTGGAATCTTTTCTTAAACCAATTTAATTTTATCATCTCTTATAGACCAGGATCGCGCAATGGAAAGGCTGATGCACTCTCTAGGATTTACTCAGCAGAGACACGTCCAATTACTCCTCCTAAAACTATTCTTCCTGACTCTAGATTCCTAGGAGTAATTCATAATCAAGACCTACTTAAGGACATCAAGGAAGCATACCATGCGGATTCCTTTTTGGCACAACCCCCAAGGGACGTAAGTCTTGTCTTTAAGAATGGTGTGTGGATTCAGGGACAACGTCTGTATATTCCTGAAACAGTCAGATTAAGAGTATTGCAGCTCATTCACGATTCCAAGATAGCTGGGCATAGAGGAATTCTAAAGACACAGGAATTTCTTTCTCGTTTCTTTTGGTGGCCCACTTGCAGGAAGGATGTTTTGAATTATGTCGCTTCATGTGAGGTCTGTGCAAGATGCAAAACACCTCGCTCCTCACCAACTGGTCTGTTACAGCCTCTTCCCACCCCGTCCCGCCCGTGGGGATCCATTTCTATGGACTTCATTGTGGAGTTACCAACCTCTCAGGGGAAGAACACCATTCTAGTGGTGGTTGACCGTCTAACAAAGGCAGCTCATTTTATCCCTTGTGTCGGCTTACCCACTGCAAAACAGACATCAGATTTGATGATTAAAGATGTGTTTCGCTTACATGGAGTACCGGATGAGGTTATTTCGGATCGAGGGGTGCAATTCACTTCTAGGTTTTGGCAAAATTTCTGTGCAGCATTGGACATTAAAGTAAACCTTTCTTCTGCTTTTCATCCCCAGACTAATGGACAGACCGAACGAACCAATCAAACCCTGGAGCAGTATCTCCGCTGCTTTATCTGCCACCTACAGGATGATTGGGTGGATCTACTTCCATTAGCTGAGTTCTCGTATAACAACTCTCAGAGTGCCTTCACTAAACAGTCTCCTTTTTACTCTAATCTAGGTTATCATCCTAACATTCTACCACGATTTCCCATAGAAACGCCTTTACCAGCAGTGGCTGAAAGAATCACGTCTTTACAGAAGAATATGGATCTTCTAAAGGAAAATCTGGAATCGGCTCAAGAAAGGTACAAGAAAGCAGCAGATAAATTTCGTAAACCTGCACCAGCTTTCAAGGTAGGAGACTTGGTCTGGCTGTCAACCAGAAATCTTAAGTTAAGGATTCCATCGTCTAAGTTGGGACATAAGTACATTGGACCCTATAAAATCAGTAAAATTATAAGTGCCGTTGCTTGTCGTCTTCAACTGCCCAGAACTATGAGAATCCACCCTGTCTTTCATGTATCCCTACTAAAGGCTGCGACACCCAATACGTTTCCTGGACGTTCCTCTCCTTGCCCTGACCCAGTGCTAGTCGATGGTCAGGAAGAATTTGTGGTGGAAAGGATTTTAGATTCCAGGTTGTATAGAAATCAGTTACAATATCTGATTAAATGGCAGGGCTACCCAGTGGAGGACAACTCATGGGAACCGGTCAATAACGTTAATGCTCCTCGCTTGCTCCGTCAGTTTCATCAGAGGTACCCACACAAGCCTGGTCTGAGGTCATCCGGAGGTTGTCCTTAAGGGGGGAGTAATGTAAGGTTCTATGTATATATTCCTGAAACTCAGTTTGTTCGTCAGCCATTTTACTTTCTGTCTTGCTGCAGCTATCTTGCCCTCAGTCAAAATGGAGTTTCCAGCTTGCATGTTCCCGCCCTGATTCTCTCCTTTGCTTCTTAAGCAGCCACAGCTGAGCAATCAGTGCTTCAGAATCTAGCCTGCAGTGAACCTGTGACTTGACTCCTGTAAGCCTTGGACCTTGTACTCCAGCTATTCCTACTGAGGAACTCTGAAGCACTTGTGGACTCTGAACCCTGCTCTTTGAAAGACCCACGTTTGCATGGACTTACGGTAACAGAGAAGAAGATCCTGAATCTGTATTGGAGAGTGATTGCTGAGCTTGGATTACTCTGGCCTGCTGTGTCTCCTGTTTCTGTGTCTGCAAACTGTGTGACTATTTCTGCCAACTTGTATGAAGTAATACAGGACTTTTCTATATCAAACCTGTGACTCCTGTGTTTTCATCGCACCCAAGCACAAGACGCTATATGAACTGTACTACATACATTACACCCATGACGATCCAGCTCTGCTACATCGCAATGACAGGCAGAGCCTGTCATTGCAACGCAGCACAGCTGATTACCTGCTTCCCCGGCGGTGACGTCATCGGACTGACTGCTTTACGGCCGGGATTACCCAGCAGTCACTGCAGTTATCGCGAGAAACTGCATGTGACCGCCGGGGAGAAGAGGATGGCGGCCATGAAGCAGTCCAGGACGTGACCGCCGGAGATCTTCTGCCAGGTAAGTGCCGCTGACTCCTGACAGACCCGACAGACAGACAGTGACAGTGACAGTGACATCCCGATTCCGGTATCCGATATGACGAAAATATCGGAACTCGGAATCGGAATTCCGATACAGCCAATATCGGCCGATACCCGATATTTGCAGTATCGGAATGCTCAACCCTAGTAGGGAATAAATAAACCCCCCAAACTGCCCCAGACAATTGGCATCCCAGGGAAAATTGTGTGGCAGCTAATGACACCTTTCCTAATTCAAGGGTACCACGTGTATACTGACAATTATTACACGAGCATCCCCCTATATAAATCCCTCCACGCTCAAATACAGGGGCCTGTGGGATAGTCAGGAAAACAGAGTGGGGTTTCCGTCACAGTTGGTGTCCAGACGTTTGGAGAAGGGGGCATCATTCTCACTCGCAAGTGACCAATTTCTTGCAGTGAAGTGGAATGACAGGAAGGATGTATACATGCTGACCACACTGCATGCGAACACCACTGTGACTGTCAGAGAAAGGGGTGCCACCAGGGACAAGCAAAAACTGTTCTGCGTCACACAATATAATAAATATATGGGTGGCGTTGATTTATCCGACCAGGTTCTGCAACCATACCTGGTCAAGCGGAAGACCAGGGCCTGGTACAAAAAGGAGGCAATCTATCTCATCCAAACGGGCACCTACAACAGTTTTGTCCTGTACAAAAAGTCCCAAGGACCCCTCACATTCCTCCAGTATCAGGAAACAATTATTGAGGGCCTCATGTTTGACTCAATGGCACCGGGGGATGCCTTCGAGTTTGAGGATTCCCGGAGACTTTCAGAGCGCCATTTTCCGCACCCTGTCCCCGTCACTCCCACCCAAAGGTGTCCTCAAAAATTATGCCGGGTTGCAGGAAGCATGGCAAACGGAGTGATTCCCGTTACTATTGCCCCACATGCCCATCCCAACCAGGCCTTTGTATCTCCCCCTGCTTTGAGACCTACCACACCACCCACAATTATTAGTTTTTTTTAAACTAATGTTCCTGAAAAGTCAGGTCATCTGAAAATTAATTCTAGGACTTGATCAATCACATACCAAACTACTATTCCAGCAAATTCTCGTCCACGTACTCACGTCTGTACACCCCAGAGTGTGGAGCCAACAAATGTTCCTGAAAAGTCAGGTCATCTGAAAATTAATTCTAGGACTTGATCAATCACATACCAAACTACTATTCCAAGAAATTCTCGTCCACGTACCCACGTCTGTACACCCCAGAGTGTGGACCCCACAAATGTTCCTGAAAAGTCAGGTCATCTGAAATTAATTCTAGGACTTGATTACCCACAAACATTTTTGACCATTTATCTAACTTTGACTGTTTTTACGACTGTCTTGCTACACAAAACTTTGGCTTCCATTTCTATTACTTATATTTATGTTGGTGATGCGGCATGATCATTTTATTGGAGGACTTCTAAAAATGAGGAAGTTCCGTACTTCTACACTATGGGCTTTACTGTATGGCTCTTGCCGAACCTCTGTTTCCAGACAATACTTTACAGATTCTGTAGGGGATTGGTTGTTTTGTGCATATAGCGGTTTTGACCTTGGCGGGTGGGAGCTTGCTATCGTGCACCACGTCTATTGGCACATTCGTCTCTCATATAGGGATTGATGGAGCTAAAAGGACGTTGTACGACCAGTCTCTGAAAGTGTCTGCCATGCTAGCCCTGCTGGTTGTTCTTTCATCTTTGGAATAAACTCCGCTTTGCCACATAGTTGGCTGCATTTTCCTCCACATTTTGACCATCATTCCAGTACAGTTTATTCTTCCTGCTATAATATACGCAAATGCGGGACAACTGTTTTGTTAGCAAGATCAAATTTTATAATCATCCAATGTATTTTTAGGAGCATGCCTCCCTCTGTGAGTAATAATTCCTGGAAGGATTTTCAAATAAAGTCAAATTTGTCAAATTGTCCCCCATTCTGTCTGAGCACTGCATTTTGTCCAAACAGAAATTTTTGACTGCATATGGGATATCGCCACGCTCATAAGAAATTGGGTAACAAATTGTGGGGTCCACTTTTTGGTGTAATCTCTGATAAAAGTGAGAAATTCTGGTCTAAAACAAGATTTTTGTGGAAAAAATGAACTTTTTCAATATGACAACCTAATGTTATCAAATTCTGTGTCGTACCTGTGGGTTAAAATTGCTCACTATACCCCTGGATAAAATCTTTGAGGGTGTCGTTTCCAAAATGTGGTCAGTTTTGGGGGGTTTCTGCTGTTTAGGCACATGTCCAAACCCGACATGGCATCCGCTCTCACAATTTTGAGATTAAAAGTCAAACGGCGCTCCTTCCCTTCCGAGCTCTACCGTGCACCCAAACAGAAGTTTTCCCCCACATATGGGGTATCAGCATACTCAGGACAAATTGCCCAACAACTTTAGGGGTCCAATTCCTCTTGTTACCCTTGTTAAAATAAAAAATTGGGGGCAAAAAGATCACTTTTGTGAAAAAAATATGCTTTTTTATTGTTACGGCTCTATGTTATAAACTTGTGTGAAGCACTTGTGGGTTCAAAGTGCTCACCACACATCTAGATAAGTTCCTTTTAGGGGGTCTAGTTTCCAAAATGGTGTCACTTGTGGGTTTTTTCACTGTTTAGGCACATCAGGGCCTCTGCAAACGCAACATGGTGTCCAATCTCAATTCCAGCCAATTCTGAGTTGAAAAAGTCAAACGCCGTTCCTTCTCTTCCGAGCTCTACCGTGCACCCAAACAGAGGTTTATCCCAACATATGGGGTATCAGCATACTCAGGACAAATTGCACAACAACTTTTGGGGTCCAATTCCTCTTGCTACCCTTGTTAAAATAAAAAATTGGGGGCAAAAAGATCACTTTTGTGAAAAAAATATGCTTTTTTATTGTTACGGCTCTACGTTATAAACTTGTGTGAAGCACTTGGGGGTTTAAAGTGCGCACCACACATCTAGATAAGTTCCTTAGAGGGTCTAGTTTCCAAAATGGTGTCACTTCTGGGGGGTTTCCACTGTTTAGGCACATCAGGGCCTCTGCAAACACAACATGGTGTCCAATCTCAATTCCAGCCAATTCTGCTTTGAAAAAGTCAAATGGCGCTCCTTCTCTTCCGAGCTCTACCGTGCACCCAAACAAAGGTTTACCCCCACATATGGGGTATCAGCATACTCAGAACAAGTTGCACAACAACTTTTGGGGTCCAATTCCTCTTGCTACCCTTGTTAAAATAAATAATTGGGGGCAAAAAGATCACTTTTGTGAAAAAAATATGCTTTTTTATTGTTACGGCTCTACGTTATAAACTTGTGTGAAGCACTTGAGGGTTCAAAGTGCTCACCACACATCTAGATAAGTTCCTTAGGGGGTCTAGTTTCCAAAATTGTGTCACTTGTGGGGGGTTTCCACTATTTAGGCACATCAGGGCCTCTGCAAACGCAACATGGTGTTCAATCTCAATTCCAGCCAGTTCTGCATTGAAAAAGTCCTTCTCTTCCGAGCTCTGCCGTGCGCCCAAACAGTGGTTTACCCCACATATGGGGTATCTGCGTATTCAGGAGAAATTGCACAACAAATTTTGTGGTTCATTTTCTCTTTTAACACTTGAGAAAATAAAAAAAATGGTTCTGAAATAAAATGTTGGTAAAAAAAAAGGTAAATGTTAATTTTTTCCTTACACATTGATTCAGTTCCTGTGAAGCACGTAAAGGGTTAATAAACTCTTCAATGTGATTTTGAGTACCTTGAGGGGTCCAGTTTTTAAAATGGTGTCACTTTTGGGTAATTTCTGTCATGTACACTCCTCAAAGTGACTTTAAATATGATGTGATCCCTAAAATAAAAGGTTTTGTAAATTTTGTTGTAAAAATGAGAAATCGCTGGTCAATTTTTAATCCTTATAACTTTGTAACAAAAAAAAATGTTGTTTCCAAAATTGTGCTGATGTAAAGTAGACATGTGGGAAATGTTATTTATTAAGTAATTTGTGTCACATATCTCTCTGATTTAAGGGCATAAAATTTTAAAGTTTGAAAATTTCAAAATTTTTACAATTTTTGCCATATTTCCGTTTTTTCATAAATAAACACAAGTCATATCGAAGAAATTTTACCACTATCATGAAGTACAATATGTCACAAAAAAACAGTCTCAGAATCAGCGGGATCCATTAAAGCATTCTAGAGTTATAACCTCATAAAGTGACACTGGTCAGAATTGTAAAAATTGGCCCGTCATTAAGCTGCAAAATGGCTCTGTCACTAAGGGGTTAAAATAGATCACTCTGTAATCACTCTATATAATATATGAGTTTCACTTTTTGTATTGAAGAACTGAAATAAATGAACTTTTTGATGATATTCTAATTTTGTGAGATGCACCTGTATATGTTTGTTGTGCTTGGGTTGAGAGACCTGTGGATGGTTCGGGAATCTAGGATCCGTGACATACAAATGTGTGAATGCTGCCTAAGCGCAATCATAACAGTAATCAGCACTAACTTCCTGGCGATGGTCTCGTGTTTTTACGCAGCAGCAAATCTGATGAGGATGAGCAGCGGGGTGAGAAAGAGAGCAGAAGCCTAAACCAATGAGGATATAGAAGGTGTGTCAGACTATATCAGACTACACAACAAGCTATTATTTTCAGGAAAGTGCAAATAATAAACATACATTTATAAACAGTAATAAAGATGACAGCAATGACTATTTGGGCTGCTCATAGTCTTATCTATTGCATTTCATCCACTATGCCTAGATAATAGAAGAGCGAAAGACAAAACAGGTCTTGGATGTTAATTCATAGTCTATTCCATGACATATCCAATTTCCACTTTACAAAGATGCCTCACTAAAACCCAGAGCTCCAGCAGGAGAACGTAAATCCTTGTTCGTGGATGTTTTAGCAAGGCAACAAGAAGAGAACAGCTGCTAGTGTATTTCAACCTCAACAGTGCAAATTCCCAGAACTAAAGTTTAGAGGTTATGAAAATAGTGCAAATGTAAATATAATGCGTTTAACATTTGTGTTTTTGTTCCGTGTTGGAAGCTTATTGACCTTGAAAGTTTAGAGAGTACTTCAGGCTCTGAATTGTATTTTAATTATGGTAAAATTGAACTGCAAAATTGAAATTTCTAAAATTGAATTCCTAGTTCTATTATACCATAGATGGTCAAATATTGGATTGTACTTATTTAGGCTGGCTTCACATTTGTGGATGTAGGTGCTGCGGAGGGCTGCGTACTTCCTCCGTGAAGCTCCACCAACGCCGCACCTCCTCCGGTCTGCATGCGGCCTGCAGGCGGCCTGCGTACCTATATTTAACATTGGTACTCAGGCCGTGCAGATGCATGCGGATGCCGTCGCATGCGACCTGCGTCGAATGCAACATGCCCCTCCGCAGCACCTCCATCCGCAAATGTGAAACCAGCCTTAGTTATATTTGCTCCATGATATGAGTAGCTCCATGAATGAAAGCTCCAAGAAATTTTACTTTTTAGTGGCCTTCATTATTTCTAGTTGTGAGAATTGTAAGGATTGACTAATTTTACTTAATACATCATGTGTGATATATATATCTATATATATATATAGATACAGTATATACTGTATCTATATATATACAGTTAGGTCCATAAATATTTGGACAGAGACAACATTTATCTAATTTTGGTTCTAGACATTACCACAATGAATTTGAAACAAAACAAATCAGATGCAGTTGAAGTTCAGACTTTCAGCTTTCATTTGAGGGTATCCACATTAAAATTGGATGAAGGGTTTAGGAGTTTCAGCTCCTTAACATGTGCCACCCTGTTTTTAAAGGGACCAAAAGTAATTGGACAGATTAAATAATTGTAAATAAAATGTTCATTTCTAGTACTTGGTTGAAAACCCTTTGTTAGCAATGACTGCCTGAAGTCTTGAACTCATGGACATCACCAGACACTGTGTTTCCTTCTTTTTGATGCTCTGCCAGGCCTTCACCGCGGTGGTTTTCAGTTGTTGTTTGTTTGTGGGCCTTTCTGTCTGAAGTTTAGTCTTTAACAAGTGAAATGCATGTTCAATTGGGTTGATATCAGGTGACTGACTTGGCCATTCAAGAATATTCCACTTCTTTGCTTTAATAAACTCCTGGGTTGCTTTGGCTTTATGTTTTGGGTCATTGTCCATCTGTAGTATGAAACGACGACCAATCAGTTTGGCTGCATTTGGCTGGATCTGAGCACACAGTATGGCTCTGAATTAGAGTTGAGCGATACTTTCCGATATCCAAAAGTATCGGAATCGGAATGGTATCGCCGATACCATTAAAATATCGGCGATACCCGATACCGATACCGGAAGTCCCATGTAAGTCTATGGGAACAAAATATCGTAACTAGAGTTGAGCGATACTTTCCGATATCCTAAAGTATCGGAATCGGAATGGTATCGCCGATATCACTAAAATATCGGCGATACCCGATACCGATACCGGAAGTCCCATGTAAGTCTATGGGAACAAAATATCGAAATTAAAAAAAACCCATTCTTGCCTTGTTGGTTAATTGTACATGAAGGAAAACAAGAAAGAGTAATGTAGAATGTATTGGGGAAGGTTGAGGAGACATTAAAGGCATAGATGTTTAACCCAATCAAATGGAATAGCATAAATATTTTTTTTTTTAAAGATGTTCGGATTGACGAAGAAATTGACAATGTTAACGTTTTTTATATTTTGGCAAATATGTATATTACACAACTTCCATGCTCTTCATCTTCACCTTTTTAACTTTTCACACACTTTCTCCTTCATAATCTTCTGCAGCATCATCTTTTTCATCAAATTATTCTTCATCTTCACCTTCTTTATCTTCTTCTTAAACTTCTTGCTATTCATCTTTGTTAACATTACTCATATTCTTCTTATTAAACTATTATTCTTATTCATATTCTGCTTCATCTTCTTCATCATATTCTTATTTGTGACAGAGAATCCTGTACTTGTAATCTGTCAAAGTATGAATTTTTCATCCTTCCGTTCTTGCTGTCACAAAAGATTTAAATTACAACAGTAT
Organism: Oophaga sylvatica; assembly: GCA_033576555.1. Lineage (NCBI taxonomy): Eukaryota > Metazoa > Chordata > Amphibia > Anura > Dendrobatidae > Oophaga > Oophaga sylvatica. The sequence goes on along the minus strand of JARQOD010000005.1, from coordinate 118,090,330 downwards.
TTGTCCGTGTTCAGTTTAGCCTGCAGCAGCAGGCATTTTCCAGGGGCACCACGAGGAGGAACGGACTCACCCCCATACACTGCTTAGTCTTCTTCTGCTTAGAATTTAGAGCATATATTTTGCTCTTCATTTTGGTCTTATACTTCATGTTCTTCTGCTTTTAGATCTTCTGCTTATTGTTCTTGTGTCTCTTGTTCCGTATCTTGTATTTGTAGCACAATCTTGTACCAGCTGATGTTACTGGGACACGGTTACTAAGCAGGAGGTACCTGTGCTCCAAAGCACTACCAAGGACCAGCAGACGTTGCTGGAACTCGGATACCGAGATGGAGGCACCTAGGCCAAAGGCACTGCGGAGAACCAGTTGACGGTACTGGAACCCGGAGGGGCAGCAGAAGGAAAAGAGCCAATGGCACAACCGAGGACCAGCTGACGTTACTGGGACACGGTTACTAAGCAGGAGGTACCTGTGCTCCAAAGCACTACCAAGGACCAGCAGACATTGCTGGAACTCGGATACCGAGATGGAGGCACCTAGGCCAAAGGCACTGCGGAGAACCAGTTGACGGTACTGGAACCCGGACGGGTAGCAGAAGGTACAAGAGCCAATGCAAGTAACGAGGACCAGCTGACTGTGCTGGAACCCGGAGGGGCAGCAGAAGGAAAAGAGCCAATGGCACAACCGAGGACCAGCTGACGTTACTGAACCCCAGTAACACAGGAGCAAGTGTTGACTGTGCTAACAGCACTTCCGAGCAACAACTGGCGGTGTTGGAGCAGGGTCAAGGAGGATGTTTAAATACTAGATTAGTAATTTCCTTGTTACCTTCAATTTTAAATGTCTATACTTCAAACAAGAGAAAGATAACCTTTACTACCATAAGATGATGATTTCATTTAAACTAATATCTAGATAAATAAAGAATTGACAAACATAAACACATACATTAACATGTTGAACAGCAATGCAAACCACAAAATAAATTAGTTAAGGAATCTGCTATACGGTTGTACATAAAAGCATACAAGTACATATCTGAATCCATTAATGATGGATAAGTAACAGTATGTACACCATTTTTATTGTATAGACAATGAATGTCTGACTTCAAAACATCATCAGCATTACAAGTTATCTGTGACATTACTAAAATGTTACATTTGCTGAATAATGTCACTAAACAGTTTATACAAAATTATACAATTTCCATCATGTAATACTCATAATATGTGGCAATAATCATGTTTATTAACAAACATAACCTTTAAAAAGTGCATAGTGCATAGTGAAAATTGCTATTTATGCCTGACTGTCGACTTGCAAGCATGACAACGGATAGATAAGGTATATATAGATGAGACTGCATAGCCACAGATGGTGAATGGCGATGTAATACTGTACCTCAATAAAGTGTGCGTCACTACTACATAATTTTTTTTATATAGCTTTATAAACAGGGTACGTGGATGTATGCTTGCGCCTTTGTTTTGACGCACAGACTGCCTTCCTGCTGAGACGCGTTGGGTAGTGAACAGTTGTGTGCAGTGTTCACTGTAGTCTGAGGTTTTCCTTTTTGGAGTGCAGATCACGCTCCAGTTAGTTCTTCAACCACTGCTGGTTGTAGTCTGCTGAGCGTGTGTCACTGGCACATCCTTGAAATTTTTCTCTAATTGTTGCTGCTCCATTCTATTACAAATAAATAAAATCTATTAGTGTGACGCGCTTCCATCCGTATACAATACATTGGTTGCAAACACTATAGAAGTACACAAAGGGGCCTTTCACACCTACTGAACAGTTGTGTGCAGTGTTCACTGCAGTCTCTGCGGAATAACCACACTTAGGCCTTATAACTTTTCAGACTTTCTTTATCAATCTACCAAGATGAAGAAGGCAGGGAGTAAGGCACGTGGTCGTGGAGTTTCTTCAGGGAGAGGACGTGGGGATTCTGTGGCTGCTGCGGCCCCCAGTGACACAGCATCCACCAGTTTTCCCCGGGCCGTGAGCGTTCCTTTATGCGCACTTTTGTAGGAGCTCGGAGTACCCCCCTGCTGCGGGAAGAACAAATTGAAGCCGTTGTTGTTTGGATCTCAGCCAATGCATCGACTTCAATTGCTTCCACCTCCTCTCAGGACCACAGCACTGTTGGGCAACCATCTGTCTCTTCACCGCCTGGCAAATTGCCCAGGCAGTCAGAGAGTTCTGTACAGGAGCCAGCTGAGTGTCTGCTTCTGTTCTCAGAATCTATTGGCTTGCAAACAGGGGCCCAGCCAAGCAGCATTCTGTAATGTGAAGAAGAGGGAGTATGCAGTGATGCGCAACAGCTGTGTCTCTCTGAATCTGAAGAGGCGGGTGAGACAGTGCCGATGGTCAGCACACCGCAGAACGCATCTGATGATGATGATGAGACCCAGGTGCCAGTTTCTGTTGAGCATGGTGCTGGCCAGACCACCCAACAGCAGGTGTTGGAAGAGGGTAGTGGAGATGATGAGGTCCAATACCCAACATGGCATGAAGAACAGGAAGGTGGTGGGAGCAGCTCAGAGGAATAATAATAATATTTATTTATATAGCGCCATCATATTCCGCAGCGCTTTACAGTTTAGCAGTTTCAGAACACAAGTCATAAGTAACAACGTTAACAATACAATAATTTAAGCTAAATAAGTCGCCCCTGCTCGTGACAGCTTACAATGTACAATGAGATGGGGGAGATACAAAGTATAGGTGTTTATATACAATGGTGCATTTACAATGATGTTCCAGCCATCTTAAGGGACTGAGGGATGGAGATAGTGAATGGGCTAGAGACACACACACACTTACACAGAATACATAGAATGACTTTGATTAGTGAATGTGATAGGCCGCTCTGAACAAATGTGTTTTGAGGGAGCGCCTGAAACCATGCAAATTGTGGATAGTCCTAATTTCTTGGGGTACAGCATTCCAGAGGATTGGCGTAGAGCAGGAGAAGTCTTGGAGTCGGGAGTGGGAGGTACGTATTAGTGCAGAGGTTAGTCGAAAGTCGTTTGCAGAGCGCAGCAGTCGGTTAGGCCGATAGATAGAAATGAGGGAGGAGATGTAGGAGGGGTGCTGCACTGTGGAGAGCTTTGTGGCTGAGAACCAGTACTTTGGTTGAAAGCTGGGAGAGGCCTAGAGAAATGGTTAGTGATAGAAGGAAGATAGAGGAAGACATTGCCCCAACGGTACAAACAGGAGGGAGAGTTAGGCTGCAGACTCGGTTGCCTGTAGCCTCCAGTTTGGCACCTGTTCGGAGCAGTTGTCTTCCAAAAGTCAAAACGTGCGCTCCCAGGACTTGCACTGCGTGGTCCTTTTTTCACACACTTGCACATGATATTTGCTATGTGAAATGCAAGCTGTGTAATCAAAAATTAAAAATAGCTAAAAGTGTCAGTCACCTCAATACCACAAATATGTGGAAACATGTGCGGACAAAGCACGTAGTTGAGTTACAAAGACACACTGGAGATGTAGGCCAACCTACAGCAGCACCTACATCTTCAGGTTGTGTTGAAGCCTCTTCATCGAGCTCACACACAGCTGGTTATGCTTCCTCACAGGATCGCCATGGAAGAACCTCGGCCACTGTTGTCCAGAGACAAACTGTTATTCCACACACAGCAGCAAGTTCCCTGTCATCCTCACACTCCCAGGCCACAAAACAGCCAGCGGTAGCACAGGCATGGGATAAAAGACGGCCATACTCCGCAAACCATGCACGAGCACAGGCTCTGAATGCTGGCATTGCAAAACTCCTGTCCCTTGAAATGCTGTGATTCAGGCTGGTGGAGACAGACAGTTTCCGTAACTGAATATCATTGTCAATCCCACAATACAATGTGCCAAGCCGATTTCATTTCAGCAGGCAAGCCGTCCCTGGTCTGCAAAAGCATGTTGAGGGAAAAATTAAACATGCGCTACTAAAAGCCCTCAGTAGCAAGGTCCACCTGACCACCGATGCGTGGACCAGTACCCATTGTTATGATCTGCTACAACCAGTAAGGAAAGAAGGGAATTCTGTCCCTACAATACAACTAAGCTGAATCCCTACGATGTAACGGGGAACCTGATCCTGCGACCAGACCCGCTAAAGTCCTCATCTAGTGTGAACGAAGACCTATAGTTGCGAGGGAGTAATCCCTACAAGATCTAGGGACTGGGAGAAAAGGTGGACACCTCCTAACATAAATTGTAGCATGGATAATTAAACAGAAAAATAAATACTTTGTGATCCTAACATCAAGCAAAACTCACAGATTAAGGCACCTAAGCACCCGGCTAGCTTAACAGTAGATAATACAATGAAGTCAAGCAAAGCCAGAAGGGCGGAGCCAGACTAAATAGGGAAAAAAGGTCATGTGACCAGCAAACTGAAACAAAACCTAACAAGAGGGTTCTAACACCCATGGCCAGGGACAATACCTTTCCCTCACTGCCCATTGGGTCAATGTTGTGCAGCCGGGTACTGATCTTGCGAGTGGCGCTGTACGTGTTCTGCCAACTCCAAGGATTGCAGGAATCAAGTCTGTACACATTGATTCCTCCTCCTATTCCAGTTCCTCAGAATCATCGCTGCAGGAGCCGTCACGGTCTACCTCCACATGGACCCGTGAACGTTTACCTGTTGCGACCGATATGAGCACAGCCGTGTCCAAATGTCAACAGGCCATCCTGAAATTAATTTCCATGGGGAATCTTAGCCACACAGCGCAGGAGCTCTGTAATGCCATAAAGCAGGAGAGCGACGTGTGGTTTTTGGAAGAGAATCTACAGGCAGGCTTGGTAGTGTGTGACAATGGCCGAAATCTGGTGTCAGCTCTGGGCCTTGGCAACCTCACTCACATACCATGTCTGTCATATGTGCTCAACTTGGTCGTGCAGAGTTTTTTGAGGGACTATCCGGATCTTGATGCACTGCTGCACAAGGTCCGCCTAGAGTGCGCTCACTTGCGACGTTCCAGCATGGCCAGATCGCTGATTGCAGCTCTGCAACGCAGATTTCACCTTCATGAACATCGCATTATATGTGACGTACCCACCAGGTGGAATTCCTCGTTACATATGTTGGAGCGGTTGTGTGAGCAGCAGCCAACAGTAATGGAGTATCAGCTGCATCAGGCGCAGTCAACTCGCAATTTGCGGCGTTCACACTTCACCACTACTGAGTGGGCCTCTATAATAAGAATAATAATATTATTTATTTATATAGCGCCATAATATTCCGCAGTGCTTTACAGTTTAACAGTTTCAAAACACGAGTCATAAGTAACAACGTTAACAATACAATAATTAAAGCAAAATCAGCCGCCCCTGCTGGTGAAAGCTTACAATCTACAATGAGGTGTGGGAGATACAAAGTACAGGTGTTTATATACAATGGTGTTTTTACAATGATGGTCCAGCCATTTTAAGGAAGTGAGGGATGCATGGAGATAGTGAATGGGCTACACACACAGAATTACACATAGAATGACTTTGATTAGTGAATGTGATAGGCCACTGTGAACAAATGTGTTTTGAGGGAGCGCCTGAAACCATCCAAATTGCGGATAGTCCTAATTTCTTGGGGTAGAGCATTCCAGAGGATTGGCGCAGCGCGGGTGAAGTCTTGGAGTTGGGAGTGGGAGGTACGGATTAGTGCAGAGGTTAGTCGAAGGTTGTTTGCAGAGTGCAGCAGTCGGTTAGGCCGATAAATATAAATAAGGGAGGAGATGTAGGGGGGTGCTGCGCTGTGGAGAGCTATGTTGGTGAGAACCAGTAATTAGAATTGGATCCTATAATGAATGGGCAGCCACTGCCAGTGTAATGAGTGGCGAATAACTCTATGAAGGATATCTGCCACGTTTTGCGTGCGTTTGATGAGTCAACGCGGATGGCGAGTGCAGATGATGCACTAGTCAGCCTGACTGTCCCCCTTATCTGCCTGCTTCAAAAAACACTGCAAGCACTAAGGCATGAGGTTTTGGAAGAGGTGGAGGATGAGGAGTCACAAATTCCATCACCTTCTGGACAGTCAGCGCAACGTGGTTCCTCACAAAGGGCTGGAGGACTTTCAAAGTACCATGCTGTATCAACAATTGAACCTCCAGAGTCGCTGTCTATATTTTCATAACCATTACAAACTTTTAATGTATTTACAAAGCACATAATGTACATTTTTTGTCTATCCTTTTGTAATGCTATTGTGTTTCCATAAACTGATGTTACAGAATTATGATACAAAGTTTTTAAATTTTGAGTTTTAAATTTTGTAAATTTATATGTATTTGAAGGACTTTGTGAGGAGGATGAGGAGGAGTCAATGGAGGAGGAAGACATCGCTCCAGAGGGAGGTAGACAATGCTCTAGTCAGTATGTAGACCAAGGGTGGGGTGATGCACAGCAGGCGGAGATGACGCCTCTTGCAGGGGACAACGTTTCTTGGCCAGTTGGGAGTCTGCAGCACATGGTTGATTTCATGCTGCAGTGGCTGAGAAACGACCGCCGCATCGAACACATTCACACCACGTCTGATTATTGGGTGTACACCCTCCTAGACCCTCGCTACCGGGACAACTTACAAAGCCTCATCACACCGTTGAACCGGGAGCGTAAAATGCGGAAGTACCAAGACACACTGGTGCAATCCATAATGTTCTCCATTCCAGCCGAGAGCACTGCTGCTGCTACTGATTTACAAAGCAGCTCTGTGCGTCGAGGCAGTGGAGACAGCTCTGCAACAAGAGGGAGCACAAGCAGCGCCTCTGCACAGGGCAAGAACAGTATGTTCCAAATGTGTCGAAGTTTTGTGGCAGCGCCACCAATGTCTACACCATCCGAGACGGCTCCAGTCAGCAGGAGGCAACATTTCCGTAAGATGGTGACAGACTACATGTCTTGCCCTCTCAGTGTACTCCCAGATGGCTCTTCCCCATTCAAGTTTTGTGTCTCTAAGCTGGATACATGGCCAGAGCTTAGCCAGTATGCATTGGAGGTGCTGGCTTGATCTGCTGGCAGTGTATTATCGGAGCGCGTCTTTACTGCTGCAGGTGGTGTACTAACAGACCGTTGCATGCGACTATCCTACGATAATGTAGAACGGCTTACTTTTCTGAAAATGAACTAGGCATGGATCTCGCCTGAATTTGCCTGTCCGGTTTCAGATTAACTAACTGGTTGACAACGTTTTCCATGTCTCCTGTTATGTTCATCTTTCTACCACCTGAGCTATACTCCCTGGGCTACAACACTGCCAGTTGCTGCTCAGAAGTGTCGTGTCCACAGACCAATACACAAGCTATAGTGATAGTGGGGTTCAGTAACGCCTGCTGTTCCCCTGCTGTGTGTCCGGCAAAAATTACTGCTACCTAGCTACACATGTTTAAAAAAACATGACATGTTAAAGTGGCTAGTGCTACACATAGATATCAGGCTACACCCTTATTTCTAAGCTGTAAACAAGTGAAACGTCAAATTTAAAACCATTCAATGATTAGTGTTGGTAACAAATCTGTAACTAAATAATTGTGACATATTATGGCAGATATCCACATGTCTAACACAAATGCTAACACAAAAGCATACTTATGCTATAGGGTACTGATGGTGAACCTTCTCACTCCATAACTTTGACCAATCCAACTCACATCATGCCTCAAATGCTGCAATGTTGGAAGTGCATAATGTGGGTTGAACTTTGACAACAGCTGCAGTGCGAAGGTTATCCTTCTGTGTTCTTGGCTTTTAAATAAAAGCATACAAGTAAATATAATAATACATTGTTGATTAAGGGACATGATGTACACCTGTAATATGTGCAAACAATGGATGTGGACTATTCCTCTTCAACATTACTTATATTTGTGTCATTTGAAAAAATACATATTTTAGTTAAAAATTAAAACCCATGTTCAGTAGCTGTGAAAGGCCCGTTTGTGTACTTCTATAGTGTTTGCAACCAATGTATTGTATACGGATGGAAGCGCGTCACACTAATAGATTAGATTTATTTTAAATGGAATGTAGCAGAACCAATTGGAGATAAATGAAAAGGATGAGCCACTGAGACACGCTCAGCAGAGTACAAGCAGCAGTGCTTGAACATGTAACTGGAGCGTGATCTGCACTAAAAAAGTAAAAAACACAGACTGAAGTGAACACTGAAACACAACTGTCCACAATCTGTGAAAAGCTCCTTTCTGTACTTCTATAGTGTTTGCAACCAATGTATTGTATACGGATGGAAGCGCGTCACACTAATAGATTAGATTTATTTTAAATGGAATGTAGCAGAACCAATTGGAGATAAATGAAAAGGATGAGCCACTGAGACACGCTCAGCAGAGTACAAGCAGCAGTGCTTGAACATGTAACTGGAGCGTGATCTGCACTCAAAAAAGTAAAAAACACAGACTGAAGTGAACACTGAAACACAACTGTCCACAATCTGTGAAAAGCTCCTTTCTGTACTTCTATAGTGTTTGCAACCAATGTATTGTATACGGATGGAAGCGCGTCACACTAATAGATTAGATTTATTTTAAATGGAATGTAGCAGAACCAATTGGAGATAAATGAAAAGGATGAGCCACTGAGACACGCTCAGCAGAGTACAAGCAGCAGTGCTTGAACATGTAACTGGAGCGTGATCTGCACTAAAAAAAGTAAAAAACACAGACTGAAGTGAACACTGAAACACAACTGTCCACAATCTGTGAAAAGCTCCTTTCTGTACTTCTATAGTGTTTGCAACCAATGTATTGTATACGGATGGAAGCGCGTCACACTAATAGATTAGATTTATTTTAAATGGAATGTAGCAGAACCAATTGGAGATAAATGAAAAGGATGAGCCACTGAGACACGCTCAGCAGAGTACAAGCAGCAGTGCTTGAACATGTAACTGGAGCGTGATCTGCACTCAAAAAAGTAAAAAACACAGACTGAAGTGAACACTGAAACACAACTGTCCACAATCTGTGAAAAGCTCCTTTCTGTACTTCTATAGTGTTTGCAACCAATGTATTGTATACGGATGGAAGCACGTCACACTAATAGATTTGATTTTTTTCTAATATAATGGAGCTGCACCAATTCCACTAAATAAAATAAAAAAAAAAAAAAAAAAAAAGTGACACGTGCAGATGCCTACAAACAGCGGTGGATGCAGAGCAAACTGCAGCGTCACCTGCACTGTCACACACACACCTTGCACAGAGCTGTTAAAACAACACTGGCAAAATGAAGCTTTACACAGCGGTTGGTAAACTAGCCTGCCTCAAGCACAGTAGTACACAAAATCGCAATATCTAACTGTCCCTCAGAGTCAGCACAGCAGCGTTCTGTCCCTAACTGAGTTCACAGCACAGTGACGCTAAAATGGCTGCGGCGCATTTTATAGTGCATTCTGACATCATTTCAGCAGCCAATCACAGCCATGCCATTAGTTAAGATGACCGCATCATTACAGGATGTGCCCACACTTCGTAGGATTCCTCATTGGCTGACTAAAATCACATTGCCTCTCAAAGAATTATGGGAACTTCCGATTCCGGTATACGATATGGAAAAAGTATCGGAATTAAGTATCGGAATTCCGATAACGCGAATATCGGCCGATACCCGATACTTGCGGTATCGGAATGCTCAACACTAATCGTAACTAAAAAAACCCCATTCTTTCCTTGTAAACACTAAATATACACACATAGAATACATATATATTATATATATATATACATGTCATTGTGACATATATATATACATATATGTATAGTTTATACACTTCTACATAGTAAAATATCCTCTGATTCAATTGCCGGGTAAAGCCGGTTTCTGTGAAAAGACAGAAGCACCCGACATGAAATGACACTTGGGGTACATAGGGTTAACCATGTCTTTTCATGTCCTTTGCTATCTGATTTGCACAAACAATTAAATCAGTCTATGTGTGCAAAATTTCACACCTGTAGGGATTAATTAAAGGTGTAAATTCGTTGTAAAAAAAACGGACTTTTTTGCTACGAATTTACACATTTAATTAACCCCTACAGGTGTGAAATTTTGCACACATATTTTATTTACCTGCTAAAACCATTTCCTGTAATAAAAATAAAATAATAAAGCAAAATTATTCTTACCAATCCGATGCACAGTCAGGTCCCACGGTGTAATCCTTCAGAAAGGGTTAATGTTTACTGCAGGGACCGCAGCTAATGCTGCAGCCTCACAGTAAACACCCAAATGAATGAGCTCCTCTCCTGGCTGACAGGAGAGGAAGTGGAAAGCTTAATTGATTGCTTTCCACTTTCACTTCAGGTCAGCCAGGGACACCATCAGTGACGTCAGAGGGAACTGATTAACAAAAATAGGGGTTCCCTTCGAAAAAAAAATTGGCGTGGGGTCCCCCCTATTTTTGTTAACCAGCCAGATGAAGCAGACCGCTGAGGCCTGGATTTTCAGGCTGTTAAGGAGCCAAGATCCATGGACCTTGCCAGCCTGATAATACCAGGCCACAGCAGTCTGCATATCTTGGCTGATTAACAAAAATAGGGATCCCCTCGAAAAAAATTGGCGTGGGGTCCCCCCTATTTTTGTTAACCAGCCAGATGAAGCAGACCGCTGAGGCCTGGTTTTTCAGGCTGGTAAGGATCCAATATCCATGGACCTTGCAAGCCTGATAATACCAGGCCACAGCAGTCTGCTTAGCTTGGCTGGTTAACAAAAATAGGGATCCCCTCGAAAAAAAAACGGCGTGGGGATCCCCCCTATTTTTGTTAACCAGCCAAGTAAAATGCAGACTGCTGCGGCCTGGTATTAAAAGACTGTCAAGGCCCATGGATTTTGGCCCTCAACAGCCTGATAATACCAGGCTACAGCAGCCCCACATTTGGCGCATCAAAAGATGTGCCAATTGTGGCACTTTACCCGGCTCTTCCCACTTGCCCTGTAGCGGTGGCAAGCGGGGTAATAAGGGGTTAATGTCACCGTTGATTGCACGGTGACAATAAGCCCGGTTAATAATGGATAGGCGTCAATAAGACACCGATCCATTATTAATCCCAAAGTTTTTAAATGTTTAAAAAAAAGACACAGCAAGAAAAAAGTCTTTTAATGAAATAAAAGAGACAACACAGTTTTCATTTGTTTTATTGTACTCTCATTCCTGCGACGCCATCGATCTCCTGTAAAAAAAGAAAAAAAACAAACCAACAGTATACCACCTGTCCGACGCAGTCCATAGTAACGATTGTCCCACGACGATCCAGCTCTGCTACATCGCAATGACAGGCAGAGCCTGTCATCGCAACGCAGCACAGCTGATTACCTGCTTCCCCGGCGGTGACGTCATCGGACTGACTGCTTTACGGCCGCGATTACCCAGCAGTCACTGCAGTTATCGCGAGAAACTGCATGTGACCGCCGGGAGAAGAGGATGGCGGCCATGAAGCAGTCCGGGATGTGACCGCCGGAGATCTTCTGCCGGGTAAGTGCCGCTGACTCCTGACAGACCCGACCGACGGACACTGACAGTGACAGTGACAAATCCGATTCCGGTATCCGATCTGACGAAAATATCGGTACTCGGAATCGGAATTCCGATACAGCCAATATCGGCCGATACCCGATATCTGCAGTATCGGAATGCTCAACCCTACTCTGAATACATCAGAATTCATTCGGCTGTTTCTGTCCTGTGTCACATCATCAATAAACACTAGTGACCCAGTGCCACTGGCAGCCATGCATGCCCAAGCCATCACACTGCTTCCGCCATGTTTTACAGATGATGTGGTATGCTTTGGATCATGAGCTGTACCACGCCTTCGCCATACTTTTCTCTTTCCATCATTCTAGTAGAGGTTGATCTTGGTTTCATCTGTCCAAAGAATGTTCTTCCAGAACTGTGCTGGCTTTTTTAGATGTTTTTTAGCAAAGTCCAGCCTAGCCTTTTTATTCTTGATTCTTATGAGTGGCTTGCACCGTGCAGTGAACCCTCTGTATTTAATTTCATGCAGTCTTCTCTTTATGGTAGATTTGGATATTGATACGTCTACCTCCTGGAGAGTGTTGTTCACTTGGTTGGCTGTTGTGAAGGGGTTTCTCTTCACCATGGAGAGTATTCTGCGATCATCCACCACTGTTGTCTTCCGTGGGCGCCCAGGTCTTTTTGCATTGATGAGTTCACCAGTGCTTTCTTTCTTTCTCAGAATGTACCAAACTGTAGATTTTGCCACTCCTAAAGTTGTAGCAATTTCTCGGATGGGTTTTTTCTGTTTTTTGCAGCTTAAGAATAGCTTGTTTCACCTGCATGGAGAGCTCCTTTGACCGCATGTTTCCTTCACAGCTAAACCTTCCAAATGCAAACACCACACCTCAAATCAACACCAGCCCTTTTATCTGCTTAATTGAGAATGATATAATGAAGGGATTGCCCACACCTGTCCATGAAATAGCCTTGGAGTCAATTGTCCAATTACTTTTGGTCCCTTTAAAAACAGGGTGGCACATGTTAAGTAGCTGAAACTACTAAACCCTTCATCCAATTTTAATGTGGATACCCTCAAATGAAAGCTGAAAGTCTGAACTTCAACTGCATCTGATTTGTTTTGTTTCAAATTCATTGTGGTAATGTCTAGAACCAAAATTAGATAAATGTTGTCTCTGTCCAAATATTTATGGACCTAACTGTATATAGATATATATATATATACGTTGTGTGTACACACCGAATAACTTAGAAATAATACTATTCAAGGATTAGGAAATTCTAGAAACCTTTAGTAATAGTGTGTACATTTTTCAGCATTTTATTATACTTGGAATATTTATTAGCGTGCTTTCACATTGCGCTTATCTTCACGTTTTTAGGTCCTGATGTGGCGTGCATCCGTACCCCTGCAAAATGGAATTTGGACATAAGCACCAGTGGAGCCATACACTATAATGATGCCGGCAGAGCGATCGTGATATTATTTTAGGGCATATATGCCTACTGGAGGTGGACACTCAGATGTAGTGGACTCAGCGCATACGTCTGAATCCCGTTTTATGTGGGAGTTCAGACACAAGCCCTGACGAGACCCACGAATGTGAAGATAAAAGCAATGTGAAAGAATCCTTAGAATGACTAGGTTGTGTCAATATCTTTAAATGTAGCTAGAGCAATTAATATAGTTGAACAGAAATTGAGTATATAATGTTTATCTACATTTTGCACATTTTATATACAACATCTAGCATTTTGTAGATGAATTAATAAGCTCTAAAGATGAGACATAAAGAAGAATGTACATAGAAATAATAGGGCCAATGTAGCAAATAAGTAAAATACACAAAGGCTCTGATTCATCAAAGTATTTATGCCAGAATTCTAGTGATAATCGTTTTGAAAAGTCACAAAAGTTTTGCATAATGCAAAGTTGAGCAAAACAATAGAGACTTTTGGTATTTTCACCCCAGTATGGGTGGCACTCAGTCAGAATGGGCTGCAATAGGGGCATGATGCCTCAGCTCATCTAATTCATGATTAACTATGGCGTAACTTACACTAAACATGTGAAATCAGTCCCTGACTGCAGTAAGGTTTGTGGCGAGGTGCAATTCTCAATAGCTCCTGATTAGTGTTGAGCGATACTGCTCGATATCTAAAAATATCGTATCGAAATGGTATCGCCGATATCACTAAATATCGTCGATATCCGATTCTGATACCGGAAGTCCCATGTAAGTCTATGGGAACAAAATATCGCAACAAAAAAAAACCCTTTCTTTCGTTGTAAACACAAAATATACACACATAGAATACAATATATATATATATATATACATGTCATTGTGACATATATATTGTGAGACAGTGAGAGTATGTGTATTGAATGGGGTGTATATTTCACCTAGCTACTTTACTGACTGGTATAAGGGAGGTGTGTGGCTTTGTAGACCTAGTGGTAGAGAAAGGTCACTACACCTTACATTCAGTACACACTTGCAGCTCAGGCCTGAAATCACTCAGGTGTTAATTAGGAGACCAGAAGTAGGTGTGTTGGAACACAGTCAGAGAGCTCACTTAGTCTGGACAAGGAGTCCAGGCACAAGAAGCAGTCTCCAGGAGTATGAGCTATCTCAGTCTGGGTTCTCGATGTACCCCGGACACAGGAGTAGTCTCAGTGAGAATCCGTGCGAATAGCGGCTGAATAGGAGGGGAGCTCTCTCAAGTCTGGACATTGAAGGTGCCTTCAGACACAAGGAGGAGACTCTGTGAAACTCCACGCTGGTAACTACTGAACATATGTGTTGTTTTGGGCACAGACTGGTAGAGTCTGGACCCGGATAGAAAGGGAAATCTATCTAAGTGTAATTAGTGGCTCGACAAGCCCAGGTCTTATGTTTATGATTTATTTTTATCTGTTTGCTGTGGACTTTAATAAAGCTGGTTGCGGCCAGTTTTCACCAGAACTGCTGTCTGAATTAACTGTTTTCGTGCCACTCTGTCTACCCAGACAGCGATCCTAGAGCTATATCCCTGAAAAGCTTACAATTGGCGGAGAATGCTGGGGCAGCACAGTGGCTGATACAATTGGTGCTGGAATGTGCGTGCGGCACGGTGGCGAGAGACAGCAATAAAGGTGAAGTCTGTTGAAGTAGCAGCAGAGAGAAAAAAAAAAAAAGTGTGTCAGCAGAAACGTCTGATTGGAGCAGTCTTAAAGAGACAGTAGCCCTAATAGACTTTGCAAAGAGAAAAAAAAAAAAAAAGTGTGTCTGCACAGCAAAGCTGAACTTGTTGTGGAAAAGACTGTGGAGTGTGCAGCAGCAAAGAGAAATATCTATTGGAGCAGTCTTAAAGAGACAGTGGCCCTAATAGAGTTTGCAGAGAAAAAAAAAAAAAAAGTGTCTGCACAGCAAGGCTGAATTTTCTGTGGAAAAGACTGTGGAGTGTGTATGTCTTGAGTGAAGACTGCCGTTGTTGAGACAGAGAAGTCTGACAGCATGGATGACAGCATGGAGGCGCTGTTTGAACAAATGGCGCAAGTTAATGTGCAACATAAGACTGCCGTGGTTGAGACAGATAAGTCCGGCAGTATGGAGGAGCTCATTGAGTACCTGGTCCAGGCCCAGCGGAGCATGGAGCAGCAGCGCCTGCAGCACCAGCAGCGTATGCAGCAGGCCCAGCAGCAATTCCTGCAGCAGCAGCAGGAGAATAACCGGTTATTTGTTGAGCAGATGGCAGCACAAAAAAAGGATTTCGGTGCCGCGTCCCGAAGTAATGTGGCAAAGTCACCTGCGTTGTCCGCTGTAAAGAAGGCGGTAAGACGGTCCCTGAAAAAGATGACACCTCGTGATGATGTGGAGGTATATCTTACTAGGTTTGAGAGACTGGCAGAGAAGGAGAATCTGCCCTTATCTGAATGGGCCATGATGGTCGCACCCTATCTGATTGGAGAACCCCAAATAGCCTATGCTGACCTGAGCGAGCAGGACAGCCAAGACTATGCCAAGCTGAAAGCGGAGATTCTTACCCGGCTGGGTGTTACGGTGACAGCCCGTGCCAGGGGAGTTCATGACTGGAGATGCAGTTGGGAGTCTGCAGTAAGCAAACCTGATTATGGAGTTGAAAAGGTGATAGTGAACCGCTACACCCGAGCATGTCCTCTTGAGGTACAGCCAGAGGTCGGACAAGGAGACCACCAGGACGCCAATCGTCTGGTCAGCCTAATGGAGAAGGCCTTCACCAGCAAAGACTGTCTCAGTGACCAGCCGTCTGAGAGGTCGTCACTTCAGAGTTCCAGGACGCTGAACTCTCGCGGTAAGAGCGTTCCAGCTGTTGGGGACATGGGGTATGCTGATAAGCGGGTTTGGGCCCGAGGGGACATATGGGTGGGAGAGTGTGATGGACAGTGTTGGAGATGTCGTGAAATTGCAGCCAACTGTCCAATAGAGGGGGAGCCTATGTATTGTGATGTTGGCAGATCCTCTCTCCCTGCGCAGAGCCTGTGTGTGTGTGTCCACCTCAGCCGAAGAGACTGGACCACAGGTGTCCCCGGTGGTTGTAAATGACTGCCCAGCACAGGCCCTCTTGGACTCAGAGAGTCCAGTGACTTCCGTATGTGACAGCCTGATTGATAGGGACTTCATCCCTGATAAGCACCTGAGTATGGTGTGCATCCATGGAGACACCAAAGTCTACCCAGAGACTGCCGTGGACTTGGTCCCCAAACTCGGGGAGGTTTCATATGAAGTGGGGGTAGTGAAGAACCTGGTGCACCCCGTCATATTGGGTAATGACTTTCCCGATCTAAGGGTCTCTGGGGGAGAAATGTTTCTGATGGACAGTGTGATGAAGCTCCTACTGAGGGTGCGCAGTCCCGAGGGGCGGAACACAATGCTAGTGGGCCGTTAAACTTATGTGATGATGATAATGATAATGATGATGATGATGATGATAATGATGATGATGATGATGATCATGATAATGATGATGACCATGATAATGATGCTGATGCTGATAATGATAGTGATGATGATCATGATAGTGATGATGATACTGATCATAGTCATGATAATGATATTGATAATAATGATGACTGTGATAGTGATGAAATTCCTTTGCAGGTGATGTTAGGAGACGAGGATGGTGGTTCTCGGGAACCGAGTGTCCCTGACTTACCTGTGTCCTGTGACAATTTTGAGAGTGAGCAGTGGCGAGACCCCTCTCTTAGGACGGCACAGGAAAATATGATTGTTCTAAATGAGGTTTCCCAGGAGCCTGGCTCTGAGGAGAGGTTTCCTCATGCTGCTTGTGAAGCTCAGGCTGGAAGTTCGGCGCCCGGAGCCCCAGCGGTGTTCCCGAGTGATACCAAGGATCTGGATAACTCACAAGATGAGATTTTGAGACATCAGGCTGGCATTGGTGAGCTCAAGCGCACTTTCATGGAGTCTACATCGGAGCCACGTCCCAACAAATGGGAAAAGCGGTGTGTCACTCCGTTGCCGCTGCAGACACACGGGAGCTCAGATGGGATGCAGAACGTGGTGGAAGAGAAGAATCCGGCGGGTTCTGAGTATACAGATGCAGCTATCAAGGAGAACTTGAAAGCTGGAATAAATGGAGATATTGGAGACCATAATGATGTGAATGAAGAAGTAGAATGTAAGACTGACGGTGGGGCTTCTGAGCATGTCCTACCAGAAGAGCCTGAAGAAGGGGCTGAGGACATGAAGGACGTCCAACGGGTACAAGATGAATTGATTGCTTCTCGAAGAAAACTCCAAACTGTGATGAAGGAGCGTGATGAGAGCCATGAGCATCTTCTGGAGAAGCTCAATGAAGTAAAGAAGGTTCAAGGGGAACTGGAGAAAAGTGAAAAACCCCCTATACCTTCTGTGATAGTTGGTGACACAGGGTCAGTGCCCCAAAAACAGGAGGTACGAGAGTTTCTGTGGAAGAATCAGCAGAGGTGTTCTGACGTGCCTGGTCGTACTTCTCTGGCCAGGCACTATATCGAAACTGAGCCCGGCCCTAAGGTCAAGATGAAACCGTGCAGGATACCCGAGGCCCGCAGAGAGCATAGGCCTGGGAGGGTACAGGGTAGTACGGATGCTTCAGATGAAGAGAAAGCTGATGTTGGCTATGACTCAGGTGAAGATACAAATGACAGTGGTGAAGATGAAGCTGATGAGGGCCATGACTGGTCCAGAGTTAACTGTCTCTGTTGGATTGTTAACCAGCCCTCCGGTCTGGATGAACAGCCCTCCGGTCTGGAGAAGAGGGGGGGGATATGTGAGACAGTGGGGTGTATATTTCACCTAGCTACTTTACTGACTGGTATAAGGGAGGTGTGTGGCTTTGTAGACCTAGTGGTAGAGAAAGGTCACTACACCTTACATTCAGTACACACTTGCAGCTCAGGCCTGAAATCACTCAGGTGTTAATTAGGAGACCAGAAGTAGGTGTGTTGGAACACAGTCAGAGAGCTCGCTTAGTCTGGACAAGGAGTCCAGGCACAAGAAGCAGTCTCCAGGAGTATGAGCTATCTCAGTCTGGGTTCTCAATGTACCCCGGACACAGGAGTAGTCTCAGTGAGAATCCGTGCGAATAGCGGCTGAATAGGAGGGGAGCTCTCTCAAGTCTGGACATTGAAGGTGCCTTCAGACACAAGGAGGAGACTCTGTGAAACTCCACGCTGGTAACTACTGAACATATGTGTTGTTTTGGGCACAGACTGGTAGAGTCTGGACCCGGATAGAAAGGGAAATCTATCTAAGTGTAATTAGTGGCTCGACAAGCCCAGGTCTTATGTTTATGATTTATTTTTATCTGTTTGCTGTGGACTTTAATAAAGCTGGTTGCGGCCAGTTTTCACCAGAACTGCTGTCTGAATGAACTGTTTTCGTGCCACTCTGTCTACCCAGACAGCGATCCTAGAGCTATATCCCCTGAAAAGCTTACAATATATACATATATTTATAGTTTATACACTTCTACATAGTAAAATAGACTCTGATTCAATTGCCGGGTAAAGCCGTGACATACCCCATAGAAGTCGACGGGCTCGGTGCCGAGTACCCCCAAAACCTCTGGCTCTGTGCGACTCAACTTGGGCGTCACGAACAGGATTCTGTAGCTCGCTATAAGCGAGTCCTGTGTGCCTGAATTGAACTGGTTTTGTGCTTGAGAATTGCTAAAATCATCAGAGAATGTATTTGCCATTTTTCAGCCATATCTGCGTCACGACGAGGCACTGGTGAAGAAGAAGGGCGTGCTCTTCGTGGGTGTACACTCACTCAGTGGCGCAAAAACGATGGCCGACCACTGTAAATGGTACTGCAATGTAAGATCGTGCCCCACAGCTCTTCAGTTCCGCCTCCTCATCCTCCTCAGTGTGCGGAAACTAACACGAAGGTCCCGCCTCCCTACAAAAGAGGGGCCCTCTCCAGATGCTAATGACACATGTGACTTGGCAGAGATGGCTAATGGACACGAGCAGAAGTGTGAAGGGATGGAGCAGTCAGAGCTCTCCCCCCACGGAAGCGACCCGATCGCCACGGAACCACCGTTGGGCACCCGGCCTGGAAACCCTCCTACGCTGCAAGAAGCGGAGGATACCCTAAGAGGCCTGGCCCGGCACTGGGAGGAGGTCGCCAGGATGGAAGCCAGCTGGCGTGCCCTAAAACTAAACTTGGAGCGGCGCCAATCCTCTTACCTGAAGTGTCTGTACCGGAAGGTGAGGCACCCGTTCTAGTAGAGGAGTCCGTGCGGGCATCCCAGCCCTTGCAATGTGATCCGGTTGACGTTGTCGCAGTGGAGGCACCCGTTCGTGCAAAAAACTCTGCACCGGCAGCACCCCAGATCCCGCTGTCTGCCCCCGTCGCTGAGACAGAAGAAGCGACACCCGTCCTCATGGAGGAGGCCGCGCAGGCACCAGAGCACTACCTGCCTGTACCGGAGCCCCGACTGTCATCTGTTCCAGAGCCGGCTGTTTCCTCCGCAGGTGAGCGCCGCCAGGACTGGGGGGCGCCAGGAGAGCTGCCGCAAACCGGACACTGTAAGCTGGCATTTGATGGTGGAGACATGGAGCAGCTGGTGGAGGAGAATTACAAGCGGCGTCAGGAGGAAGAGTGGAGACGTTGGGAGCGGGAAGCAGAGCGACAAAGGGAGCAGCGAGAAACCCAAAAGCTTCGGCAATGTAACCTGGAGAAGGACCGGGCAGATAAGGACCGGATGAGAAAAGATAAAGGAACCCTGTGGGAGCCGCGGCGTAAGGGTGCAGTACGGAGATTTAAATTGAAAGGTGGTTGGGGCTTCATCCAGGAGCCTGGACTTTATTTAGAAGTTTTTGTGAACCGGCGAGACATGGAGGCTCACCTCCCAGAAGGACACCCGGGGAGGGACCTGTTGCCAGGAGACTTGGTGACTTACACCCGACACTGGGGTTACAATGGATGGTACGCCCTAAATGTTACCAGGTGCGACCCCTACTCCCCAGAGTGTCAGGAACCTGTGAGACCCTCGGAGCCTTCAGCCTCCCACATCCAGGCCTCTGCAAAAGTTCCCACCCTACGCCGTAAATCTCCCCAGCCTCCCTCAGTGGTCTCCTCAGCAGCCCCAGCTATGGACATGATAAGTATAGCTGGCCCGTACCCGGCGCCTGTTAGGCCCCCTGGGGTTCGTTCAGTCCGGGACATAGGGTTCCAGACCCGGAGGGAGATGAAAGAGGTGGCCACACAGACCCAGATAGCGGGTCACGACTTGACTGTACAGGCCACACGACGTCATCAGGTCCTGGTGGTCCTTGGTGTCTCGGATGTTTGGCAAGCATCAGAAGAGTACCAGGTGGTACCTGGAACACCCTGCCAAAGAATTATAAATAACCCGGACAGGGTCCCTGTATGTAAATAGTTAAATTGTTGATGTACCCGGACGGGTGAATGTTCATAAAAAAGTTTTTTAATTTAATAAAAAAAAACAAAACACAGTTTTCATTACTTTTATTACAGTCTCATCCTGCGAAGCCATCGATCTCCTGTAAAAAAATGAAAAAAAAAAAAAGTATACCACCTGACCGACGCAGTCCATAGTAACGAGTGTCCCACGACGATCCAGCTCTGCTGCATCAGAATGACAGGCAGAGCCTGTCATCCCGGCGCAGCACAGCTGATTACCTGCTTCCCCGGCGGTGACGTCATCGGACTGGTTTACGGCCGGAATTACCCTGCAGTCACTGCAGTTATCGCGAAAAACTGCATGTGACCGCCAGGGAGAAGATAATGGCGGCCATCAAGCAGTCCAGGACGTGACCGCCGGAGATCTTCTGCCAGGTAAGTGCCGCTGACTCCTGACAGACCCGACCGACGGACACTCACAGTGACAGTGACAAATCCGATTCCGGTATTCGATATGACGAAAATATCGGTATTCGGAATCGAAAGGCCGATAGAGCTAATATCCGCCGATACCCGATATTTGCAGTATTGTATCGCTCAACACTACTCCTGATTTATTGATATTTACGCGCCTCTTAATGAATTATGTACAGTACATCTGACTTCAACTCACCGCCCCCATCAAGACTGGTGTGAACATGGCTGGTTTTGATGAACCGGGGCCAAAATGTTCTATAAATTATTTGAATGTTTTGTAACCCATGCACACATGCTAATTGTTTTAGGGTGTTTGAGATCCCTTTTGTACTGCTTACTTGCAGCCATTAGAGATGAGCGACTTTGCCTCCGGGAGGGTCGAGTCGGGTTTCAGATGACCCGACTTTCACAAAAGTCGAGTTGAACGAAGTCGGCCGACTATCGGCAAAAGTCGAAGGTCCGACTGAAACACGAAACCCAATGCAAGTGAATGGGGAAGAAAAGTCTGCAGGGAGTGGAGGACAATAAACACACCTACAGTGCCCATTTCAATGCCAAAACGACATCAATTCTTATTACTTAAGCTTGTCCACCTTAATTTACTTTATAATATTAGTTACGCATTGAAAACTGGGGGTTATTTGGCTAAAGTTGTGGGGAGGGGGCAGTGCTGGCCATGCACCATACAGAATAATGAGCCCCATATATTGCTCCATAAATAATTTGTCCCATATAATGTTCCATAAAGTATATGATGAGCTCCACATAATGCTACAGTATATGATGGTCCCCATGGATGCTGCTCCAGTGTATGATGGGCCTATATAATGCTCCACATATAATGGGACCCATATGATGCTCCGGTATATGATGGGCGCCATGGATGATGCTCCAGTGTATGAGGAGCCCCATATAATGCTCCAAATATAATGTTTCCCATATATAATGCTCCATATTTAATGGGCTCCATGTGATGCCCCATAAATAATGAAGCCCATATGATACTCCAGTATATAATGGGCCCCATATGATGCTCCAGTATATGATGGGCCCCATGGATGTTGCTCCAGTGTATGATGGGCCCCATTTATAATGCTCCAGCGTATAATGGTCCACGTATATGATGCTCCAGTGTATGATGGGCCCCATTTATAATGCTTCAGTGTATGATGGACCCCATGGATGATGCTCCAGTGTATGATGAGCCTATATAATGCTCCATATATAATGGGCCCCATATGATGCTCCAGTATATGATGGGCCCCATGGACGCTGCTCCAGGGTATGATAGGCCTATATGAGGCTCCATATATAATGGGACCCATATGATGCTCCAGTATATGATGGGCGCCATGGATGATGCTCCAGTGTATGATGAGCCCCATATAATGCTCCAAATATAATAGTCCCCATATATAATGCTCCATATATAATGGGCTCCATGTGATGTCCCATAAATAATGAACCCCATATGATGCTCTAGTATAAGATGGGCCCTATATGATGCTCCAGTATATGATGGGCCCATGGATGATGCTTCAGTGTATGATGGGCCTATATAATGCTCCATATATAATGGGCCCCATATGATGCTCCAGTGTATAATGGGCCCCGTATATGATGCTCCAGTGTATGATGGGCCCCATTTATAATGCTCCAGTGTATGATAACTTCCGTATAATGCTCCAAATATAATGGTACCCATATGTAATGCACCATATATAATGGGCTCCATGTGATGCCCATAAACAATGAACCCCATATGATGCTCTAGTATATGATGGGCACCATATACACTGTGTGCAGAATTATACGGCAAATGAGTATTTTGATCACATCATCCTCTTTATACATGTTGTCCTACTCCAAGCTGTATAGACTTGAAAGCCAACTGCCAACTATGTAAATCAGGTGATTTGCATCTCTGTAATGAGGGGTGTGGTCTAATGACATCAACACTGTATATTAGGTGTGCTTAATTATTAGGCAACTTCCTTTCCTTTGGAAAAATGGGTAAGAAGAGAGATTTGACGGACACTGAAAGTCCAAAATTGTGAGATGTCTTGCAGAGGGATGCAGCAGTCTTAAAATTGCCAAACTTTTGAAGCGTGATCACCGAACAATCAAGCGTTTCATGGCAAATAGCCAACAGGGTCGCAAGAAGCGTGTTGATAAAAAAAGGCTCAAAATAACTGCCCATGAATTGAGGAAAATCAAGGTGAAGCTGACAAGATGCCATTTGCCACCAGTTTTGCCATATTTCAGACCTGCAACATTACTGGAGTATCAAAAATCACAAGGTGTGCCATTTCTCGGGGACATGGCCAAGGTAAGGAAGGCTGAAAAACGCCCACCTTTGAACAAGAAACATAAGATAAAACGTCAAGATTGGGCCAAGAAATATGTTAAGACTGATTTTTTTAAGGTTTTATGGACTGATGAAATGAGGGTGACTCTTGATTGGCCAGATGGATGAGCCCGAGACTGGATCAGTAAAGGGCAGAGAGCTCCACTCCGACTCAGAAGCCAGCAAGGTGGAGATGGGGTACTGGTATGGGCTGGTATCATCAAATATGAACTTGTGGGACCTTTTCGGGTTGAGGATGGAGTGAAGCTCAACTCTCAGACCTACTGCCAGTTTCTGGAAGTCACCTTTTTCAAGCAGTGGTACAGGAAGAAGTCAGTATCGTTCAAGAAAAACATGATTTTCATGCAGGACAATGCATCCAAATACTCCACAGCGTGGCTGGCCAGTAAAGGTCTAAAAGAAGAAAAAATAATGACATGGTCCCTTGTACACCTGATCTGAACCCCATAAAGAACCTGTGGTCCCTCATAAAATGTGAGATCTACAGAGAGGGAAAACAGTACACCTCTCGGAATAGTGTCTGGGAGGCTGTGGTGGCTGCTGCACGCAATGTTGATCGTAAACAGATCAAGCAACTGACAGAATCTATGGATGGAAGGCTTTTGAGTGTCATCGTAAAGATAGGTGGCTTTATTGGTCACTGATTTTTTTGTTTTTGAATGTCAGAAATGTTTATTTCTAAATTTTGTGTTGTTATATTGGTTTACCTGGTGAAAATGAACAAGTGAGATGGGTATACATTTGGTTTTTATTAAGTTGCCTAATAATTCAGCACAGTAATAGTTACCTGCACAAACAGATATCCTCCTAAGATAGCCAAATCTAAAAAAAAAAACCCACTTCAACTTCCAAAAATGTTAAACTTTGATATTTATGAGTCTTTTGGGTTGATTGAGAACATAGTTGTTTTCAATAATAAAAAAGAATCCTCTCAAATACAACTTGCCTAATAATTATGCACACAGTGTATGATGCTCCAGTGTATGATGAGCCCCATCTAATGCTCCAAATATAATGGTCCCCATATATAATGCTCCATATATAATGGCCTCCATGTGATACCCCATAAAAAATGAACCCCATATGATGCTCTAGTATATGATGGGCCCCATATATGATTCTCCAGTGTATAATGGGCCCTATCTATGATGCTCAAGTGTATGATGGGCCTCATATATAATGCTCCAATGTGTAAAGGGCCCTATATATGATGCTCAAGTGTATGATGGGCCCCATATATAATTCTCCAGTGTACCGTATAATGCTCCACATATATTGCTCCAAACATTAAAAAAAATGAAATACCTCTCCTCGCTGGGCACTGCTCTACTCTGGATTAATGAGAAGAGCAATCCAGCTTCTAGAAAAGTGCAATTCTTTATTCAATCCATATTAAAAATCACCAGAAAACGGTGTCCTCCATGATGCAAAAACAGCGGAAAGTTAGCACCACTAGCTAAACCAGCGATGCGTTTCGACCTCAGAGGGTCTTTGTCAAAGCTTAAAGAATTGCACTTTTCTAGAAGCTGGACTGCTCTTCTCATTTTTCCCTGCTGCCTGTCTTGGTCTGGACTTTCAGTCTCGTGCTCCGGTGGTGGTCGGTGAGCTGGCAGGGGTTTATGCCCCATTTCTTTTATTTCTTCTACTCTGGATTTCTCAGCGTCGCCATCTTCCAGCTCTCTACACTTAGACTGTTCAGGCAGAGGGCACACAGACGTGACGTCATCATGCTCTCTGACCTAAATGTCACTGTCAGGAAACGCGGAAGACGTCACAGCGGTGGAGCAGGGAGAGGTAAGTATTGCAAGTGCTGGGGCCCTAAGCAAGCAGGGGGGTCCACTCGTGGGCGACGTCACTGGCACAGGGCCCCTCATAGTACGCCGATGCCTCTGACTGCAAATGGGCCCCCCACCTGCTCAGGGACCAGGCACTTGCCCGGGTGCGCCAGGTGCTGACGCCAGCCCTGGGGGGGTACAGCCCAGTTAGGGAGGTGGAAAAAATGGCATATGTTGAGGTGTAGGCTGGACGTTCAGCAGCTGCAAATGGAGGAATTGCAGAAGTCGGAGGAAGAGGAGGACAAAGCAAGCCATTTTGCTGGCAATCTATGTGTCATCAGGGGAAGGTGGTACAAAATCCTTTGAAACCCAGGCATGGTTCATTTTAATGAATGTGAGATGACAGCCAGGTCCTTCTTTCTGTCGGGATTGATCCAGCAGCACTGAAGACTCTTTCTGATAGCACACTACCAGCAGGGCAAGCGAGCTCTTGTAAGGCATATTCTGCCAATTCAGGCCAGGTGTCCAGTTTACAGGCCCAGTAGTCAAAGGGGAATGAACTGTGAGGGAGAACATCGATAGGGGAGGAGAGGTAATTTTGAACCATAGTTGACAACTGCTGTCTCCTGTCTGTTGCAATCGATTCAGTATTAACAGTCGTGTGAGCGGTACTCGAGAAATCAGTCCACAACATGGTCATGAAAGCCCTGTCTCCAACGCCACTTCGGCTGTGTGCACCACGAACACCTCTTCCATTTTGCCCAGTACGGCTCATGGTAGAACCTGCACCACTGCTGTTTGCTGGGAATGCCTCTAACAAATGGTTTACCAGAGTTGCTTGTTTGTTTGCCAATATTAGCTCTAAGTTCTCCTGTGGCATGATGTTCTGTAATTTGTCTTTATAGCGTGGATCGAGGATGCTGGCCAACCAGTAGTCGTCATCCTTCACAATTTTGGCAATGCGGGAGTCCCTTTCTAGGATACGCAAGACATAATCACACATGTGGGCCAATGTTCCAGGTGTCAATGATGCACTGCCAGTGGTGGGTGGATGAGCACTTTCTGGCAAATCCACATCCCTCGAGTCAACCACAAACCCTGTACCTGACCTAGGCAAGCCAACAATTTCTCTTGCCCCTGAGAAGCATCCTCCTCCCCAAAATAATCATCCCCCTCATCCTCCTCCTCTTCCTCGTCTTCCTCCACCTCATCCAGGACAGTCCCTGAGCAGACAATGGCTGACTGTCATCAAGGCTTCCCTCCTCCTCTTCCTCCTCTGCTGCAGATGCCTGATCCTTAATGTGCGTCAAAGTTTGCATGAGCAGGATGCTCATGCTTATGATGGCGTCGTCTGCGCTTGCCAGCCGTGTGCATTCCTCAAAACACTGAAGGACTTTACAGAGGTCTCTCAGCTTTGACCACTGCACACCCGACAACTCGATGTCTGCCCTCAAAACTGCCTGCCCGTGTATCCTCCCACAAATGCATTACAGCCTGCCTCTTCGCACAGCCTCTCCATCATGTGCAAGGTGGAGTTCCACCTTGTTGCAATGTCTATGATTAGGCGCTGCTTGGGGAGGTGGAGCGATCGCTGCAGCCTCTGCATACGACTGGAGTCTACGGGCGAGCGACGGATGTGCGAGCACAGTCTTCGCACCTTATGGAGCATGGCTGTTAACTCCGGATAATTATTTAAGAAGCACTGCACCACCAGGTTCAAGGTGTGAGCCAGGCAAGGCATGTGTCTGAGTTTTGCCACGGTTATGGCCGCCACAAAATTACGGCCATTATCACTGACTACCTTGCCTGGCTCAAGATGTAATGTCTCGAAAAGAACACTGCACTCGCTGAAAAAATATTGCATCAAGTGAAGTTTTATTTGTCAAGTGTACAATAAGCGACAAGTAATTGACGTTTCGGCCTCTACCGGGCCTTTATCACAAAGTCGCATCTCAATAATGGGAGAAGGCCACAGAGATTAGTTATTAAGGATTGATCCATGATGTGATTGCATTGCAGAATGTGTCATATTAGGTTCACAGAAAATGGAGTCAAGAGGAATTCTCCAGAGGGCAGTGCTGGATATGGGTAATGATACGTGGATTTGTGCGACAAAATTCATATAATAGGGTGAAGTACAATGCTTGTCTTAGCCTGACACCAATGGATATGCAAGTTGCGCTGAATAATATAAATATATGTCAGGAACAAAATGATATGATGGAAGTAAATCCAACACGTTGGTGGTATAGTGGACCGTGCTGGCACATCCGTGCCTTAGCAGTAAGGTGCTGGGTTGAGGTCTCAGTGGCGCTGTCTGGAGCGCTGGTAAGCGATGCGTCGGTGGTGTGTTAAGCGCCAGTATACAGCGTTGGTGTTATGGTGTTATGGTGGATGCTGGCACAGCTGTGTCTTAGCAGGAGGAGGCTAAGACACAGCTGTGCCAGCATCCACCATAACACCAACGCTGTATACTGGCGCTTAACACACCACCGACGCATCGCTTACCAGCGCTCCAGACAGCGCCACTGAGACCTCAACCCAGCACCTTACTGCTAAGGCACGGATGTGCCAGCACGGTCCACTATACCACCAACGTGTTGGATTTACTTCCATCATATCATTTTGTTCCTGACATATATTTATATTATTCAGCGCAACTTGCATATCCATTGGTGTCAGGCTAAGACAAGCATTGTACTTCACCCTATTATATGAATTTTGTCGCACAAATCCACGTATCATTACCCATATCCAGCACTGACCTCTGGAGAATTCCTCTTGACTCCATTTTCTGTGAACCTAATATGACACATTCTGCAATGCAATCACATCATTGATCAATCCTTAATAACTAATCTCTGTGGCCTTCTCCCATTATTGAGATGCGACTTTGTGATAAAGGCCCGGTAGAGGCCGAAACGTCAATTACTTGTCGCTTATTGTACACTTGACAAATAAAACTTCACTTGATGCAATATTTTTTCAGCGAGTGCAGTGTTCTTTTCGAGACATTATGTATTGGGATCCTTGATTCCGTCCACTAGCACCGCCATCCCTATAGTAGTGTGCCAACCTTCTTTTTGCTCCATGGCTCAAGATGTAGACTGCCCAGTCATGACTCAGTTTCTCGCTGCAAGTAGTTGGCCAGTACCTCCGCAGTGTGTCTGTTGTCGACCAAAGACATCATCTTTAAAACAGCCTGCTGATGCTTACTACTAGCTGTTTGATAGTGGGACACCTCGTGTGCAGCACTGGCAGCTGCGGATGGAGTGCTCGTGCGACTACGCTCTTTCGACGCGCTTTTGCTTCTGGGGGAGGAGGGTCGAACGCCTACAGCCAACTGTTGCCTATATCGTGGGCTAGGCAGCACTGTTCCACCGCCGCTGTCTCCTATGGAGCCTGCATCCACCACATTAACCTAGTGCGCAGTGATGGACACATAACGGCCCTGGCCATGCTGTTATGTACGGTAGCTGATGAGGACAGGAACAACAGCAGGGCAGCCGAACACCTGAGATGTTGGTAACTAATGGGTTGCAGAAACCTGAACTAACCACACAACTAGAGGTAGCTGTGGAGCATTCCTACGTTGATCCTAGACGTCTCGTCACAGCCTGAGAGCTAGCTATACCTAAAGACAGAAACAGGAAAGCTAACTGCCCCGGAGTAGAACCCAAAGGAATAGGCAGCCCCCAAACATATAATGGCAGTTAAACAAGATGAAAACACAAACGCAGGCAGAAAACAGATTGAGCAAACGCTGGGGCCACAAGCTGACTAAATAGGAAAGGACAGGAGAGATTACTTTCTGCAACCCAGAAAACCCTACAAAAATCCAACAATTCTGATTACAAAATTACTGAGATCACACAATCTCGCCACCCACTAAATCAGATCTCAGTGTGAACAAAACCAAGCTGCAGCCGCTGAAAAAGCAGGAAAAAGCAAATGAAAAATCAACAGACGCTACAGACAAACTGTGAGGAGCTCAGGTCCCAGGAGGGGACCCGGCTGTCCTCCACAAATGTGCAGAAAACAATGCAAATAGCAAGCACAAAAATAAAAGCAGAAAATATCTTATCTGATAGCAGAAGATGCAGGCAAGACTCAGCAAACTTCCAAATGAACCAGGAACCACAATTGAGACAAGAACAATAGATCACCAGCAACCATCATGGGAGGGAACCTCCCTTATATTAGACCAGTCCGTGATCCCAGATTGCCATTCCTCGCTGAAAGGTTAAGTACTGTCTGTAACAACCAGAGGGAGCCTCTGCTCAGAAACAATCTCTAGCACATTCATAACAGTACCCCCCCTTGAGGAGGGGTCACCGAACCCTCACTTGTGCAACCAGGTCGATCAGGATGAGCTCGGTGATAGGCAAGGATCAGTCTCCTAGCATGGATGTCCGAAGCAAACACCCAAGAATTGTCCTCCTGACCATAACCTCTCCACTTAACCAAATACTGGAGTTTCCGTCTAGAAAAACGAGAATCCAATATTTTCTCAACCACATACTCCAGATTGCCCTCAACCAAAACAGGGTCAGGAGGCGCAGCCATAGGAACCACTGGCTCGACAAACCTCTTCAATAAGGACTTGTGGAAGATGTTATGGATCTTAAATGTCCCTGGAAGAAGCAAACGGAAGGAAACAGGATTAAGAATCTCCATGATCTTATAAGGTCCAATGAACCTAGGCTTAAACTTTGGAGATGCAACCCTCATAGGGATATTTCTTGAGGACAACCAAACCAAGTCCCCCACTTTAAACCGAGGACCATCAGTCCTATTCCGGTTGGCAAACCGTTGGGCCTTCTCCTGAGAGAGAGACAACCTCTCCACTACCTGTTCCCAAATCTGCTGCATTCGCTCCACAACAGAGTCAACACCCGGACAGACAGAAGCCTCCGCCTGTCCCGAAGAAAATCGAGGGTGAAACCAAAATTGCAGAAAAATGGAGATATCAAGGTAGCAGAGCTAGCCCTATTATTAAGAGCAAACTCAGCCAAAGGCAAAAAAGAGACCCAGTCATCTTGATCAGCAGACACAAAACATCTCAAATAAGTCTCCAAGGTCTGTTTATTCTCTCGGTTTGTCCATTGGTCTGAGGATGAAAAGCAGAGGAGAAAGATAATTGAACACCAAGTTTAGAACAAAATGTCCTCCAAAATCTGGAAACAAACTGGACTTCTCTGTCAGACACAATGTTCTCGGGAATGCCATGTAACCGAACCACGTGCTGAAGGAACAAAGGCACCAATTCGGAGGAGGAAGGTAACTTAGGTAATGGCACAAGATGTATCATCTTGGAAAACCTATCACAGATTAACCAGATAACGGTCATTCTCTGAGAAACAGGGAGGTCGGAAATAAAATCCATAGAAATATGGGTCCAAGGCCTCTTGGGCACAGGAAATGGCATTAACAAACCACCGCGAGAGCAAGGCTTGAAGCGAGAGCAAGTCCCACAGGACTGCACAAATTCCCTGACATCACGAGACAAAGTAGGCCACCAAGTCTCTGGTACCAAAAATCCCGGGATGACCAGCCAACGCGGAACAATGAATCTCAAACATCACACTCCTCTTCCACTGGTCTGGGACAAACAATTTCCCAATAGGGCAGCGCTCATGTTTATCCTCCTGACACCCTTCCAGAGCCAGTCTCAAATTGGGCGAGATGGCGGAAAGAACTACACCCTCTTTCAAAATAACAGCAGGATCAGATAACTCAGGAGAGTCCGCTAAGAAACTCCTCGAGAGGGCATCCGCCTTAACATTCTTAGTGCCAGGAAGAAAAGAAACCACAAAATTAAAACGTGTGAAAAACAAGGCCCACCTGGCCTGTCTAGGATTAAGTCGCTTGTCTGATTCGAGATGAACCAGATTCTTATGGTCCATGAGGACCACCACCTGATGTTTGGCTCCTTCCAGCCAATGTCTCCATTCTTCAAAAGCCCACTTCATGGCCAATAACTCCCGATTACCCACATCATAATTACGTTCAGTTGGAGAAAATTTTCGAGAGAAAAAGGCACAAGGGTTACTCTTAGAGGTCTCTGGATCTCTTTGGGACAAAACGGCACCTGCCCCAATTTCAGAGGCATCAACCTCCACCTGAAACGGTAGAGAAACATCAGGCTGCCGTAGAACAGGAGCAGAAGTGAATCTCTGCCTAAGTTCCTGAAACGCAGAGACTGCCTCAGGAGGCCAATTCACCACATCAGAACCCTTTTTGGTCAAATCAGTCAATGGTTTAACAATATCGGAGAAATTACCAATAAATTTACGATAAAAATTGGCAAAACCCAAAAATCTCTGAAGAGCCTTTAATGAAGTAGGTTGAACCCAATCACAGATGGACTGAACCTTGACCGGGTCCATTTCAATAACAGACGGAGACAAAATGAATCCCAGAAATGAGACCTTCTGTATGCCAAAAAGACACTTTGATCCCTTCACATACAGTGCATTCTCTCTCAAAATCTGCAACACAGTCCGACCATGTTTCACATGAGAGTCCCAGTCATTGGAAAAAATCAAGATATCATCCAAATAAACAATCAGAAATTTATCCACAAAATCCCTGAAAATATCATTCATGAAGGATTGGAAGATGGATGGAGCATTAGTGAGCCCAAAGGGCATCACTAGGTACTCAAAATGCCCCTCTGGGGTATTAAACGACGACTTCCATTCATCCCTGTGCTTAATGCGAATAAGGTTATACGCCCCCCTGAGGTCAAGCTTGGTAAACCAACTAGCACTTTTCAGCCTGGAAAACAGGTTAGAAATCAAGGGAAACAGATATTGATACTTCACAGTGATCTTATTCAAGAGACGATAATCAATACACGGCCTCAATGAACCATCCTTTTTGGCCACAAAGAAAAACACGGCACCCAAGGGTGAAGAGGATGGTCTGATATGACCCTTCTCCAATGACTCCTTGATATAAGATCACATAGCATCGTGTTCAGGTACAGACAAGTTAAAAAGGCGACCTTTAGGAAATTTACCACCAGGCACTAATTCAATAGCGCAATCATAGCTCCTGTGAGGGGGCAAGGATGCAGATTTACTTTCACTAAATACATCCGAAAAAATCAGTCAAAAAAGAAAGGAACATCCTGAGACTGGGGAGAGGCAGAAAAAACAGGAGTGTCGGCATTAACACATTGGCAGCCCCAACTGGTCACAGACACAGATTTCCAATCCAAAACAGGATTATGAGACTCTAACCAAGGGAAACCTAGTACAATACTGTCATGCAGATTATACAGCACCAGAAATTTGCAACTCTCCTGATGATCTGGTTCAACCCTCATTATCACCTGAGTAGAAAACTGGGGTTTATTCTCCGCCAAAGGGGTAGAATCAATGCCCAGTAGGGGAATAGACTTCCGCCAGGGTATCATGGGAAACCCACAACGTTTGGCAAAGTCAAAATCCATCAGGTTAATAGCTGCTGCTGAATCAACAAAAGCCTGAGCCGAAAATGTGGACATGGAGCAAATGAGGGTAACAGTCAACAGAAATTTAGTCTGAACACTACCCAAGACAACTGAGCGCGCAAAACGTCTTCCCCGCTTAGGGCAGAGGAAATAGCATGGGACGCGTCACCACAATAGAAACATAACCCATTGCGCCTACAAAACTCATGACGCTGAGCCCCAGAAGCCACTCCATCACACTGCATGGGCTCAGGAGCTGGCTCACAAGGCAACACTATCTCACGCATACCTCTGCGCTCATGCAAACGTCTGTCAATTTGAATGGCCAAAGACATAGAATCATTGAGACCAGAGGGAACAGGGAATCCCACCATAACGTCCTTTACTTTTTCTGACAGACCCTTTCGAAAAAGGGCTGCCAAAGCATGATCATTCCATTTGGTCAGAACTGCCCACTTTCGAAATTTCTGACAGTACAACTCAGCGTCTTCAAGACCCTGATTTAATGCCAACAGGATCTTTTCAGCTTGATCAGTGACATTAGGTTCATCGTACAATAACCCCAGAGCCTGAAAAAATACATCAATATCATTCAAAACAGGATCCCCAGGTGTCAGGGAAAGAGCCCAATCCTGAGGGTCACCGCCAGCAGGGAGATGACAATTTGAACCTGCTGTGCAACATTTCCTGAGGACTTAGGCCTTAAGGCAAAAAACAACTTACAGTTATTTTTGAAATTCAGAAATTTAGATCGATCCCGCAAAAACAAATCTGGCATGGGAATCCTAGGTTCCACAACCGGCAACCCAGCAAGATAGGTAGCAATACTCCGAACCTCAGTGGCAAGCTGATCCACAGGCCAGACAACTGTGCAAACTCCATTGAGAGAGAAAAAAAATCCTCCTCAGCACCCAGAGAAAAAGAGGGAAAATATGCAACAAACAGAAAAAAAAAAAAATCTCTGACAACTCTGACAACTTTTTTTTTTCCACACTATTTTTCCCTTCTGTGAGTACCATATAATTTTCAGTTTGGCCGGTGATACTGTTATGTACGGTAGCTGAGGAGGACAGGAACAACAGCAGGGCAGCCGAATACCTGAGATGTTGGTAACTAATGGGTTGCAGAAACCTGAACTAACCACACAACTAGAGGTAGCCGTGGAGCGTTCCTACGTTGATCCTAGATGCCTCGTCACAGCCTGAGAGCTAGCTATACCTAAAGATAGAAACAGGAAAGCTAACTGCCCCGGAGTAGAGCCCCAAAGGAATAGGCAGCCCCCAAACATATAATTGGCGGTTAGACAAGATGAAAACACAAACGCAGGCAGAAAACAGATTGAGCAAACGCTGGGGCCACAAGCTGACTAAATAGGAAAGGACAGGAGAGATTACTTTCTGCAACCCAGAAAACCCTACAAAAATCCAACAATTCTGATTACAAAAATACTGAGATCACACGATCTCGCCACCCACTAAATCAGATCTCAGTGTGAACAAAACCAAGCTGCAGCCACTGAAAAAGCAGGAAAAAGCAAATGAAAAAACAACAGAGGCTACAGACAAACTGTGAGGAGCTCAGGCCCCAGGAGGGGACCCGGCTGTCCTCCACAAATGTGGAGAAAACAATGCAAATAGCAAGCACAAAAATAAAAGCAGAAAATATCTTATCTGATAGCAGAAGATGCAGGCAAGACTCAGCAAACTTCCAAATGAACCAGGAACCACAATAGATCACCAGCAACCATCATGGGAGGGAACCTCCCTTATATCAGACCAGTCCGTGATCCCAGATTGCCATTCCTCGCTGAAAGTTTCATTACTGTCTGTAACAACCAGAGGGAGCCTCTGCTCAGAAACCATCTCTAGCGCATTCATAACACCATGCCTACTGGCCCATGCTTCTCTTGTGCACTCACTGATTGTTTGAGTACATGGACAATGAAGTCTTTCACATGCAGGTGTAGGGCAGGGATGGCTTTTCTAGAAAAGAAGCGCCGACTGGGTAGGTCATAGCGTGGGACAGCGTAGGCCATGAGCTCTCGGAACGCTGCGCTTTCAACCAAACGGAAGGGCATCATCTCTAATGAGAACAGTTTGGCAATGTAGAGAGGGGGTTGGTGATGGTGATCGTGGTGGCGGTGATGGTGGTGTTGGCCTAGATTCAGTCTTTCGTTGCAAAAACATAGTTATTCCCTGACTGCTTTGGCCTAGCGACGACACCTTAACATTTCTTGCTTGTGGTGTGCTAACCGGTGGGCTTACAGTGGGGGAAGCGATGTAGTGTTGCTGGCTACCTTCAGTCGGAGCAGGTGCACATGTGCTACCTGAGGTTTTGTAGTCCGTCCACGCTTGCAAGTCCATGGTGTTTAAATGTCTAAGCATGCAACTGGTATTAAAATTTCGGATATTTTTCCCTCGGCTAAAGGTCCTTCAGCACTTCTTACAGATAGCCTTTGCCTCATCAATAGGATTTTGGTCAAAAAAGTGCCACACTGTACTCTTCCTCTATGGGATAAATTTTCAGGGCTTGCACGATGTGCTAATTTGACCATCTGGACAAGTTGTCCTGCAACTCTTTTTGTTTTTTTAACACGTTTTTGGACTGCTACGGGCCTGCCAGATAACTGCAGCTGCGATGTCAATGCCGGCTATGGATCCTCCTCCTCCTCTGAGCTATTGCCAGCAGCACCCTCTTCCTCCAATGAATGCCAATCCAGGTCAACAACTCGGTCATCCATCACCTCCTCTTCAGTTTCATCTGCACCTTCCTCTGTGTCACCGTGTAAGGTGGTATAGTATGCGGGAAGGGGCACCTGAGTTTCATCAGGGTCACATTCTGGCCCAGTAGACTGCGAGGGCAATGTAGTGCTCTGGGTGAATGTACCAGCAGAATCATATAGCAGTGGCTGTGCATCAGTGCACTCCATGTCAGATTCATCTCGGACTGGGGAATTCAGGATTTGACTTGATAACCCAGGCATGGTATGTGAAAAGAGCTCCATGGAGTAATCTGAAGTGTGGCCTGCCGCATCCTTGACTTTTGGTGGGGGTGAAGGACACAAGGAAAGGTGTTGTTCCTGACCAGGAGCCTGCACTGACGACTTGAAACTTCAGAAGAGGAGGCGATAGAGCTGGAGGCTGTTTCGGCAATGTAAGACAAAACCTGTTCCTTACACTCCGGCTTTAAAAGCGGTTTCCTACTCCCAGAAAAGGGAGCCTTCCAGGCCTTCTTGAGCCAGACGATGACGCAGGCTCAACACCTCCTGCCTTAGGTGCTATTGTGCTTTTGGCACTACCAGCAGATGCACCACCACCACCATCAGTACCAGCTGGCCCCCCGCCCATGTCCACGGCCTCTTCCAACATACTTCCTCATGTTTGGGAAAATGTACCCAAAATACCAGCAGATATATAGTACTGTTTCAGAAGCGTACAGCTGTATACGGTGAAGGAGAAAATTTCAATTCCTTATATATTTCAGGAGTCACAGACAGACGCTCTCAGGCTTAGTATGGATTAGACCAGAATATAAAAAGCAGAAAAAGGGTACTGTATCAGAAGATACCAGGTGTATATAGTATTGGGGAAAATTTCAATCTCCCTATATATTTCAGGAGTCACGCACAGACGCTGTCTCAGTATGGATTTCACCATAATACAAAAGACAGAAAAAAGGTACTGTATCAGAAGATACCAGGTGTATATAGGTGTATATTTCAATCTCCGAATATATATTTCCGAAGTCACACACAGATAGTCAGCATGTATTTGTCTGTGATACCAGTTGGTACACGGTAGTGTGTGAGGAGCGTACAGCTCTATACTGTGTGGGAAAAAAAAGAACGCTCGGTAACTGTGCATAAAAAAAGAATAAAAGTATTAGTGCTATGTAAAAAGCAGTCTGCACAGCAGTGTACACACAGCAATACAGCTAGCAGGCAGCCTAATAAGCAGCGCTGCTGCACACAAGAAAATCCTCCACTGACACTGGCAGGTAGCCTTATAACCAGTGCTGCTGCACACAAGAAAATCCTCGCCTGTCACTGCACACTAACTGTACAGCACAATTGCTATCAGCACAAGCACATAAGAACTTCTGTTTCCAGCCCTAACTCTCTCCCTACTGATAAACAGCGTCAGCAACCTCTCCCTACTGTTAAGATCGGCAGAAGTAAAATGGCAGTCGGCGGTCAGGACTTTTTATACACCCAAAGCAATCCAATCACTGCAATGCCCTTCTCTAAGATGGTGGTGGCCGCTGCCCATGTCATCTTGTTGCCCGCAGTGTACGTCCTTGTTCATAGGCTGGGAAAAGGCGCCTGCAAGCATTATGGGAAAACCGACTTTGGCGCTCGGGTCGACGACCGCATGGCCAACTTCACGTTATGGTCGGGTTTCGCTCGGGAAACCTGACTTTGGCGAAAGTCGGCGACTTATGAATCTGACCGACCTGTTTCACTCAACTCTAACAGCCATCAATAACACTTTTTGCTCATGGATTTATACAGGTCTGTATTGATTAGTAAAAGCTCTCCATAGTCATGGCAACAGGAAAGCAAAATTTAATTGTGAGAAGAAGAAATTTGCTCTCATCACAGGCCCCATAGCAATAGCATGGTCTACCTGTTGTCCCAAAAGCTAATGGTATTTTGGTGGCATAAAATCCTACCATTATAACATACATTGATTCTGCAAAAATAAAGTTACAAATAATGTTCAAAGGTTAACTTTTAGGGGGGTCTTACTAATTTTACCGAATTATTCTAATGGCACATATGCAGTTTCTCATCATTACTGCAGGAAATTCTCCTCATTTTCACTTACAGATGAATAATATAACAATTCAGCAAATGTCAAATTCAATAATTTTCAACATTTCGTGGATGGCAAAGGGGTTACAAAATCATTACAGTAAAAATTTCAAATAAGCTAGAAAGGAAAAAAAACAGGAACAGAACTTCTTGAACTGATTTATGTAGACATATTATTTGTCTACTGAGTCCGCTATTAGGCAAGAAAAATCATGTAATTGGATATGATAATGTTCCAAGTGAGTGAAAACAACATATTACAATTTTGGACTGTATTGATAAAGGACTATGTAAAGTTTATATAGGAGAGAAAATGTTCAGAGCAATAAGGGATATTATAGCAACTCATATGATATCTATGTATTGTAATGCAGCTGTAGAACACTTAAGCAGTGATGAGGCAGTGACCCAGTCAAGTTCTAAACAAAAGTCTCTTTAATGCATTTACTTTACAGCATTTAAATGTCCAACTCAGAAAAACACAGCATTAATGTCCAACTCACAGCTCTACATAGCCAACGATATTCTCTGGATTGCAGCCGGGAACCATATCCTCCAGATTACAGTCCTTAAATACGCCGATCTACCTCTGACCAGTTGCCGTGGGCAACTGCACCGCTGTGTATGCTGCGGGTACCAGAAGTTTGCTCTGCAGGGCTCTGTGTTACTCTCACACAGAGCTGAGCTTTTACAGAACCATCTGCTTTGCTTGCTGCAAACTCCACTCTAATACTGACACACCCAAACCCTTTACTGCAGGGATTTTAAACTAGAATCTGTGGCCTTAGGCCACCTGTAAGGCCCGGCCTGGAGGAAACGGACCAGCTCCACTTCCTCCTGGAGTCCTTTTTAAAAATTAAAAGCCCATAGCGGCTCCCAGGCCAGATAGCTTGACCAGGTTCACGCTTACTTTTATCTTACCCTGTGACTCACAGGTGTCCTACTGTGACCACAAGGCACTCCAGCGGGTCTAATATGGCTCCGTCTGCATCCCGAGGGGAACACATAGCGACCCCTACATTTGTCACTGCCTCACAGTATAAATAAGTCAATAATCATTACATCTACATGTTATGTATTCTGAATACCCTCCAAAAGGTTTCCTTCTTTCTCATGCTTCTCAAGATCAAATAGTCTCATTAACAATAATGTGTTAAGGGGGTTCTCTAAGATTCATCTTATTATTTAGCTTCACTTATTCTTAAACATCAAGACTTTCCTTCAATATATTTTCAAAAACATTACATCCATTATAGTATGCCCTGCCCGCTGAACTGAATACTGATGCATGTGAACATAGACCTACCTTATCTCACTGTCTCTTATACCCCTTTAAATTGAAAGTGACATCTGTGACAACTGAGCATCAATCTGCCACTTGTGCAGGGATGAATTATTCTTAATTATGCCAGACGTACTATAATTTTTTACAGTACGTCAAGGGACATGAGCCATTGTTTCATGTGAGACTGTCTGATGACCCTTTTTGTATACAAATTTTTGGAATTCCTGCTGATACAGGTTGCATCAGCCCCCTGCTATGTACTAGTCTGCACCACTTGGAGGACAATTGTGCAGACTAATTAAACAATTGAACAATGATACACCAGCCATGGATACCTCCCCCAATCCTATGGAACAATGCCCTGAAATGGGAGCTAAGGGATATAAAAGGGCCTTTCTCCTGTCATCGGTCTGACTTTACAGGACATCAGCCCAAGGAGCATGGTTCCAGCTGATGGAATACAGATATATTCTACTGAGTATAGAAAGTAATTTGGAGAACCCAGGCTGGGACAAACAGGTCTTCTCTGTAGGTGCCCTGCAAAAACGAGGTGCTGCTGGTTGGAGTGGTTGGCCCTGGATGCCCCAAGTTGTGAGTAAGCAGAAGCGTGAGACTCACTGCACTGCAGTGTGTCACTGCACCATCTTGTATCATTGCTGGGAATGTAATATATGCTTATAACTGTTGGTGAAACAATAAAGTCTTAAAAGAATGTGTTGCCATCACCCTGTGTTTTCTGAGTAGCGTTCTGCCAACGGAGAAGTGCGTTCAGTGGGATAAGCCACTACCTGTGCAGTCTTTCTAAAGACAGCTGGACCAGCGAAGCACCCACTGACCCACTGTCTCCACAAGAGCCACTGCATATGTATATTGCAAATGCTTTCAGTCATTGTAAGAAACTGAGTCTATTCTATTTATGGTGGGTGCTGGCTGTATTATCCACCTGGCCCTCAGCTGTATCTTTTGTGAAGAATGCTAGTGCTGAACATAGAAGTTTAGCCCCTTAAATGGCACAGTTGGTAATCAGTTACTAATAGTAGCTGATTGCGCTGTATTTGGCTCAGCCTACAGCCCAATGTGCATAGGGGCCACCTGACTCTTCTCAGACAGATGATATTGGAGGAGATAAGAAATCGGCATGTCTGATTTTAGACCACCAATTTTTTGTTCTCGCCATAGAGAAGACAATAGCACTCAGCAAAGCAAGCGCACCATTCAGAAGAATGTGAGGCCCAAACATCTGTTGTTTCCCACACACTGTCATCTGCGTGACAGCAAAGAAAACACTCGCTTTGATCAGCGGTAAGATCGTTACCGCCGGTCAGAGCGCTGAGGTTCCCACGCTATCAGATAGCAGCGTGTGAGATAGCAGCTGTGACCAGCAGTAAAAAGGTTACTGCTAATCAAAGGTTTCGGCTGATGAGAGTACTCATCATCCTACATGAGTTTCACGTGTTAAGTAAGTCGCTTTCCCCTTGAGAAAGCGACTTATTTAACACGTGAAACGCGCATTGGAGTATTCTCTCAGCCTTTTTCCATCCTGAATCTACCTTCACCTTCTGGGTAAGAGGCACCTCCCTATTAGTGTGCACATACTTGCAGTTCCACTTGGCTTATAGACCCTGACTATGTTAGCAGACATACGTGGATGTGCCTTTGATCTACCCACCTACACTCTCTTGAATTTGATATGAGATGATGAAATGACCCATGGCTGGTACTTAGTCTGTCTTTGATCTGCCTCACATAATTTTTTGCACCATCAGCTGTTTTTAATGTGGATTACTTATTAAAATTTTTCTACCCTCTCCTAGTGTATCCTCACCCATCCCCTGTGGACTGTGAGCCCATGCGGGCAGGGTCCTCTCTCCTTCTGTACTCATGTGTGTCTTGTATTGCTCATGTTTATTGTACTTGTCTATATTCACTCCCTCTCACATGTAAAGCGCCATGGAATAAATGGCGCTATAAAAATGTATAATAATTATAATAATATTCCTATTCCTCCAGTTTCTTATATATCAGTGAGAACAGGTATAGGATGATGAGCGTAGTACTCTCTTCAGCCTATGCCTGTGACTGGTGATAGCTTTTTACTGCCGGTCAGAGCTGCTAGCTCATATGCTGTCATCTAACAGCGTGGGAACTGCAGTTCTCTGAGTGGCAGTAATGATCTTACTACCGATCAGAGCCATCTGTGTTTCTCACGCTGTCATACAGATGACTGCCGAACCCAAACAGTAACATGGACTTCCTGTTGAAGTCCGTGTTTGGGGTCAGTGCACGGACACTAGGTGTTTGGTCCAGACCCGGAACTTTACTGTTCTGGTTTGCCCACCGCTATTAGTGATAATTGTTAGAGTGGTTGTCAGTAACAGATATTGATGGCCTATCCACATCATAGTTCACAAATCCTCCATCACCTGCACCGCTAAGTTATTATTTGCTTTGAGGGCAGCTGGATGTAGGAGCTGCAGAGCCCAGCTCAGAGGTTTAGCTAGGGGTTCAATTCAGGGTGGGACGAAACATTTGAGTGGGCCACTAACCGGTAATCCAGAGTACAACTATGGTGCAATACCCTAATTGAGGGTATAGGGGAACCTCAGGAGATGACTGGGCTGTTAATGAAAATAAATCTATACAAAAAGACCAACACTGATATTATTGTACTGCCATACGGTGACTATATAGTGGTAGGTACCAGTCCTGCAGAACATACAAGTGATTACAGTACAGTTATAGTTAGTAACTTACAGCTGCCGTTATTTCTGATGGAATCGTTCGTTTTTTTCCTGTCTTTTCCATCTTGCCAAGATCGAGAAATGCCAGGCAGTGTTGAAAGCCAAAGATGGATTTACAAAATAATAAAAATACAAAATTAGATTTTTAGGAGCAAAACAGTAACAATGCAGTGACATGACAAGAATCTGCATAACTAATCATATGCTAAATAGTTGCAAGTCAAATTTATGTATGAGATATCCAAGGTAATTGTCTATAATGGTAGTCTCACGTTCAAAGCATTAGTGAATGCTGAGATATAGAGCCTGAAAGTCAAAAGTTCAAACGTTGCTACCTTTTTGCTCATCAGTGTAATGGCCCCCACATGGTATAATGGCATCTACAGTAGTCCCCACACTTTATGATTATCACCACAGA
The DNA here is from genome assembly GCA_033576555.1 of Oophaga sylvatica. NCBI lineage: Eukaryota > Metazoa > Chordata > Amphibia > Anura > Dendrobatidae > Oophaga > Oophaga sylvatica. The sequence goes on along the minus strand of JARQOD010000005.1, from coordinate 118,048,608 downwards.
AGCTTTCAAGCTGTATACTGGCCCCTGTATTCGCTCCCACACTGTATAACTGCCCCAACTGTAGGCTCTAAACTGTATAATGGCCCCCATGGTAAGCCCCAAACTCTAGAATAGCCGCCACATTAGGTCACACACTGTATAATGGCCCTATAGTAGTCCCAACACTGTATAATGGCCCCCAAGGTAGTCTGTACACTATAATGACCCCTAAACTGTATAATAACTCTTGCATTAGCTTCCACACCTTATGATTGGCACAACAGTAGGCCCCAAACTGTATAATGGCACTCATACTTTGAGGGCTCCCCACATATATCCCCATATATAATTACACCCACAGTAGTATTGACACTGTATAATGGTCCCCACAGTAGTCCTCACACTGTACAATGACCTCTACAGAAGTATGTACACTTTATAATGACCCCCACATTAGCCCCAAAACTGTATTAAAGCCCTCGCATTAGCTCATGTATTGTATGATTGCCCCTATGGTAGGCCCCAAACTGTATAATGGCCCTTATGCTGCATAATGGCCCCCACACTTTGAGGACACCCTACAGATGTCCTTAGAATGTATGATGGGCCCACCGACAGTATGAGAGCTCTTCGCACTGTATGTGCACAACAATATAGTTGAGAGTAGCGGTAGCTCCGGATGGGCCCCTCTGACCATGGGGCCCAGGGCAACCACCTTCTCTGCCCCTCTGGTAGCTACACTACTGGCCCAGCTTCATTCAATTGGTAGCAATTGCTAGCTACTGGGCACTTCAGAACAGCTCCTATTAGAAAGTAGCAGGTGCATATCTGCCCAAAGTGTTTAAATCTGGTGGCCGCCAGAGCAAGTAACTGCTGAAATTTTTTAGTGCTAGGTATCAGACCCCAACGATCCGATATTGATGTCTTATCCAGAGGATTGTGACTTGACAAACCCTTTAACTGTATGAAGTTTAATCAGGTTACATTGTGCATAGGCAGCTAAAGAATCATACTAATCTGAGTGCTAGTAATAGTGGAATAAAGTTTATTCCAGTCCCACGTGAATTCAAGGAACTAAAGCTTAAATGTAGCATCAATCTAATAGGGGTTGTCTAGGATAAGAAAACCATTTTGAAGAGAACCTGTCTGCAGGATTTAGCACTAGAAAGTAAAGCCATGGCCATAATGGCTCTGTGATGCTCATTATTCTGATACCTTCTGTGAAGGAATCCGATCTATGGTTGCTGAATAATCATCCTCTAAAGTTTCCATCTAATAACATCTTCTGTGCTCCTGGGCGGGCAGGTATGGACTGGGGCTTAAATTCAGCCCTGGCATTTGAAATCACACAGGCCATATTGTCCCTGTCCCCAAGCACTAGATGGGATATATTACTAATATTACCCTGGATGAAGGAAAGCAAGATTTACCACAAGACCAATATTTCTAATGATACCGGTGACCTGCTGGGGTAAGCGACAGAGTCAGCAACTTTGTTCTCCGTCACATCTCTTAACAGTATAGGTGTCTTCAGATCAATGATTCTGTTAACAAAGTAGTAGACAATGCGGCCCATGACCAGACAGGCCCTTCTGGCATTTGCCAGAATTGCCAGATGGCCAGTCCGGCCCTGCGGGCGGGCATAGGGGGTAGGGTCATCTTCTGCTTCTCTGCCCTCCACAGCCTTCTCTGTTTCTTTTACAGGTTACTGATTATTCATTGACATGCCTCCTTTTTAAAATTTCATGCCGCCATCATTGAAGTGCGCATTTTGATTCTACGGCCGGTCCTCAATAAAATGCGCCATAGGTAGATCAAGATGTCAACTGAATGACTTCTTCAATAAGCAGAAATTTTGATCTGAACATGTGCCGCCTCTTGCACCATTTTATTGAAGACCTGAAGGCCGTCCGTAGAATAATCAGTGACCTGTAAAAGAAACAGAGGAGGCTGGTGGAGGTGTAGGGAATCAGAAGAAGACCCTACCTCCTTGTCCAGCCATGATACACACCGATGCACAGAAGACGTCCTTAGATGAAAACTTTGAAGGATGATTATTCAGCAACCACTGATCGAATTCTTTCACATCAGTTATCAGATTAATCAGCATCACAGTGCCATTATGGCCACGGCTATACTTTAGAGTGCAAAAAGTACAGGTTCTCTTTAAGTAAATAGAAGCGCCAGACATTATTAATTATTATGTTAATGCATTTTTTGCTAAATAATAGCACCTTTTATTTTTAATGAAAATCTGTCACCAGGCACTTGTTAGCTATACTAATCATAGGCAAGCTACTTAGTGAACCAACACCCAAAACTACCTGTAGCAAGAATACATTGCACATAAATAGGAGTAAAGTGGCTCTCTCCTTGGCTTTCCTGTGGACTGGTTCCCATAAATCACACATTCTTTTAGTCCCTACCCCTCTCCAAGTTTAAAGCGGATCTGTCACCAGACTTCACAATACAAACTGTACAGATTATTGAATGGCTCTGAGAACTGATGATACTCGTGTATTTAGTTTGAAAATCCATGTCAGAATAGCTGAATAATCCTTATATTAAAATGAACATTTTGTGAGTCCTGATATAAAATGAAATAGTCCATGAGAACATGTGTATTTGGTCTCTGCCCACCCCCCATGTTGACTGACAGCTGCAGCTTGTAAGAAACAGTGCAAGATTTCAGCAACAGGGAGGAGGAACATTGAGGAGCTGTTAATCAGGCTAGGTGGGAAACAAATTGAGTTACATTTTCACAAAGGGATGTACTGACATTTTAGCATGGTTTTAAAAAGTACATATGGCTTCCTTACGATAATCTGATTATAGAGCTGCTTTAAAGTGTCCTTCACTGTGTTTGATAGGAACCACTAATGTATTGCTATTACTGCTATATGTGCATGTTTACAGAAATTTAATCCAGTCTTGTAGTTTATTCTCTTAAGGAAGGCTTTAGAAACCCTTTGGAAAATGACCAATTGGTCATTAAGTCCTCTGACAAAGGAGGCAACTTGGTTATTATGAACCATGCTGAGTATCATACAATGTGCCATAGTATCCTATTTGATGGATGTACTTATGAGGTCCTTATAACTGACCCTGTGGTCACCTTCAAGGAGGAACTTGGAGGTCTTCTGGAGGAGGCCTTGGGGAATAGGTTGATCCCTAAATCCGAGTTTGACTTTCTTTTGCCTAAATTCCCAATAACGGCAACATTCTATGCATTGCCAAAGATACATAAAGGGTTGGTCCCCTTGAGAGGTAGACCCATTGTCTCAGGGGTTGATTCCCTTACACAAAATTGTGGTCTTTACATTGATGAGATTTTTCGCCCATTCGTGACCTCGATCCCATCTTACCTGAGGGATACGTCAGATTTATTGATGAAACTCGAGGGCATTCACTTAGAGGAGGAGACTTGGCTGGCATCTATAGACATTGAGGCCTTGTATAGCAGTATACCACATCAACTAGGCATAAAGGGAGTGGAACATTTTTTACGGCAAAGATCTATACCCTGTAGGGAACACACTAAGTTTGTGTTATCCCTCCTTGGGTTTGTTCTTACTCACAATGCCTTTGTCTTCTACGGTAAACATTTCCACCAGCTCAGGGTCACTGCGATGGGGAGTCCCTGTGTCCCATCGTATGCGAATATGTTCCTGGGCTGGTGGGAGTAGACTATGGTATTTGGGGGTGACACCGGTTGGTGGCAAGATAGCATCGCTATGTGGTACAGATACATAGACAATGTCTTCATAGTGTGGACAGGGACCAAGGACTCTTTTGAACAGTTCATCAAGGAGCTGAATGAAAATGACATCAACCTCAGGTTAACTTTGAGATCTACAGGAGTCAACTCTCCTTTTTGGACATCTTGATTAGGAAAGAAAGTAACGGGGGTTATCCACCAACATCTATCGTAAGCCCACGAGTACGAATAGTCTTCTCCACTGGCAGAGCCACCATCCCATTCCATTAAAGAGAGGGATCCCTAAGGGTCAATTTCTTAGATTAAGAAGAAATTGTTCAAGAAATGACTCCTATCAGAATCAAGCGGGTGACATGTTCACCAGGTTCAAGGAAAAAGGGTACTCCACTCATGTCCTGGATACAGCCTTCGAATTTGCAAGAAAAGCAGATAGACAAGAGCTTTTGCAAAAACGTACCAAAACTGATCCCTCGGAGGTAGTGAGGGTCATTGGTACATTTGACCTTGGACATCACGAGGTCAGGAGAATTCTTATGAGACACTGGGAAGTTCTGAGGTCTAATCCTGATCTGAGGGACATAGTGGCGGTACGCCCTAACATTACCTTTAGAAAAGGCAGGTCTATAAAGGACATGTTGGTCCATAGTCAGTATAAAAACCTATGATGAAAGGGACCTGGTTGAACAGAAGACCCCAGGGGTTCTTTAAATGTAGAAATTGTAGCTTCTGCAAATGGATGTTACCCACCAAATCCTTCTGTAGTTCGTCAATGGCCAAGGTTTTTTTTATACACGTGACTTTTCTAATTGTAGAACAGCTGGAGTCATATATAAAGCAACATGCTCTTGCCCAAAAGATTACGTAGGAAAGACCGGACGTGAATTCAGAAGGAGGGTTGGGGAACACCTGGGCGACATCCGCAACAAGAGGGAGACCGCTCTAGCTAAGCATATGCTTTCCTGCCATGGTGGCAATTTAAATTACATCAAATTTATGATTATTGAGGTTGTGCATACTAATCCAAGGGAGGAAATACTGACAAAGCGATACTGAAGAGGGAGTGTGAGTGGATTTTTAGATTGGACTCCCGTGAACCCCAGGGGTTAAATGATCAACTTACCTTTGCCTGTTTCTTATAGCCATTGTTTTATTTGGGACCCTAAAGAGGCAGCTGAGGCTGTCAACTTTTTGTTATTAGGTATCCCTTGTAATGGGAGCCATATAAATTGTTATATGTATCTTTGTTTATCTGGTGACCATTGTTCTCCTCTTTGAAATATAAGTCCCAAATATCAAGATTTTTCCACATTTACCTATCATGTCATGATTTTAGATGGGGAGATGGAATATTATGCTGTACATCGAGCTGACAGATTTTACCTAACACCTGTTTTGTCTTCCCCTTAAAATGAATTGTTACCATTGGCTGTTAAAGACAATCTTGCTGCCCCGTTTTGCTATAATTGGAAATGGCTCTAATATATAGATTATTAGGAACAATATAAGACCGTTGTGCCTACAACAGTGGGCGTATTGAATATTATGAACTTCGTTCCCCCGGAGATCGCTGCTGTTGAGACGGAGTCATGGGTAATGCCCTTATTACATCGCTGCTGTGGGGGCGGAGCAATGGGTAACGCCTCATCTTACATCGCCACTGGGATGGAGGCTGACACTGCTGGCTACGCCCCAGACAGCATCGCCTGGTGCATCCCACTGTGACTCACTAGGGTGCCACATCACTACCACGGAGCAGGTGCACTGCTTCATCTGGAAGTGGAGGGCAAGCCTGTATAGTGAGCGGAGGTGACGTACCGTGTGCTCCCTTTGATGTTAGAAGCACGGAACAGTACGTGGACATGACTCGGGGTGTGGCTATCGGGGTGCCCACCGATTGATGGGGAACGGAAATATGGGCGGTGGCGGCATATACAAAAGGAGGGCGGTATCTATGTACCGGTTAGCTACTACACCATTCTGGAGACACATGCTATCGGCGTATCCAGCCTCCTGATGAGCCCCTCTGGGCGAAACGCGTTGAGGAGTCTATCTATGGGTTACAGGTGGCAATTGTGACAGATGAGTATTGCGGTTATTTTGAAGAGCATCTTATCTGCCTGTTATGTTGAACTGGTTTCCATATATTTGACATTGTGGGAGTTCTCATAGGAGGGTGATCAAACTATATCCTGTGGAACTATGAGGCCATTGGGCTCTGTGCAATACAAACAGTTCTTGTTTTCTCCTATTTAGGACTTGCATATCATATGCTACTTTGGATCCTGTGGAATTTTGAGGCCATTGGGCTTGTGCAATACAGTTCTTATAAAAAATTTCTAGGACTAGCACATTATCTGCCATTTCGGATCTATGATTTGCACATTATCTATTTGTCATTATATATACAATATGGGACTAATGTGAGCTATTTAAAATAGACAAGTGCGGCGACACATGCTATCATTGATATCTATTGGATCTCATATATTTTGGAATTTATACCCTAACGCCTATCATAAGTAACTGACTATAAGGTTGTTTCTGTTTAAACTTTCGTGGCATTTATTTTGGATGGTGAACATTCAGTGCTCCTATTGAGCAGACTAACTTTTTGGACAGTGGTACTCTGTCCCTATAAGCCACGTACTTGATATTTTTGTGAAGCCACGGTATCAGATATTAGGGTACCGAGTGTTTTTGCTTGGCCCACTGCGAGTGGGGGGCGTATATTTTGCAGTCCCGAAGCCAGAAAGATATCACTAACCACCCGTCACAAATGTTGTGCTCATTTTTGTTTTTAATCTTTTGGGACATAGGGTTGTCTTAGATATAGTTGGTCTATGTCTATTTTTAGCCGCTGGGTAGAGGCATTCCTTATTGGCGGTAAGGTTTAATAGGGCCCCTAGGGTCAGTCATCGAGGAGCGGGGGCGCCACAACGTTTCCCCCTAGGGTGCCAACCTCCGCGGCTAAGCAGGAGTGAGCCTAGGTATCATTCTAGGGACAACCTAGTTGTACCCAACTGTTTTAGAGGGTAATGTAACACACTGTTGATTTGGTTTTGTGTCACGTTTTTTCTTGGTGTGTAACCCATTGTGGTATTTTATCAATAAAGTATTGCCCATGGGGCATTTTATATGATTATTTGTAATTGAGGCCCCTATTTTGGATTCTGTTTTGCTATATTGTTTATTCTCTTAACCCCTTCACCCCTGGGACATTTTCCGTTTTTCATTTTTTTCCTTCCCTTCTTTAACCCCTTAAAGACCAAGCCATTTTGTAGGTTAAAGACCAGGCCAATTTTTACAATTCTGACCACTGTCTCTTTATGAGGTTATAACTCTGGAACGCTTTTACGGATCTTGGCGATTCTGAGACTGTTTTCTCGAGACATATTGTACTTCATGATAGTGGTAAAATTTCTTCAATATAACTTGCGTTTATTTATGAAAAAAACGGAAATATGGCAAAAATTTTGAAAATTTTGCAATTTTCAAACTTTTAATTTTTATGCCATTAAATCAGAGAGATATGTCACAAAAATTAGTTAATAAATAACATTTCCCACATGTCTACTTTACATCAGCACAATTTTGGAACCAAAATTTTTTTTTGTTAGGAAGTTATAAGTGTTAAAAGTTGACCAGCAATTTCTCATTTTTCCAACAAAATTTACAAAACCATTTTTTTTAGGGACCACCTCACATTTGAAGTGAATTTGAGGGGTCAATATGACAGAAAATACCCAAAAGTGACACCATTCTAAAAACTGCACCCCTCAACGTGTTCAAAGCCACATTCAAGAAGTTTATTAACCCTTTAGGTACTTCACAAGAATTGAAGCAATGTGGAAGGAAAAAATTAACATTTAACTTTTTTTCCCAAAATTTTTCTTTCGACACAATTTTTTAAAATTTTGTCAAGGGTATCAGTAGAAAATGAACCACAATATTTGTTGTACAATTTCTCCTGAGTACAGCGATACCCCATGTGTGGGGGTAAACCACTATTTGGGCGCATGGCAGAGCTCGGAAGGGAAGCAGCGCCATTTGACTTTTTTGGCTGGAATTGAGATTGGACGCCATGTCGCATTTGGAGAGTCCCTGTGTGCCTAAACAGTGGAAACCCCCCACAAGTGACCCAATTTTGGAAACTAGACCCCCAAGTAACTTATCTAAATGTGTAGTGAGAGCTTTGAACCCCCAAGGGCTTCACAGAAGGTTATAACGTAGAGCCGTAAAATTAAAAAATCATATTTGTTCCACAAAAATGATCTTTTCATCCCAATTTTTATTTTCCAAAGGATAAAAGGACCCCAAAAGTTATTGTGCAATTAGTCCTGAGTACGCTGATACCCCATATGTGGGGGTAAACCACTATTTGGGTGCATGGCAGAGCTCGGAAGGGAAGCAGCGCCATTTGACTTTTTTGGCTGGAATTGAGATTGGACGCCATGTCGCATTTGGAGAGCCCCTGTGTGCCTAAACAGTGGAAACCCCCACAAGTAACCCCATTTTGGAAACTAGACCCCCCAAGGAACTTATCTAGATGTGTAGTGAGAGCTTTGAACCCCAAAGGGCTTCACAGAAGGTTATAACGTAGAGCAGTAAAATTAAAAAATCATATTTTTTCCACAAAAATGATCTTTTCATCCCAATTTTTATTTTCCAAAGGATAAAAGGACCCCAAAAGTTATTGTGCAATTAGTCCTGAGTACGCTGATACCCCATATGTGGGGGTAAACCACTATTTGGGTGCATGGCAGAGCTCGGAAGGGAGGCAGCGCCATTTGACTTTTTTGGCTGGAATTGAGATTGGACGCCATGTCGTATTTGGAGAGCCCCTGTGTGCCTAAACAGTGGAAACCCCCACAAGTAACCCCATTTTGGAAACTAGACCCCCCAAGGAACTTATCTAGATGTGTGGTGAGAGCTTTGAACCCCCAAGGGCTTCACAGAAGGTTATAACGTAGAGCTGTAAAATTAAAAAATCATATCTTTTCCACTAAAATGATCTTTCCACCCCCAATTTTATTTTCCAAAGGGTAACAGGACCCCAAAAGTTATTGTGCAATTTGTCCTGAGTACGCTGATACCCCATATGTGGGGATAAACCACTATTTTGACGCATGGCAGAGCTGGAAAGGGAAGGAGCGCCTTTTTCAAATGCAGATTTTGATGGAATGGTCTGCGGGTGTCATGTCACGTTTGGAAAGCCCCTGATGTGCCTAAACAGTAGAAACCCCCCACAAGTGACTCCATTTTGGAAACTGGACCCCCCAGGAACTTATCTAGATGTGTGGTGAGCACTTTGAACCCCAAGTGCTTCACAGAAGTTTATAACGTAGAGCCGTGAAAATAAAAATATCATATTTTTTTCCACAAAAATAATCTTTTTGCCCCCAAATTTTTATTTTTATAAGGGTAACAGGAGAAATAGGACCCCAAAAGCTATTGTGCATTTTGTCCTGAGTACGCTGATACCCCATATGTGGGGGGGAACCACTGTGATCGCCTTACTGCGATCTTTGGGAGGCACAATGAACAAATCCACAAAAGGTGAAGAATTGGTTTTCTTTTTTGCGCCGTTCCTCGTGCGGTATTAGTGATTAGGCAACTTTATTCCTCGGATCGGTGCGATTACAGCGATACCAGATTTATACTCTTTTTTCATGTTTAGCTTCTGTCACACACTAAAATATGCTTTTTTTTGGAATAATTTTTTGTAAGAAATTTTTGCATCGCCGTATTTTGAGAGCTATAATTTTTCCATATTTCGGCCGACAGAGTTATCTATGGGCTTATTTTTTGCGGGACGAGCTGACGTTTTTATTGGTACCATATTCAGGCACATAACGTTTTTTGATCGTTTCCTATTCCGATTTTTGTGGAATCAGACTGAACAAAAACCAGCAATTCAGGAATTGTTTTTTTTTTTTTTTTTTCCTCCGTTCCGTGTGTGGTAAAATTGATAAAGCAGCTTTATTCTTCGGGTCACTACGGTTGCGGAGATTCCTCATTTATATATTTTTTTTTATGTTTTGGCGTTTTTTACACAATAAAAAATTTTATAGAAAAAATAACTATTTTTGCATCAGTTTATTCCGCGAGCTATAACTTTTTTATTTTTTCGCTGATGATGCTGTATAGCGGCTTGTTTTTTGCGGGACAAGATGACGTTTTCAGCGGTACCATGATTATTTATATCTGACTTTTTGATCGCGTGTTATTGCACTTTTTCCAAGCGGTATAAGGATACCGCTTGGAAAAAGTATAATTTACTACTTTTTGTGTTTTTTTTTACGGCTTTCACTGAAGGGGTTAACTAGGGTTACACTTTTATAGATGGGATTTTTATGGACGTGGCGATACCAAACATGTGTATGTTTTTTGTTTTTTATTTTTTTTTATTACATAAAAATGTGTATTTTTTAGGGGATTTTTTTAAAATTATTTTTTAATATTTTTTTTACAATTTTTTTAAAAAAATGATTTTTTTTAACTTGTCCCTTTATGGGACTTTCACTTTTTTTACTTTTTATTGCAGTTACAATGCATTGCAATGCTCTGGCATTGCAATGCATTGCAACTATAGTGGAAGCTGCTGTGACATGATCACAGCAGCTTTCCGTAGCTAGATGACCCGGAGGTTGTCATGACAACCCCCGGGTCATCAAGGCAGAGATCGGCCCCTGCAAATACATTGCAGGGTGCTGATCTGAGGCAGAGGGAGCTCCCGACCCTCTGCTTCCCCCCCTGAGCTCTGCGATCGCGCTCGATCGCAGCAGTCAGGGGGTTAACAGCCAGGGGCAGTGGGGGCTCCTCTCCTGGCTGTCAGTGCAGGAAGCCTGGCCACTGCAGCGCTGGCTCCTGCACTGATCGCGCTGGGGAAGCTGAAATTTCAGCTTCTCCTGTGCGATCTCTGCTGTGTTTGGTCAGTCAGATTGACTGACCAAGCACAGCGCTGTAGGTGTGGGGACCGACGGCAAAGGTCCCCACACCGCTTGCCGTGCCTGTCAGCTGTCTGTGACAGCTGTCGGCACTGATCTACCACTGCGTGTTTACACGCAGTGGTAGATCAAAGCCATGACGTGCAGAGTCCGTCCTGGTGCCGGAACTGGCACCTTGCCATGACGGACTCTGCACTTCAGTGGACATTAAGGGGTTAAAAAGCAATAACTTTTTAATTTTGTTTGTAAATATAGCCATATGAGAGCTTATTTTTTGCGGAACAAGTTGTACCTTTGAGTGACACTTTTGATTTCACCATATATTGTACTGGTAAACAGAAAAGAATTTCAAGTGTGGTGAAAAGTGCAATTCTGCAATTGTTTTTTCGTTTTCTTTATTTACCATGTTCACTGTATGGTCAAAACTGACCTGGTAAAATGATTCCCCTGGTCAGTCTGACTACATAGATACCAAACATGTATAGTTTATTTTTTATTTAAATTGTGAAAAAAAATCAGATATTTGTAAGAAAAAAAGGCTTTTGCATTTGTTGCCATTTTCCGAGAACCATAGTGTCTTCATTTTTCAGGATCTGGGGCTGGGTGAGGGCTTATTTGTTGCCCCCTGATCTGATACTTATATTAATACCATTTTGGGGTAGATAAGATGTTTTGATCGCCCGTTATTCCATTTTATTGCAATATTGTGGTGACCAACAAAATCTAATTTTTGCTTTTAGAATTTTTTTGTTACGCTGTTTACTGATCAGATTAATTTACTTTATATTTTGATAACAGTTTTGGACATTTCTCAATGCAGCAATACTAAACATGTGTATTATTTTTTTCATTACTGTTTTATGTTTTAGTGGGCAAGAAGAGGGTGATTTAAACTTTTTAAATTTTGTTAAAAACTTTTTTTTTCACGTTTTACTTTATTTAGTAAACTCCTTAGGAGACTTGATCGCCTATGCTATACACATAGCAATTTCTGTGTAGCAGAAATCATGATCTCCTATGAAGTGAGCTGGCATTCACAAGAGTATTGTAATGACAGGGATGGGGTCTTCTGCAGATCACTGGCTATCATGACATCCCATCGGCTGCCTGCACTCAATTGACAGGTGCGCCTATCTGTGAGACTTTTGACAGTGTTTGACAGAGGCATTTAATTTGCTAACAGTCACGGGTGGATCTTGGATCCAGCTGCAGCTGCCAGAGGCACTTGATGGCTGAATAAATCAGCCATCAAATGTGGGGAAAGATGCGGGTTCAGCGCTGGAGCGCACATCAAAAGCAGGAACATGACATATGATGTAAATATACGTCATTAGTCATGAAGTGTTTAAGATTGTAAGAAATTACCAAAGTTTGGTATATGAAATTATTACCATAGAAAATGATGCAAAACAATCAAATATTTGTAATATGTTCATACTGTAATTATTAAATGTGTATATTGTAATACGAGGGTTTATGTTTCTCATATTATTCCTATTATAATAAATAGACAAATACATGATATAATCGGAGTGATCAAAGGGTTTAGGTGAAAGTGCTGATGACAATGGATTTTCCACTTCCTCTGTGCGGAATCTCTGTGGACTAATTACCACTAGAAGGTTCCTGTTCCCTGCTAGTGTAAAAGGAAACATAGGGAGCCAACCCAATATATAGGAACTCCCTGTAGAACAAATAATTGCTCTAAGACTGGTTAAGACACGTGATGAGATTATCTACAAGACAGAAATTTTACAGACAGTCAATTTGCTGCAGACAGTGCACAGACAATTTATGTTTTATATATTATTTTCTTTCCATTTCTAACATAAATGTCAGATTACTGGTTTCTAGTGTTTTCTACATTTGTGGCATCATTTCAGAGTTATGGTTTGTTGTTCTTCATTTTATGTATGAATTAATGTGGACACAACAAGCAGAATGTGCACTAGACTAACAAACCAGGGACGAGGGAATCATGAAACAAAATAATTACTCTGTAAATGTGTTTTCTCTAACATATAATTCTGGTTTTAATAATTGGAAAATAGTTATGTAAGTATGAGGAGGGAAACAAATGTGGTGTTTTTTCAACTTTTCTTGTTGCAGCCATTTTTTTAAATGTCCATTGGAGAAACATATTGCAAAGTCACAATCAAAAAGAAAGAGAGAAAGACAAAATCAGAGCCAAAAAAGTAGAAAATGAAAGGTTCAAGTCCTAGCGATAATAATTATTAATAATAGGCAGTCCAAGGGTCATATCAAATGGCTATCAAGGAATTAAACAGGAGATTTCAATAACTAAGCCTGGACAACATCACACAGATCAACTCAGATAATAGCACCCCCATGTAGAATGGTGTACAATTTGTTGCAGATTTGTTCAACTTCAGCAGAAGTAACAGCAATCAGACATTTGTGGGAGAAACCAGAGTTTACTTGAGATATACAGGAACTGTACAATCAATGGAGAGGAAAAAATTATACTTATATAAGATGGCTACTGTACTAGAGTGTGACAGTTTAAACAAGAGAAACAGATACACTACATATTATTAAGCATCAACAGATACTATACAACAGTGCCACTTGCTGACACTGCTATGTAACTCTTCCAGCGTACAGTATGTCTGTAGCTTGTTGCATTTACAGTTGTGTGAAAAAGTGATTTCCTCTCCTTAAAACATAAATCAACAGTGGTTTATCACATCTTTGGAAATGTCAGTTCAAATTCCATAGCCACACCCAGATTACTGTCACACCTGTTTTCAATCAAGAAATCACTTAAATAGGACCTGCCTGACAAAGTGACGTAGACCAAAATATCCTCAAAAGCTAGACATCATGCCGTAATCCAAAGAAATTCTGAAACAATTGAGAAACAAAGTAATTGAGATCTATCACTATGGAAAAGGTTATATAGCCATTTCTAAAGCTTTGGGACGCCAATGAACCACAGTGAGAGCCATTATACATAACTGATGAAAACATTGAACAATTGTGAACCTTTCCAGGAGCGGCTGGCTGACCAAAATTACCCCAATAGCGCTGCAATGACTCATTCAAGAGGTCATAAAAGGCCCAACCACAATATCCAAAGAACTGCAGTCCTCACCTGCATCAGTTATCAGTTAAGGTCATTGTTCATGATTCAACTGTAAGAAAGAGACTGGGCAAAAATGGCCTGCATGACAGAGCTCTAAAATGAATACTACTGCTGAGCAATAAGAACATAAAGGCTCGTCTCAGTTTTGCCAGAAAACATCTTGATGATCCCCAAGAATTTTGGGAGAATACTTTGTGGGCTGACGAGACAAAAGTTTAATTTTTTGGAAGGTGTATGTCCCATTACACCTGGAGTAGAAGTAACATAGAATTTCATCAGTAAAATATGGTGGTGGTAGTGTGATGATCTGGTGCTGTTTTGCTACTTCAGGGCCACATTTTCTGTGGTAAATGGAACAATAAATTCTGCTGTCGACCGAAAAATCCAGAAGAAAAATGTCCTATCATCTGTTTGTGACCTCAAGCTAAAACATACTTAGGTTATGCATCAGGACAATGATCCAAAACACACCAGCAAGTCCACCCCTGAATAGCTTAAGAAAAGCAAAATTAAGACTTTGGAGTGACCTAGTCAAAGACCTTAATCCAATTTAGATGCCGTGGCATGACCTTAAAAAGTGGCTTATGTTTGGAAACCCTCCAATGTGACTGAATTACAACAATTCTGCAAAGGTGAGTGGGCCAAAATTCCTCTAGTGTTGTAAAAGACTCATTTCCAGTAATCGCAAATGCTTGATTGCAGTTGTTGTTGCTAAGAGTGGCCCAACCAGTTATTAGGTTTATGGGCAATCACTTTTTCACACATGACCCAGTAGGTTTGGATCTCATTTTCCCTTAATAATAAAGACCTTCATTTAAAAACTGCATTTTATGTTTACTTTTGTTATCTTTGTCTAATATTTTAATTTGATGGTGAATTGGAAATCATGAAGATAGCAAACACTTTTTCACACAACTGAATTTCAACACAATAATAAGCAATACATGAGATAACAGTGGAGATTTAAATAGAGCTCTGTGAGCAGCCATTGGCCACTGAATTCGCCATCTAAATAAATTATTGGCTGTCTCAAAGATGCTGTTCCTAATGATAGCAGTCCTGCTACTTGTGTAAGGTGTCCAGTGCGGAAGCCGTGGGTGAGCTGCTGCTCCATAATGCCCTGACACTTTACAAACAAATCATGGCTAAGTCCGTTAGTATTATGCTGTGTACATTGCATTGTACTCACTTGCAGGCCAGGAGGCCTTCACTGTAACCATGTCTCCAGTTCCAGGACCAGCCACACACACATCAGGGGACATCTGATTCATTTTAACAAACTCAACTTTACTGAACAGTTCAAGTTCATAGGTCCTTAACACGCAGTGTCAGACAACTATCAACCTCCAGTTCTTGTGTCATCAAAACAGTACATTTAAATAATTTTCTAACATTCAGCTTGGACTATCCCTACTTTAGCAGGTCCTTTTAGCCCTAGGGATTTACTAACTGGCACCACAGTATTCTTGGGATTCGCTTAGTTTCCTTCATGAGGTTCCCCATCCAGCTTCCTTTGTATGGAAGGGATTAGGGCACTATCCTCAGTGCCTCTTTTGGGTCGTAGGCCCTGGTCGTTGCAGGAAGGTCTGCAGGAAATTTGGTACTACCTCATACCACCAGAACAATATGTACATAATGTGTCTCTAGCCCATTACACTTTGAACTTGTCCTTGTCTCTCACGAAAACTCTAACTCTTCCTGTAACCAGGAAATAGTTCCCTTTTACTACTTGCTCTATCCCCCTCTCAGTCTGGGCTATTCCAAAAACATTAACTGTATCTTTCCCTACTGTACTTACAGTAACTATCTCTATCCTAAAAACTATACTATATCCTACACTAAGCTGTGTGTATCAGTTACCTTAGGCATTACATTGCAGTACACACACAGCAGAATCAGTACCTATCACACTATGCATTAGTTACATTACACTCTATACATTTTACATTTCACATGTCACCATAAAATACAGTAAAAATGCATGAAAGTATTCATACTACACAATTTGTTGTCTTCAGGGGCAGGAACACAACAGTCTCTGTCATACCGTTACAGTTGCAGTGGCTGTAAAGAGAACACTCTGCCCAGCAAGAGAAGATACAACGAAACAACAATGTCTGACAGCGGTGACTGGCTCAGTATTGGAGCAGGCAGGTTTATTATACCTATGTTGTTTTCACTGAAATACACACATATGCAGCAAAAAAACATAGAAAATATGTCAGTCGTGACATTACTGGTGAATAATATAAGGGGTGAATGAATTTTAGGCTAGATTCACACATTCCTGCGGCACAGTCCATACTTGTTGATACGTGGACTGGCTGTGGGTCTCTTGACCTCAACTTGACAGTCTCTTATATAAGTCTGTTGTGTTCTGGTTGGTCTGTGAATCATGGACCATGACCCACAGATGTGTGAATGTGGCCTTAAACTTGCTCACTCACCCTGGAAATACACTGCTCAAAAAAATAAAGGAAGCACTAAAATACCATATCCTAGATATCATTGAATGAAATATTCCAATTTCAAATCTTTATTCATTACATAGTGGAATGCGTTGAGAACAATAAAACATAAAAATGATAAATGTAAATCAAAATTAATATCCCATGGAGGTCTGGATTAGGAATAATACTCTAAATCAAAATGGAAAATCATATTACAGGCTGATCCAACTTCAGTTGAAATGTTTCAAGAGAAGGAAATGATGCTCAGTAGTGTGTGTGGCCTCCATGTGCATGTATGACCTCCCTACAATGCCTGGACATGCTCCTGATGGGGCAGCAGATGTTCTCCTGATGGATCTCCTCCCAGACCTGGATTAAAGCAGTCAACTCCTGGACAGTCTGTGGTACAACATGGTGTTGGTGGATGGAACGAGACATGATGGTTAGATGTGCTCAATTGGATTCAGGTTTGGGGAATGGGCAGGCCAGTCCCTTGCATTAATGCCTTCATTATGCAGGAGCTACTGACACACTTCAGCCACAGGAGGCCTAGCATTGTCATGCATCAGAAGGAACCCAGGGCCTAGTGCACCTGCATATGGTCTCACAAAGGATCAGAGGATCTCATCCTGGTACCTATAGGCAGTCAGGATAACTCTGGCCAGCACATGAAGGGCTGTGTGGCTCTCCAAAGAAATGCCTTCCCACAACATTAATGACACACTGCCAAACTAGTCATGCTGGAGGATGTTGCAGGCAGCAGAACCATCTCCACGACATCTCTAGACTCTGTCACGTTTCGCACATGTGCTTAATGTGAACCTTCTCATCCGTGAAGAGCACAGGGCTTCCATGTCAAAACTGCCCAACTTAGAGTTCTCTGGCAAATGCCAATCTGTTATGTTTTGGTAGCTGAGGAGAATAAGCAAAAACGGCAATACACCAGAGAGGCTGGAACCTATTGGATTGCAGTAACCTGAACTAACCACACAACTAGAGGTAGCCGTGGAGCGTTCCTACGTTGATCATAGACGCCTCGTCACAGCCTGAGAGATAACTACACCTAAAGGCAGAAAGATGAAAGCTATCTGCCCCGGAGCAGATCCCCAAAGAAAATAGGAAGCCCCCAAACATGTAATGGCGGTTAGACAAGAAGAAGCACAGACACAGACAGAAAATAGAATGAGCAAACGCTGGGGCCCAATCTGTCTAGACAGAAAAGTACAGGAAAGGATACTCACTGCAATCCAAAAAAAACCTAAAAAATACCAACTCTTCTGATTGCAAAAACACCTGAGATCACACGATCTCTAACACCTTTAATGAAGTAGGTTGGACCCAATCACAGATGGCCTGAACCTTGACCGGGT
Organism: Oophaga sylvatica; assembly: GCA_033576555.1. Classification (NCBI taxonomy): domain Eukaryota; kingdom Metazoa; phylum Chordata; class Amphibia; order Anura; family Dendrobatidae; genus Oophaga; species Oophaga sylvatica. The sequence goes on along the minus strand of JARQOD010000005.1, from coordinate 118,031,038 downwards.
CCATTTCAATAACAGACGGAGACAAAATGAATCCCAGAAATGAGACCTTCTGTACGCCAAAAAGACACTTTGATCTCTTCACATACAGTGCATTCTCTCTCAAAATCTGGAACACAGTACGAACATGTTTCACATGAGAGTCCCAGTCATTGGAAAAAATCAAGATATCATCCAAATAAACAATCAGAAATTTATCCACAAAATCCCTGAAAATATCATTCATGAAGAATTGGAAGACGGAAGGAGCATTAGTGAGCCCAAAGGCATCACTAGGTACTCAAAATGCCCCTCTGGGGTATTAAACGCCGTCTTCCATTCATCCCCGTGCTTAATACGAATAAGGTTATATGCCCCCCTGAGGTCAAGCTTAGTAAACCAACTAGCACTTTTCACCCTGGAAAACAGGTCAGAAATCAAGGGTAACGGATATTGATACTTCACAGTTATCTTATTCAAGAGACGATAATCAATACACGGCCTCAATGAACCATCCTTTTTGGCCACAAAGAAAAAACCGGCACCCAAGGGTGAAGAGGATGGTCTGATATGACCCTTCTCCAATGACTCCTTGATATAAGATCGCATAGCTTCGTGTTCAGGTACAGACAAGTTAAAAAGGCGACCTTTAGGAAATTTATCATCAGGCACTAATTCAATAGCGCAATCATAGCTCCTGTGAGGGGGCAAGGATGCAGATTTACTTTCACTAAATACATCCGAAAAATCTGTCAAAAAGTCAGGAACATCCTGAGACTAGGGAGAGGCAGAAAAAACAGGAGTGTCAGCATTAACACATTGGCAGCCTCAACTGGTCACAGATAGTGTTGAGCATTCCGATACCGCAAGTATCGGGTATCGGCCGATATTCGCGTTATCGGAATTCCGATACTTAATTCCGATACTTTTTCAATATCGTATACCGGAATCGGAAGTTCCCATAATTCTTTGAGAGGCAATGTGATTTTAGTCAGCCAATGAGGAATCCTACGAAGTGTGGGCACATCCTGTAATGCTGCGGTCATCTTAACTAATGGCATGGCTGTGATTGGCTGCTGAAATGATGTCAGAATGCACTATAAAAGGCGCCGCCGCCATTTTAGCGTCACTGTGCTGTGAATTCAGATAGGGACAGAACGCTGCTCTGCTGACTCTGAGGGACAGTTAGAGATTGCGATTTAGTGTACTGTGCTGTAGGCAGGCTATCACCAACCGCTGTGTAAAGCTTCCTTTTGCCTGCAGTGTTGTTTTAACAGCTCTGCAAGGCGTGTGTGAGTGCAGGTGACGCTGCAGTTTGCTCTGCATCCAACGCTGTCTGTAGGCATCTGCACGTGTCACTCACAGACTCTTTTTTTTTTTCTTTAGTGTAATTCTAGCTGCTCCATTCAATAGAAATTATAGTGTGATGCGCTTCCATCCGTATCCAATACATTGGTTGCAAACACTATAGAAGTAGACAAAGGAGTAGCCTTTCCCAGATTGTGGACAGTTGTGTTTCAGTGTTCACTTCAGTCTGTGTTTTTTATTTTTTGAGTGCATATCACGCTCCAGTTACTTGTTCAAGCACTGCTGCTTGTACTCTGCTGAGCGTGTCTCAGTGCCTCATCCTTTTCATTTTTCTCCAATTGGTTCTGCTCCATTCCATTTAAAATCTAATCTATTAGTGTGACGCGCTTCCATCCGTATACAATACATTGGTTGCAAACACTATAGAAGTAGACAAAGGAGTAGCCTTTCCCAGATTGTGGACAGTTGTGTTTCAGTGTTCACTGCAGTCTGTGTTTTTTTTTTTTTTGAGTGCATATCACGCTCCAGTTACTTGTTCAAGCACTGCTGCTTGTACTCTGCTGAGCGTGTCTCAGTGGCTCATCCTTTTCATTTATCTCCAATTGGTTCTGCTCCATTCCATTTAAAATAAATATAATCTATTAGTGTGACGCGCTTCCATCCGTATACAATACATTGGTTGCAAACACTATAGAAGTAGACAAAGGAGTAGCCTTTCACAGATTGTGGACAGTTGTGTTTCAGTGTTCACTGCAGTCTGTGTTTTTTTTTTTGAGTGCATATCACGCTCCAGTTACTTGTTCAAGCACTGCTGCTTGTACTCTGCTGAGCGTGTCTCAGTGGCTCATCCTTTTCATTTATTCTCCAATTGGTTCTGCTCCATTCCATTTAAAATAAATATAATCTATTAGTGTGACGCGCTTCCATCCGTATACAATACATTGGTTGCAAACACTATAGAAGTAGACAAAGGAGTAGCCTTTCACAGATTGTGAATAGTTGTGTTTCAGTGTTCACTGCAGTCTGTGAGGTATTTTTTTTTTTTTTTTTTAAATGCAGATCACGCTCCATTTACTTCTTCAACCACCGCTGCGTGTACTCTGCTGAGTGTCTGTCACTGGCTCATCCTTGTCATTTTTCTAAAATTGGTGCTGCTTTATTCTATTTAAAATAATTCAAATCTATTACAGTGACATGCTTCCATCCGTATACAATACATTGGTTGCAAACAATATAGTAGTACACAAACGGGCCTTTCACAGCTACTGAACAGTTGTGTGCACTGTTTACTGTAGTCAGAGGTTTTCATTTTTGTAGTGCAGATCCCGCTCCAGTTACTTCTTCAACCACTGTTGCTTGTACTCTGCTGAGCGTGTCTCACTGCCTCATCCTTCACATTTTTCTCGAATTGGTGCTGCTTTATTCTATTTAAAATAATTCAAATCTATTACAGTGACGTGCTTCCATCCGTATACAATACATTGGTTGCAAACAATATAGAAGTACACAAACGGGCCTTTCACAGCTACTGAACATGGGTTTTTAATTTTTAACTAAAATATGTATTTTTTCAAATGACACAAATATAAGTAATGTTGAAGAGGAATAGTCCTACATCCATTGTTTGCACAATATTACAGGTGTACATCATGTCCCTTAATCAACAATGTATTATTATATTTACTTGTATGCTTTTATTTAAAAGCCAAGAACACAGAAGGATAACCTTCGCACTGCAGCTGTTGTCAAAGTTCAACCCACATTATGCACTTCCAACATTGCAGCATTTGAGGCATGATGTGAGTTGGATTTGTCAAAGTTATGGAGTGAGAAGGTTCACCATCAGTACCCTATAGCATAAGTATGCTTTTGTGTTAGCATTTGTGTTAGACATGTGGATATCTGCCATAATATGTCACAATTATTTAGTTACAGATTTGTTACCAACACTAATCATTGAATGGTTTTAAATTTGACGTTTCACTTGTTTACAGCTTAGAAATAAGGGTGTAGCCTGATATCTATGTGTAGCACTAGCCACTTTAACATGTCATGTTTTTTTCAACATGTGTAGCTAGGTAGCAGTAATTTTTGCCGGACACACAGCAGGGGAACAGCAGGCGTTACTGAACCCCACAAACACATCATCGATTGTTTTGATCTGTGCATCCAACACTTCTGAGCCCAGGGTCAAGGAGGGTGTAGCCTGAGGCCTAGTATGAGATGTTTGAACTTTAATTTGAACTTTAATTTGGAGTTAGCAGCATTAATTTTTGTCAGACACGCAGCAGGGGAACAGCAGGCGTTACTGAACCCCACTATCACTATAGCTTGTGTATTGGCTGTGGACACGACACTTCTGAGCAGCAACTGGCAGTGTTGTAGCCCAGGGAGTATAGCTCAGGTGGTAGAAAGATGAACATAACAGGAGACATGGAAAACGTTGCCAACCAGTTAGTTAATCTGAAACCGGACAGGCAAATTCAGGCGAGATCCATGCCTAGTTCATTTTCAGAAAAGTAAGCCGTTCTACATTATCGGAGGATAGTCGCATGCAACGGTCTGTTAGTACACCACCTGCAGCAGTAAAGACGCGCTCCGATAATACACTGGCAGCAGGGCAAGCCAGCACCTCCAATGCATACTGGCTAAGCTCTGGCCATGTATCCAGCTTAGAGACACAAAAGTTGAATGGGGAAGAGCCATCTGGGAGTACACTGAGAGGGCAAGACATGTAGTCTGTCACCATCTTACGGAAATGTTGCCTCCTGCTGACTGGAGCCGTCTCGGATGGTGTAGACATTGGTGGCGCTGCCACAAAACTTCGACACATTTGGAACATACTGTTCTTGCCCTGTGCAGAGGCGCTGCTTGTGCTCCCTCTTGTTGCAGAGCTGTCTCCACTGCCTCGACGCACAGAGCTGCTTTGTAAAGCAGTAGCAGCAGCGCTCTCGGCTGGAATGGAGAACATTATGGATTGCACCAGTGTGTTTTGGTACTTCCGCATTTTACGCTCCCGGTTCAACGGTGTGATGAGGCTTTGTAAGTTGTCCCGGTAGCGAGGGTCTAGGAGGGTGTACACCCAATAATCAGACGTGGTGTGAATGTGTTCGATGCGGCGGTCGTTTCTCAGCCACTGCAGCATGAAATCAACCATGTGCTGCAGACTCCCAACTGGCCAAGAAACGTTGTCCCCTGCAAGAGGCGTCATCTCTGCCTGCTGTGCATCACCCCACCCTTGGTCTACATACTGACTAGAGCATTGTCTACCTCCCTCTGGAGCGATGTCTTCCTCCTCCATTGACTCCTCCTCATCCTCCTCACAAAGTCCTTCAAATACATAAAAATTTACAAAATTTAAAACTCAAAATTTAAAAACTTTGTATCATAATTCTGTAACATCAGTTTATGGAAACACAATAGCATTACAAAAGGATAGACAAAAACTGTACATTATGTGCTTTGTAAATACATTAAAAGTTTGTAATGGTTATGAAAATATAGACAGCGACTCTGGAGGTTCAATTGTTGATACAGCATGGTACTTTGAAAGTCCTCCAGCCCTTTGTGAGGAACCACGTTGCGCTGACTGTCCAGAAGGTGATGGAATTTGTGACTCCTCATCCTCCACCTCTTCCAAAACCTCATGCCTTAGTGCTTGCAGTGTTTTTTGAAGCAGGCAGATAAGGGGGACAGTCAGGCTGACTAGTGCATCATCTGCACTCGCCATCCGCGTTGACTCATCAAACGCACGCAAAACGTGGCAGATATCCTTCATAGAGTCCTTCGGCACTCATTACACTGGCAGTGGCTGCCCATTCATTATAGGATCCAATTCTAATTACTGGTTCTCACCAACAAAGCTCTCCACAGCGCAGCACCCCCCTACATCTCCTCCCTTATTTATATTTATCGGCCTAACCGACTGCTGCACTCTGCAAACGACCTTCGACTAACCTCTGCACTAATCCGTACCTCCCACTCCCAACTCCAAGACTTCTCCCGCGCTGCGCCAATCCTCTGGAATGCTCTACCCCAAGAAATTCGGACTATCCGCAATTTGGATGGTTTCAGGCGCTCCCTCAAAACACATTTGTTCACAGTGGCCTATCACATTCACTAATCAAAGTCATTCTATGTGTAATTCTGTGTGTGTAGCCCATTCACTATCTCCATGCATACCTCACTCCCTTAAAATGGCTGGACCATCATTGTAAAAACACCATTGTATATAAACACCTGTACTTTGTATCTCCCCCATCTCATTGTAGATTGTAAGCTTTCACCAGCAGGGGCGGCTGATTTTGCTTTAATTATTGTATTGTTAACGTTGTTACTTATGACTTGTGTTTTGAAACTGTTAAACTGTAAAGCACTGCGGAATATTATGGCGCTATATAAATAAATAATATTATTATTATTCTTATTATAGAGGCCCACTCAGTAGTGGTGAAGTGTGAACGGCGCAAATTGCGAGTTGACTGCGCCTGATGCAGCTGATCCTCCATTACTGTTGGCTGCTGCTCACACAACCGCTCCAACATATGTAACGAGGAATTCCACCTGGTGGGTACGTCACATATGATGCGATGTTCATGAAGGTGAAATCTGCGTTGCAGAGCTGCAATCAGCGATCTGGCCATGCTGGAACGTCGCAAGTGAGCGCACTCTAGGCGGACCTTGTGCAGCAGTGCATCAAGATCCGGATAGTCCCTCAAAAAACTCTGCACGACCAAGTTGAGCACATATGACAGACATGGTATGTGAGTGAGGTTGCCAAGGCCCAGAGCTGACACCAGATTTCGGCCATTGTCACACACTACCAAGCCTGCCTGTAGATTCTCTTCCAAAAACCACACGTCGCTCTCCTGCTTTATGGCATTACAGAGCTCCTGCGCTGTGTGGCTAAGATTCCCCATGGAAATTAATTTCAGGACGGCCTGTTGACATTTGGACACGGCTGTGCTCATATCGGTCGCAACAGGTAAACGTTCACGGGTCCATGTGGAGGTAGACCGTGACGGCTCCTGCAGCGATGATTCTGAGGAACTGGAGTAGGAGGAGGAATCAATGTGTACAGACTTGATTCCTGCAATCCTTGGAGTTGGCAGAACACGTACAGCGCCACTCGCAAGATCAGTACCCGGCTGCACAACATTGACCCAATGGGCAGTGAGGGAAAGGTATTGTCCCTGGCCATGGGTGTTAGAACCCTCTTGTTAGGTTTTGTTTCAGTTTGCTGGTCACATGACCTTTTTTCCCTATTTAGTCTGGCTCCGCCCTTCTGGCTTTGCTTGACTTCATTGTATTATCTACTGTTAAGCTAGCCGGGTGCTTAGGTGCCTTAATCTGTCAGTTTTGCTTGATGTTAGGATCACAAAGTATTTATTTTTCTGTTTAATTATCCATGCTACAATTTATGTTAGGAGGTGTCCACCTTTTCTCCCAGTCCCTAGATCTTGTAGGGATTACTCCCTCGCAACTATAGGTCTTCGTTCACACTAGATGAGGACTTTAGCGGGTCTGGTCGCAGGATCAGGTTCCCCGTTACATCGTAGGGATTCAGCTTAGTTGTATTGTAGGGACAGAATTCCCTTCTTTCCTTACTGGTTGTAGCAGATCATAACAATGGGTACTGCTCCACGCATCGGTGGTCAGGTGGACCTTGCTACTGAGGGCTTTTAGTAGCGCATGTTTAATTTTTCCCTCAACATGCTTTTGCAGACCAGGGACGGCTTGCCTGCTGAAATGAAATCGGCTTGGCACATTGTATTGTGGGACTGACAATGATATTCTGTTACGGAAACTGTCTGTCTCCACCAGCCTGAATCACAGCATTTCAAGGGACAGGAGTTTTGCAATGCCAGCATTCAGAGCCTGTGCTCGTGCATGGTTTGCGGAGTATGGCCGTCTTTTATCCCATGCCTGTGCTACCGATGGCTGTTTTGTGGCCTGGGAGTGTGAGGATGACAGGGAACTTGCTGCTGTGTGTGGAATAACAGTTTGTCTCTGGACAACAGTGGCCGAGGTTCTTCCATGGCGATCCTGTGAGGAAGCAGAACCAGCTGTGTGTGAGCTCGATGAAGAGGCTTCAACACAACCTGAAGATGTAGGTGCTGCTGTAGGTTGGCCTACATCTCCAGTGTGTCTTTGTAACTCAACTACGTGCTTTGTCCGCACATGTTTCCACATATTTGTGGTATTGAGGTGACTGACACTTTTAGCTATTTTTAATTTTTGATTACACAGCTTGCATTTCACATAGCAAATATCATGTGCAAGTGTGTGAAAAAAGGACCACGCAGTGCAAGTCCTGGGAGCGCACGTTTTGACTTTTGGAAGACAACTGCTCCGAACAGGTGCCAAACTGGAGGCTACAGGCAACCGAGTCTGCAGCCTAACTCTCCCTCCTGTTTGTACCGTTGGGGCAATGTCTTCCTCTATCTTCCTTCTATCACTAACCATTTCTCTAGGCCTCTCCCAGCTTTCAACCAAAGTACTGGTTCTCAGCCACAAAGCTATCCACAGTGCAGCACCCCTCCTACATCTCCTCCCTCATTTCTATCTATCGGCCTAACCGACTGCTGCGCTCTGCAAACGACTTTCGACTAACCTCTGCACTAATACGTACCTCCCACTCCCGACTCCAAGACTTCTCCCGCTCTACACCAATCCTCTGGAATGCTGTACCCCAAGAAATTAGGACTATCCACAATTTGCATGGTTTCAGGCGCTCCCTCAAAACACATTTGTTCAGAGCGGCCTATCACATTCACTAATCAAAGTCATTCTATGTATTCTGTGTAAGTGTGTGTGTGTCTCTAGCCCATTCACTATCTCCATCCCTCAGTCCCTTAAGATGGCTGGAACATCATTGTAAATGCACCATTGTATATAAACACCTATACTTTGTATCTCCCCCATCTCATTGTACATTGTAAGCTGTCACGAGCAGGGGCGACTTATTTAGCTTAAATTATTGTATTGTTAACGTTGTTACTTATGACTTGTGTTCTGAAACTGCTAAACTGTAAAGCGCTGCGGAATATGATGGCGCTATATAAATAAATATTATTATTATTCCTCTGAGCTGCTCCCACCACCTTCCTGTTCCTCATGCCATGTTGGGTCTTGGACCTCATCATCTCCACTACCCTCTTCCAACACCTGCTGTTGGGTGGTCTGCCCAGCACCATGCTCAACAGAAACTGGCACCTGGGTCTCATCATCATCAGATGCGTTCTGCGGTGTGCTGACCATCGGCACTGTCTCACCCGCCTCTTCAGATTCAGAGAGACACAGCTGTTGCGCATCACTGCATACTCCCTCTTCACATTACAGAATGCTGCTTGGCTGGGCCCCTGTTTGCAAGCCAATAGATTCTGAGAACAGAAGCAGACACTCAGCTGGCTCCTGTACAGAACTCTCTGACTGCCTGGGCAATTTGCCAGGCGGTGAAGAGACAGATGGTTGCCCAACAGTGCTGTGGTCCTGAGAGGAGGTGGAAGCAATTGAAGTCGATGCATTGGCTGACATCCAAACAACAACGGCTTCAATTTGTTCTTCCCGCAGCAGGGGGGTACTCCGAGCTCCTACAAAAGTGCGCATAAAGGAACGCTCACGGGGAAAACTGGTGGATGCTGTGTTACTGGGGGCCGCAGCAGCCACAGAATCCCCACGTCCTCTCCTGAAGAAACTCCACGACCACGTGCCTTACTCCCTGCCTTCTTCATCTTGGTAGATTGATAAAGAAAGTCTGAAAAGTTATAAGGTCTAAGTGTGGTTATTCCGCAGAGACTGCAGTGAACACTGCACACAACTGTTCACTACCCAACGCGTCTCAGCAGGAAGGCAGTCTGTGCGTCAAAACAAAGGCACAAGCATACATCCATGTACCCTGTTTATAAAGCTATATAAAAAAAATTATGTAGTAGTGACGCACACTTTATTGAGGTACAGTATTACATCGCCATTCACCATCTGTGGCTATGCAGTGTCATCTATATATACCTTATCTATCTGTTGTCATGCTTCCAAGTCGACAGTCAGCCATAAATAGCAATTTTCACTATGCACTATGCACTTTTTAAAGGTTATGTTTGTTAATAAAAATGATTATTGCCACATATTATGAGTATTACATGATGGAAATTGTATAATTTTGTATAAACTATTTAGTGACATTATTCAGCAAATGGAACATTTTAGTAATATCACAGATAACTTGTAATGCTGATGATGTTTTGAAGTCAGACATTCATTGTCTATACAATAAAAATGGTGTACATACTGTTACTTATCCATCATTAATGGATTCAGATATGTACTTGTATGCTTTTATGTACAACCGTATAGCAGATTCCTTAACTAATTTATTTTGTGGTTTGCATTGCTGTTCAACATGTTAATGTATGTGTTTATGTTTGTCAATTCTTTATTTATCTAGATATTAGTTTAAATGAAATCATCATCTTATGGTAGTAAAGGTTATCTTTCTCTTGTTTGAAGTATAGACATTTAAAATTGACAGGTAACAAGGAAATTACTTGATCTAGTATTTAAACATCCTCCTTGACCCTGGGCTCCAACACCGCCAGTTGTTGCTCGGAAGTGCTGTTAGCACAGTCAACACTTGCTCCTGTGTTACTGGGGTTCAGTAACGTCAGCTGGTCCTCGGTTGTGCCATTGGCTCTTTTCCTTCTGCTGCCCCTCCGGGTTCCAGTACCGTCAGCTGGTTCTCCGCAGTGCCTTTGGCCTAGGTGCCTCCATCTCGGTATCCGAGTTCCAGCAACGTCTGCTGGTCCTTGGTAGTGCTTTGGAGCACAGATACCTCCTGCTTAGTAACCGTGTCCCAGTAACGTCAGCTGGTCCTCGGTTGTGCCATTGGCTCTTTTCCTTCTGCTGCCCCTCCGGGTTCCAGTACCGTCAGCTGGTTCTCCGCAGTGCCTTTGGCCTAGGTGCCTCCATCTCGGTATCCGAGTTCCAGCAACGTCTGCTGGTCCTTGGTAGTGCTTTGGAGCACAGATACCTCCTGCTTAGTAACCGTGTCCCAGTAACGTCAGCTGGTCCTCGGTTGTGCCATTGGCTCTTTTCCTTCTGCTGCCCCTCCGGGTTCCAGTACCGTCAGCTGGTTCTCTGCAGTGCCTTTGGCCTAGGTGCCTCCATCTCGGTATCCGAGTTCCAGCAACGTCTGCTGGTCCTTGGTAGTGCTTTGGAGCACAGATACCTCCTGCTTAGTAACCGTGTCCCAGTAACGTCAGCTGGTCCTCGGTTGTGCCATTGGCTCTTTTCCTTCTGCTGCCCCTCCGGGTTCCAGTACCGTCAGCTGGTTCTCCGCAGTGCCTTTGGCCTAGGTGCCTCCATCTCGGTATCCGAGTTCCAGCAACGTCTGCTGGTCCTTGGTAGTGCTTTGGAGCACAGGTACCTCCTGCTTAGTAACCGTGTCCCAGTAACATCAGCTGGTACAAGATTGTGCTACAAATACAAGATACAGAACAAGAGACACAAGAACAATAAGCAGAAGATCTAAAAGCAGAAGAACATGAAGTATAAGACCAAAATGAAGAGCAAAATATATGCTCTAAATTCTAAGCAGAAGAAGACTAAGCAGTGTATGGGGGTGAGTCCGTTCCTCCTCGTGGTGCCCCTGGAAAATGCCTGCTGCTGCAGGCTAAACTGAACACGGACAAATACTGTTGTAATTTAAATCTTTTGTGACAGCAAGAACGGAAGGATGAAAAATTCATACTTTGACAGATTACAAGTACAGGATTCTCTGTCACAAATAAGAATATGATGAAGAAGATGAAGCAGAATATGAATAAGAATAATAGTTTAATAAGAAGAATATGAGTAATGTTAACAAAGATGAATAGCAAGAAGTTTAAGAAGAAGATAAAGAAGGTGAAGATGAAGAATAATTTGATGAAAAAGATGATGCTGCAGAAGATTATGAAGGAGAAAGTGTGTGAAAAGTTAAAAAGGTGAAGATGAAGAGCATGGAAGTTGTGTAATATACATATTTGCCAAAATAGAAAAAACGTTAACAACATTGTCAATTTCTTCGTCAATCCGAACATCTTTAAAAAAAAAAATATTTATGCTATTCCATTTGATTGGGTTAAACATCTATGCCTTTAATGTCTCCTCATCCTCAACCTTCCCCAATACATTCTACATTACTCTTTCTTGTTTTCCTTCATGTACAATTAACCAACAAGGCAAGAATGGGGTTTTTTTAATTTCGATATTTTGTTCCCATAGACTTACATGGGACTTCCGGCATCGGTATCGGGTATCGCCGATATTTTTTGGGTATCGGCGATACCATTCCGATTCCGATACTTTTGGATATCGGAAAGTATCGCTCAACTCTAGTCACAGACACAGATTTCCAATCCAAAACAGGATTATGAGACTGTAACCAAGGGAAACCTAGTACAATAATGTCATGCAGATTATACAGCACCAGAAATTTGCAACTCTCCTGATGATCTGGTTCAACCCTCATTATCACCTGAGTAGAAAACTGGGGTTTATTCTCCGTCAAAGGGGTAGAATCAATTCCCAGTAGGGGAATAGACTTCCGCAGGGGTATCATGGGAAACCCACAACGTTTGGCAAAGTCAAAATCCATCAGGTTAATAGCTGCTCCTGAATCAACAAAAGCCTGAGCAGAAAATGTGGACAGGGAGCAAATCAGGGTACCAGTCAACAGAAATTTAGTCTGAACACTACCCAAGACAACTGAGCGTTCAAAACGTCTTCCCCGCTTAGGGCAGACTGAAATAGCATGAGAGGCGTCACCACAGTAGAAACATAACCCATTGCGCTTTCAAAACTCATGATGCTGTGCCCCAGAAGTCACTCTATCACACTGCATGGGCTCAGAAGCTGGCTCACAAGGCAACACTATCTCACGCATACCTCTGCGCTCACACAAACGTCTGTCAATTTGAATAGCCAATGACATAGAATCATTGAGACCAGAGGGAGCAGGGAATCCCACCATAACATCCTTTACATTCTCTGACAGCCCCTTCCGAAAAAGGGCTGCCAAAGCATCATCATTCCATTTGGTCAGGACTGCCCACTTTCGGAACCTCTGAGAGTACAACTCATCGTCTTCAAGACCCTGATTTAATGCCAACAAGGTTTTCTCAGCTTGATCAGTGACATTAGGTTCATCGTACAACAACCCCAGAGCCAGAAAAAATACATCAATATCATTCAAAACAGGATCCCCAGGTGTCAGGGAAAAAGCCCAATCCTGAGGGTCGCCGTGCAGGAGAGAGATGACAATTTGAACCTGCTGTGCTGCGTTCCCTGGGAACTTAGGCTTCAAGGCAAAAAACAACTTACAGTTATTTTTAAAATTCAGAAATTTAGCCCGATCCCCCAAAAACAAATCTGGCATGGGAATCCTAGGTTCCACAACCGGCAACCCAGCAAGATAGGTAGCAATACTCCGAACCTCAGTGGCAAGCTGATCCACACGGCCAGACAACTGTGCAAGCTCCATTGAGAAAAAAAAATCCTCCTCAGCACCCAGAGAAAAAGAGGGAAAAAAATGCAACAAACAGGGAAAAAAAAAATCTCTGACAACTCTGACTTTTTTTTTCCCACACTATTTTTCCCTTCTGTGAGTACCATATAAATTTCAGTTTGGGCCGGTGATACTGTTATGTTTTGGTAGCTGAGGAGAATAAGCAAAAACGGCAATACACCAGAGAGGCTGGAACCTATTGGATTGCAGTAACCTGAACTAACCACACAACTAGAGGTAGCCGTGGAGCGTTCCTACATTGAGCCTAGACGCCTCGTCACAGCCTGAGAGATAACTACACCTAAAGGCAGAAAGATGAAAGCTATCTGCCCCAGAGCAGATCCCCAAAGAAAATAGGAAGCACACAAACATGTAATGGTGGTTAGACAAGAAGAAGCACGGACACAGACAGAAAATAGAATGAGCAAACGCTGGGGCCCAATCTGTCTAGACAGAAAAGTACAGGAAAGGATACTCACTGCAATCCAAAAAAACCCTAAAAAATACCAACTCTTCTGATTGCAAAAACACCTGAGATCACACGAACTCTAACACCTAAATCAGATCTCTGGTGTAACAAAACTAAGCCGCAGCCACTGAAAAAACAGGAAAAAGCAAATGAAGAAACAACAGTGGCTCCAGATAAACTGAGAGGAGCACAAGCCCCCGGAGGGGACCTGGCTGACCTCCACAGAAGTGCAGGGAACAAGGCAAAAAGCAAGCACAAAACTCGAAGCAGAAAATATCTTATCTGATAGCAGAAGATGCAGGCAAGACTCAGTAAACTTCCAAATGAACCAGGAACCACAATTGAGACAAGAACAATTGATCACCGGCAACCATCATGGGAGGGAACCTCCCTTATATCAGACCAGTCCGTGATCCCAGATAGCCATTCCTCGCTGAAAGGTTCATTACTGTCTGTAACCGCCAGAGGGAGCCTCTGCTCAGAAACCATCTCTAGCACATTCATAACACCAATCGCCCTGCACGGTGTTGGGCTGTAAGCACAACACTCAATTGCAGACATTGGTCGCTCATACTGCCCTCATGAAGTCTGTTTCTGAGCAGACACATGGATGTTAGTGGCCTGCTGGATTTCATTTTGAAGGACTCTTGCACTGCTCCTCCTGTTACTCCTTGCAAAAGGAGGAGGTTGCGGTCCTGCTGCTGGGTTGTTGCTCTCCTGAGGCCCAATCCACGTCTCCTGGTGTACTTGCCTGTCTCCTGGTATCTGCTCCATGCTCTGGACACTGTGTTGACAGACTCAGCTTCCATTCTTGCCACAGCTTGCATTGATGTGCCATCCTGGATGAGCTGCACTACCTGAGCAGCTTCTGTGGGTTGTAAACACTGCCTCATGCTACTGTACAGTACCTCTAGGGTGAGAGCAATGGCAAAATGCAAAAGTGACCAAAGCAACAGCCAAAAAGGATGAAAATAGACAAATGGTCTGTGGCCACCACCTGCAGAACCACTCCTTTATAGAGGTTTTCTTGCTAATTGCCTATCATTTCTACCTGTTGCCTGTTCCATTTGCATAACAGCAAGAGAAATTGATTCACAATTGTTGTTTCTTCATAAGTGGACAGGTTTATTTTGCAGAGGTATGATTGACTTGGTTAAACATTGTGTTGGTTAAATGTCCCCTTTATTTTTTATTTTTATGAGCATGTATAATGAAATGACTAACCTTATATTATTTTATTTTGTTCAGCACAACCTATTGTGATTGCTCAATTGGCCAGTGTGAAAATTACAATATGGAAATATTTTTTAGCTGAATAAAAAAGTCTGCCAATATTTTAAACAAATATTTTGAAATAAAAACCTGATTTAAATTCTATTGTTAAAATGATGACTCTGATTATCCTGTCACAGTCTACATAACAAAGCTGGCTATGGAGGTGCAGAATTGTGAAATTCCACCAAAAATTGAGATGCAAATCTTGTAAAGTAAAAAAAAAAAATCATTCTGGCTATACATCAACGTTAAAATTGTTTTTGGTTTTCATAAATTCCCTGCCCCAGGCACAGTTTGTTTTAGAAACTGCTTTACTCACTCTACCCGGATCCAGTGCCAAGATGCCGTTGTGGTCCCAGTGTCTGCTATTGTCTGCAGTGCTGATGTCCCATCAACAGCACTGCAGTCAATCAGTGAGATCAGTGGTTCTGTGTGACGCCAGTTACGGTAGTAAATATATTTATATATTACTTACTGTAAGTAAAGGGAGGTTCAACACAATCCGAAGTCAGGTCCAGGAAATGGCACAGTACAATTAAAGGGGAAGTCAGAGATGAAGTAAAATACACAGTCGAGGTCAGAAAGCCAGAGTGACAAAACAGTTACAGGAACAATGTTCCACAGGCAACAGCAAGTGTACGATTGACACTGGGGAAAGGAACTAGCATGCTTATTTAGAAGCCTGATTAAAGAAAATGAACACAGGTGATTGCAGCACAGACCCAGCACAGATAAAAAGATTATCTAAGATTGAGATATCAATGCCCTATCCTTAGAATAAGTTAACAAAATCAGACGACACCCCATTGATCAGCCAATACCCATTGCTGCAGCAGTTACTTATCCTGAACATCACAGCTCTGTACATTGTTTAGTGGTTATTGTTGAGTACTGCACATCACTTTAATGTGAGCAGAGCTGTAGTACATGAGAAAGGCCACTGTGCAGTGTATCAAGCTGTGGATGTTCCTGTTTTGTACACTATGGGCCTGATTAATCATTTGCAATTTCTTGGAAGTCACCTTTCTTTTTTGTCTTATAGTATGATCTGTGATTATCATTGATATTTTTGCACTAAATTCTTCAAAATGGAGCACTCTGTTCGTGAATTTGGGGCAGAATTTTAAAAAATGCTTGTTATTTGTTTCTTTAACTGGTATTTGTGACTTTTCAGCACCAAAAGTTGCAAGTTGCAAAAAAGCATCAAATTGAACACTCCTCCGGAATCCTTACTCAAGAGGGGGAAATGTTGTGGTCTTTTATGAAATGCATGGTAAAGGTACTGCCACACTAAGCTATCCCGCTAGCGATCTCGTTAGCGTTGCATACTAATGAGATCGCTAGCGGGATTGTTTCTATATCGCTAAATGCTGCCGCATTTAGCGATATAGTTAACGACGCTATCGCCGTTAGCGATCTTCTTAACGACTTTAGCGGTACAAAAGTACCGCTAAATCGCTAAGAAAAGGTGCCACACAGCGATTAGATACTTACCCAGCGGGAGCGCCGACGAGAAAATAGGGTCCGGAACGATTCCAGCGACGAGCGAGATCACAGCAGGAAGCTCGTCGCTGGAAGCTGCCGCACTGAACAATATCGCTAACGGGATCGCTAAATAGTGACGTTTTTTAGCGATCCCGTTAGCGATATTGTTTAGTGTGGCATACCCTTAAAAGTTACATTTCATGAATCTGTCGAACACATGTTGATAGCAAAGTTCCTGGAGTGAAAATAAAAAAGACTTAAAAAAGAAAGACAACCTAAAATATATAGAAAAAATGTATAGAGATGAAGGCACAAATATTAAAGCCACTAAAAAGGAGCAATTTACTCCAGAAAACTGGGGGCAAAGCAATGATGAATTTGTATGCTGATGTAATTATCCTAAGGATGGGTCATCAATATTCTAGGCCCTATTCTAGGCTATTATTCCATAATGTTTGTCTATAAGGGGGGAGGAAGAATGAGCGTTGAACAATCCTCGCTGCCCATTATCATCAGCTATAAGATTGTCATTAATACTGCAGATACATGGCCCTGCTTTATTAGGGTTTAAACGCCAGGCTTGTTATATGAGAAAATGTTACAATTTTACAAAACAATAATTCTACAATGTATCTCATTGTAGTACGTGCTACAAATCATTAGTTTGACGAGACAGTTTCTTTCAGCCTGACTCTGGCCATGACATGCTAGCCTTCAGCATCCAAAACTGTAACATAACCCTGCCAGATGAATTCTTGGTATGACAACTCTTTATGTCCGGCTTGCTGAGCTCTATTGATATAATCAGGGAAGCAATGTCAACAGTAATATTATCTCTAGACACTAAGCCATAGTGGAAATTTCTCAACAGGATATGCTCTGACATTGATTTAATCCAGACAAATACTTATCCAGCAGCTTGTTTCAGAAGAATGTCTTAGCAACCATGGCTAGATAATTACATATCAAAACATTTTCAGCCAAAACTATGCATGTATAATTATGTCTGAAGTGTTGGGCTCTTATGTTGTTGATTTGCTGAGATTTTTATGGTCAGACATAATAACTTTCCAGTTCACATCTGTGAACTGAATAAATTGCCAGTGGCCAATTAGACCAAAGGTTATAGACTGTAACTATTAGCATAGTACACTATGTGCCTAGGACCATGAATAGAATGATAGCAATTTTATTTTTCATTTTCTTGTATTTTTTGATTTTGCTTTTTACCCATGTAATGCTTTTCATGTATTAAAATTAGCATAGATGGAATTAGATGCTGAGAGAGAGATGCACCAGCTAAAGATAATCGCTTTGTGCAGAAAAAAAGACTTTCTTGGCCTACTTTCACACCTAGATGCTTGCATGCTCTATTTGTTTCCAGAAAGCCAGGAAACTTGTAAAAACCAATTAGACTGAGATGTAGACTGTCTACATCAGGATTCCCATACAGCTTCAGCTCAGGAGTTATTGCTCTCTACCTGTACTGCATGTAAAACAAATGAGCTGGACTTTAAGTCTGTATACAGTGGGTACAGAAAGTATTCAGACCCCTTTAAATTTTTCACTTTTTGTTTTATTGCAGTCATTTGGTTAATTCAAAAAAGTTCATTTTTTCTCAGTAATGTACACTCTGCACCCCATCTTGACTGAAAAAAACAGAAATGTAGAAATTTTTGCAAATTTACTAAAAAAGAAAAACTGAAATATCACATGGTCATAAGTATTCAGACCATTTGATCAGACACTCATATTTAAGTCACATACTGTACATTTCCTTGTGATCCTCCTTGAGATGGTTCTACTCCTTCAGCCTTCTAGTATCTGAAGGCAATTGTCTATGCTGTGAAGATACGAGATGTGCAGCATCTGAAACAATGGATACTGGAAGCCTGTGTTAGCATTTCTTCTGCGGTGTTGATATCAGTGTGTCAAGAGTGGGAGAAGAGGGTTGCATTGACAATCCAACACAATGGGCAGCACTTTGAACACATTTTATAAGTGGTCATAAACTTGTAAATAACTCATGAAAGAATAAAGTTACGTTAAAACCAAGCACACCATTGTTTTTCTTGTGAAATTCTCAATAAGTTTGATGTGTCACATAACCCTCTTCCCATTGAAAAAAATAAAGTTGGATCCAAAATGGCCAACTTCAAAATGGCCGCCATGGTCGCCACCCATCTTGAAAAGTTTTCCCCCTTCCATATACTAATGTGCCACAAACAGGAAGTTGATGTCACCAATCATTCCCATTTTATTTAGGTGCATCCATATAAATAGCCCACCCTGTGCTTTATGTGCAATATGCCAGAAATGGAAAAATCTCCCATGCTCTAAATAAAAAGTGATTCTTTACTCCATAACTATTGTAGCCGTCTTCAGCAGCTGCTCGTCTTTCTGCCTTTGGTTGTCTTCAGTAGTGATAATGCTAATTTAGGTTGAGTTCAGGTGAAGAATACTCCATTACTTTGCCTTGAGAAGATATTGGGTTGTTTTTACAATATGTTTTGGTCATTATTATCCATCTGTGCAGTGAAGCTCTCCAGATTCACATAATTTGACTGAATATGATCAGAATGTAAAACTCTATACACTTCATTTTACTTCAAATCATCCTGCTATTCCCATTTACACTAACAACACTGATGACCCAGGTCCACTGGAAGCTATTTTATTACTATTTATTTTATTCACTTATATAGAACCATTAATTTCAAAGCACTTCAAAACCATCATCATCACTGTCCCCATTGGGACTCACAATCTAAATTCCTTATCAGTATGTCTTTGGAAAGTTTGAGGAAGCTGGAGAACACAGGGGGAACCGACACAAACACTCTAATTGCCATGCCATGGCACTGCCTCCACCATATTTGACAGATGATGTAGTGTGCTTCAGAAATGAGACCTTTTCTTTTGCATCTTCATACTGTTTTCCTTCCTTCATAGTGTTAATCATCTGTACATAGAATCTTGTTCCAGTACTGAGCAGCTTTTTTTAGTGTTTTTATTGTTATTTTTTTAATAGGCTAAATCTTATCTGGACTTTCTGTCCTTGAGTGTTATCTATAATTTTGCATCATGAGATAAACTCTCTTAATTTACATTGATTAAGTAAATTGAGAGTGTTCTTGGCTTGATGCGGAGGAAACAATTCTGTGATCATCTACTAATACGTCTTTCTGGCTCCTTAACGCCTTTCGGTATTGCTGGGCGTTCACTGCAATCCTTCCTTTTATGTAAAGACCAAATTGTTTCTTTGGCCAGTTCTAACGTCTCTGCTGTCTTCCTGATAGATTTGTGCTGATTTTATGAAGTCTATTAATGGCCTCCTTCGCTTGCTTTGACACCTCTTTGGACCACAAATTGAAAGTTCTCATGGACTTCTACAATACCAACTGCAAATTCATCACTTGATATCAAATTCAGGGCATTTATCTCTTCAATCTATCTTGAAATAATGAGGTAACAGACCACACTAGGCAAGGAAATGGGTCTTCAGAAAATTGCCCAATTACTTACAGTATAGGCCTACAGTATAACAACGGAGTGACCATGTAAAAAATGTAATTACTGCACAATTAATGCTATATTTCTGTACAATACTTGAAGTAAAGCTGAAAGTCTACATTTCATGACGTTGCTTCAAATTTAATGGACTGGTGCATAATGATATGAAAACTCTATTACTGTCCAAATACTTCTAGACCAAACTTGTCTTTTCATATGGTACTTGCTTCATATACAGTGCTCAGCATAAATGAGTACATCCCCTTTGACCAGTAAGATTTTAACCAATATCTCACTGAATACAAGAACGATTAATCAAATTTTTACAAGACTGAGGTTCATAAAACATTTTTTAATCCATAATATGAAAGTAAAGTTAATATTATAACTTTCATTACAAAATCTTCAGTTGTACTCAAACTAGTTGATGTAAAAATGAATACACCCCTCATCCAAAACTGCATAATTTTTTATGACCTCCATGTTTTTTAAGGTCACTACATGCCTTTTTTTGCCATAAAAGAAGAGAGGTCCAGATGTCTAGACATACTTCTTGCACAGGGGCCCCAAGCTGTCAGTGTCTGGGATAGATTCAGAGGAGTGTGTGCAATGCAATGACACACAGCTCTGCTTTCCTCCACCCACATATGTCAGTGCTGTGAGATGAGAGCTGCAGAATGTCACATACACAGCTCTGCAACTGCTCCAGGTGCCATTATTCCTTGTTACCTGGAATAAATACAGAGTGGTGCATGTAATGTCATAACAGCACAGTTGTCCTTCCTTTGCACAATCATAGTAGCTGTCGGCAGTAAGATCTGTGTGACCTGGTTAGACTTATCAGTGTTACCACATCACACAAAGAAAATAAATTATGATCGTTCCTGTGAGGTATGTTCTTTTCTTTTCTGCATGTCATGACTTGCTCATGATTGGACAACAATACATCATGTAGTATAAAAAGTAATTGACCCAGACAGGAATCTCTGCTAACGCCCCCTTGGTTCTAGTAGAAATTATGATATAAACTTTACAAGCTAATATCTCCGCAATGAAGATGAGACGTAAAAAAAATAAAATCAATGTTTTTTTCTGATATTTATCCAGGTTATCATGATGTGGTGAGTTTAGCATGTAAACAATGGTGGAAGATTATTTTTAACTCTAATGATTTTGTGGTGTATGTCATCTTCAGGCCAAAAATGCAAAGTCCCAACATATTGTTTACTTTGAAATGTTTAGCACTTGATAGTGCTTTGATGTTTAGATAATGAGTAAGCAACACTGAGAGAAAAGATACTCTTATATTTTAGGCTAGTTTCACTCTAGCGTTCCTCAGAGCTGTGGAGGGCTGCAGACTTCCTCGTGAAGCTCCACCCACTGTTGCACCTCCTCCGGTCAGCTTTGTCTATGTCTGTATGCGGCCTGCGTACCTATCTTTAACAATGGTTATGCATGCCGTGCGGCTGTATACGGATGCCTCCGCATGCGTCGTTTTGGAGATGTGGCAAACAAAACAAATTCCAACACAGTGCGTTGAACGCTGGTCGCCGCATCGTCAAAATGACGCATGCGGACGCATCCGCATACAGCCGCACGGCCTGCGTACCCAATGTTAAAGACAGGTACGCAGGCCGCATGCAGACATAGGCGGAGCTGACCGAAGGAGGTGCGGCAGTGGGCGGAGCTTCACGGAGGATGTTCGCAGCCCTCTGCAGTTCTGAGGAACGCTAATGTGAAACCGGCCTTAGTCTTGTATTCAGAGAACTCCAACAAGTGAGATCAATCAAGTTCTACTAAAAATGGTATTGTCCATGAGGGCTCCACTAGTGGAGCAACTAGTACCTCTAAAAGACTGCCGATCGATAAACATTTACCCATTGGTAGTTTATGGTACCATGTTCACTCAGGCAGACAGCAGTACATGATGCCCATTGAACGATCTGAAATAGATTGCTCAGTGCACATAGGCTGACATTTTTCCCAGCAATGCAAGTCCTGTTTACACCTCACCATGTAGCTGAGAATCGTCAGGTGATCGGCAGAATATTTACACTGAAGGTCTGTTCATGATCATCTTTCAGTATAAATGCTGCATAAAGGGACTCTGTAAGCACAAGGTTAGTGTTCAAACCAAGTACAGACACTCGGTGCATCATGGCTTGCAATACCCCATGACTAAAAGTGAGCAGCTACAGGAAGAATATAACTTTATTTTCACCATGTTCTTGTTACACCGTCAAACATGATTAATGCTATTTATCTGCAGGTTATAAGTATATCTACTGGTATATAGTGCTTTGAAGGTGACAAGTTCCCATTAAAGGGAATCTGTCACCCTAAAATAGCCATATCAGATAAAGATATGGCTGAATAGTGCATCCCATAACTAAGCTAATGGTGGGTATCATATATCATGATACCCCCGTTTTCATATCAAAATACCTTTGTAAAGTTGGTGATTGTAGGTGTCAATCACTGCAGTCAGGTCTGGAGGTCAGCGGTTTTCATGTCCTCCCCCGCCCCCGCTCCTCGTCATCTGTTGCGTTACGCCGTCTGTGAATACCACAGACGGCGTTAGCTTCCCGAAATTGAGCAATTCAAAATACGGCCCGGCGCATGCGCAGTATGCTTTGCCCAACAGTGGGCAAAGCATAAAATGAGTACAGCGCATGCGCTAGTCTTTCCTTGTCGTCCAAGGCAAGCAGTCATTTCCGGGGCAAGGAAAGACTAGCGCATGAGCTGTACTCATTTTATGCTTTGCCCACTGTTGGGCAAAGCATACTGCGCATGCGCCGGGCCGGATTTTGATTTGCGCAATTGCGGGAAGCTAACGCAGTCTGTGGTATTCACAGACGGTGTAACGCAACAGATGACGAGGAGCGGGGGCGGGGGAGGACATGAAAACCGCTGCCCTCCGCACCTGACTGCAGTGATTGACACCTACGGATGGACTCTACATGCCTAGTTCCCACTGTGAAGCATTGAGGATGTGGTGTGATCATGTGGGGGTGCTTTGCTGGTGACACTGTTGGGGATTTATTCAAAATTGAAGCGGTGAGCTGTCCAGCTCACCCCAAACCATCTCGATTGGGTTCAGGTCTGGTGACTGTGGAGGCCAGGTCATCTGGCGTAGCACCCCAACACTCTCCTTCATGGTCAAATAGCCCTTACACAGCCTGGAGGTGTGTTTGGGGTCATTGTCCTGTTGAAAAATAAATGATGGTCCAAGTAAACGCAAACCGGATGGAATAGCATGCTGCTGCAAGATGCTGTGGTAGCCATGCTGGTTCACTATGCCTTCAATTTTGAATAAATCCCCAACAGTGTCACCAACAAAGCACCCCCACACCATCACACCTCCTCCTCCATGCTTCACTGTGGGAACCAGGCATGTAGAGTCTATCAGTTCACCTTTTCTGTGTGCAAAGCAGTAATCAAAGCAAAAGGTGGCTACTTTCAAGAATCTAGAATATAAGACATATTTTCAGTTGTTTCACACTTTTTTGTAAAGTGTAATGTATTATTCCACATGTGTTAATTCATAGTTTTGATGCCTTCAGTGTGATTCTACAATTTTCATAGTCATGAAAATACAGAAAAATCATTGAATGAGAAGGTGTGTCCAAACTTTTGGTCTGTACTGTACTCCAGAATGTTATGAAGAGTGATCAGCTTAACAGCAATTACTTGCAAAGTCAATATTTGGCTAGAAAATGAACTTTATCCCCCAAAACATATTTCAACATCATTGCAGCCCTGCCTTAAAAGGACCAGCTAACCTCTTTTCAGTGATTGCTCCATTAACACAGGTGTGGGTGTTGATGAGGACATGGCTGGAGATCAATCTGTCATGATTAAGTAAGAATGACACCACTGGACACTTTAAAAGTAGGCTGGTGCTTGGCATCATTGTTTCTCTTCTGTTAACCATGGTTATCTCTAAAGAAACACGTGCAGTCATCATTGCAATGCACAAAAATGGCCTAACAGGGAAGAGTATCGCAGCTAGAAAGATTGCACCTCAATCAACAAGGAGAGAGGTTCCATTGTTGCCAAAAAGGCTTCAGGGCGCCCAAGAAAGACCAGCAAGCGCCAACCCCGTCTCTTAAAAGTGTTTCAGCTGCGGGATCGGGCTACAAGAGCTTGCTCAGGAATGGCAGCAGGCAGGTGTGAGTGCATCTGCACGCACTGTGAGGCGGAGACTCTTGGAGCAAGGCCTGGTCTCAAGGAGGGCAGCAAAGAAGCCACTTCTCTCCAGAAAAAACATCATGGACAGACTGATATTCTGCAAAAGGTACAGGTAGTGGACTGCTGAGGACTGGGGTAAAGTTATTTTCTCTGATGAATCCCCTTTTCGATTGTTTGGGACATCAGGAAAACGCCTCATTCGGAGAAGACAAGGTGAGCGTTACCACCAGTCTTGTCTCATGCCAACTGTTAAGCATCCTGAAACCATTCATGTGTGGGGTTGCTTCTCAGCCAAGGGAATCGACTCTCTCACAGTCTTGCCTAAAAACACAGCCATGAATAAAGAATGGTACCAGAATGTCCTCCAAGAGCAACTTTTCCCAACCCTCCAAGAGCAGTTTGGCGATCAATAATGTCTTTTCCAGCATGATGGAGCACCTTGCCATAAAGCAAAGGTGATAACTAAATAGCTCAGAGAATAAAACATAGAGATTTTGAGTCCTTAGCCTGGAAACTCCCCAGATCTTAATCCCATTGAGAACTTGTGGTCAATCATCAAGAGACGGGTGGACAAACAAAAACCTAAAAATTCTGACAAAATGAAAGCATTGATTGTGCAAGAATGGACTGCTATCAGTCAGGATTTGGTCCAGAAGTTGATTGAGAGCATGCCAGGGAGAATTGTAGAGGTCCTGAAGAAGAAGGGTCAACACTGCAAATATTGACTTGCTGCATTAACTCATTCTAACTGTCAATATAAGCTTTTGTTACTCATATGTTTGCAATTATATTTTTGTCTGATAAAAACATCTGTCAAACACACATAAAAACCAGAGGGCAGCAGATCATGTGAAAATATAATATTTGTGTCATTCTCAAAACTTTTGGCCATGACTGTAGATGTACGGTAAAGTCAGGCTTCCTTAAGTCAGCCCTCAAGAGATTGACAGCTGACTTCTTGGATGTAGGAAGGTGATAGGTATATTTTGCTTGTTTAAACAAAGCAGCAAACTGTAGGAAAGTGCTGCATTTATAAAGATACTGTAGTTTTCTTTTGGGTTCCATGATCACAAGGAAAGAAAGGACAGTGCTTATATTTCAGTCTATTTTGAACTTAGGAAGAAAAGTGAATGGTAAATTTCACTTAGTGTCAGTATTTTAAGACTCTGTCCTCATCGATGGTAGATGAAAGGTTTTTTTGTTAGATGTTAGCAAAGGGCAGGAAACAGTCACAAAGGGAATACAAGTGTTCACATTACAACAAGTAGCACTTTGATGTTCAGAGTAAATAAGCAAACATCCCACTAACAGCATGAATACGAAAGTTATTTATTTCCTTTAAAAGGAGATTGATCCTAGTGTTAAGGCTAGAGATGAGCAAATTTGTTGGGAAAATGTTCGCCAATATAAATTTCAGCACGAACATTGTACATTTGGATTCGTGTTCGGATTCCCGAGCTTTTTCCCTAAAAATCAACAAAAGTTGTCCAAAGTTCGGTAAATGATCGAGTTCACTAAGAGATCTTTCAGACGTCATGTTTCTGCTAGCAGCATGGGCCACGTAATGTCCCGCCCACATGCACACTGATGACACACAGATGGCAGCTCACATCACTGTCCTATGCTTGCGATGCAAACAGCGCTAGCAGGGGATAATGTTCAGAGTTGTATTCCACTATTAACAGCGAGAGCAGGCGGTTGCTGATGGGAGTATTCATCTGCCGCCAACGGCACTACGAATAATAAAAAAAATGAAGTGGGGTTCCCCTGTATTTTTGATAACCAGTGAGGCAAAACTGACAGCTGAGGGCTGCAACCTTCAGCTGTCAGCATTAGCAAAGCTGGTTATCAAGAATAGAGGGGTCCCAATGCTGTTTTTATTAATAATTTAAAAACATAATTAAAAAAATGATTTCTGGTCCCCCCCATTTTTGACAAACAGCCAAGCTAAAGCTGACAGCTGGGGGATGGAATTCTCAGACTGGAAAGGGGCCATGGATATTGGCCCCCTTAGCCTAAAAATATCAGCCTGCAGCTACTCCAGAAAAGGTGCATCTATTAGATGCGCCAATTCTGGTGCTTTGCCCGGCTCTTCCCACTTGCCCTGTGGCAGTGGCAAGTGGGTTTCATATTTGTAGGGTTGATGTTGATTACTAACCAGTGGGCTTGATGTCACCAGACAATAAAAAAGTGACATCAGCCCCACAAATATGAACCCATGTTGCCACTGCCACAGGACAAATGGGAAAAGCTGGGCAAAGCGCCATAATTGGCGCATCTTATAGAGGCACCTTTTCTGGGGGGCTATGGGCTGCTTTACTAAATAGTAAAACAGTAAGACATTATCACAACACATGAATAACAGTAATACGCAGAGTGGTTTATAGCTAAATTGTCCGGGCGTCACATGAGAGACACATGCCCGACATAAAGGAGAGAGGAAGCAATTGAGGGTCTCTGCCACCTCCTTACAAGGGATCCGTCCTGTCAAACTAATCTGATTAGCTTCTATGAGGAGGTAACTTCCAGACTGGAGCAGGGAAACGCAGTGGATGTTGTATATATGAACTTTTCATAGGCATTTGATATGGTGCCACGCAAAAGGTTGGTATATAAAATGAGAAAAATGGGACTAGGGGAAAATATGTGTCACTTGGTTAACATCTGACTCAGTGATCGGAAACAAAGGATGGTTATTAATGTAACACACTCTGATTGGGTCACAGTTAACAGTAGGGTAACACATGCATCAGTACTGGGCCCTCTTTTTATCATATTTATGACCTTGTAGGGGGCATATAGAATTAAAATATTTGCTGATGATACTAAACTTATTTAATATTACTGAAGGCTTTGTGTAGGATAGAGGCTTGGGCTGAGAAATGGCAAATGAAATGTAATGTAGATAAATGTAGGGTTATGCACTTAGGCAGAGGAATTAAAATGTATAATTATGTACTAAATTGTAAAATACTGGGTAAAATTATAACGAAAAAAACTTGTGTGTATGGGTGAACGGCAAACTCCACCTTAGGGATCAGTGTCAGGCAGCTGCTGCCAAGACAAATAAAATAATGGGATGCATTAAAAGAGGCATAGCTGCTCAAGACAATAACATAGTTCTGACTCTATATAAGTCACTAGTGTGGCCACACTTATAATACTGTGTGCAATTTTGGTCTCCGGTGTATAAGAAAGATATAGCTGAACTAGAGCGGGTGCAGAGAAGATCGACCAAGGTTATTAAGGGAATGGTTGTACTGAAATACCAAGACAGGTTATCAAACTTGGGGTTATTCAGTTTGTAAAAACAGAGGCTTAGGGGCAATCTTATTACAATGTACAAATAATATATGAGGGTGCACTTCAAAGATTTTTCTAATGATCTTTTTCAGCTTAGGCTCGTGATAGAGACAAGGTGCATTCTCAACATCTAGAGGAAAGAAGGTTTAATCATAATCATAGACACAGATTCTTTACTGTAAAAGCAGTCAGACTTTGGACAGTTCTGCCACACGATGTTACAATAGTTGATTCACTACTAAAATTCAAGAAGGACCTGAATGCCTTTCTTGATAAATATAATAACCAAAACCAGGGGAGGAGTCCCGAGGAGATAATTTGCATATTCCCAGTGCCTTCTGGGATAAGTGAAGAGTCTCCGCGAGCTCAAGGAACACTGGATTTTGGCTGTTGCAGCTGAAAGGAGGACATCAGTAAACCAGGGGAGGAGTCCCGAGGAGATAATTTGCATATTCCCAGTGCCTTCTGGGATAAGTGAAGAGTCTCCGGAGCTCAAGGAACACTGGATTTTGGCTGTTGCAGCTGAAAGGAGGACATCAGTAAACCAGGGGAGGAGTCCCGAGGAGATAATTTGCATATTCCCAGTGCCTTCTGGGATAAGTGAAGAGTCTCCGCGAGCTCAAGGAACACTGGATTTTGGCTGTTGCAGCTGAAAGGAGGACATCAGTAAACCAGGGGAGGAGTCCCGAGGAGATAATTTGCATATTCCCAGTGCCTTCTGGATAAGTGAAGAGTCTCCGCGAGCTCAAGGAACACTGGATTTTGGCTGTTGCAGCTGAAAGGAGGACATCAGTAAACCAGGGGAGGAGTCCCGAGGAGATAATTTGCATATTCCCAGTGCCTTCTGGGATAAGTGAAGAGTCTCCGCGAGCTCAAGGAACACTGGATTTTGGCTGTTGCAGCTGAAAGGAGGACATCAGTAAACCGCGCTAGGGCGCGAGTCCCGAGGAGATAATTTGCATATTCCCAGTGCCTTCTGGGATAAGTGAAGAGTCTCCGCGAGCTCAAGGAACACTGGATTTTGGCTGTTGCAGCTGAAAGGAGGACATCAGTAAACCAGGGGAGGAGTCCCGAGGAGATAATTTGCATATTCCCAGTGCCTTCTGGGATAAGTGAAGAGTCTCCGCGAGCTCAAGGAACACTGGATTTTGGCTGTTGCAGCTGAAAGGAGGACATCAGTAAACCAGGGGAGGAGTCCCGAGGAGATAATTTGCATATTCCCAGTGCCTTCTGGGATAAGTGAAGAGTCTCCGCGAGCTCAAGGAACACTGGATTTTGGCTGTTGCAGCTGAAAGGAGGACATCAGTAAACCAGGGGAGGAGTCCCGAGGAGATAATTTGCATATTCCCAGTGCCTTCTGGGATAAGTGAAGAGTCTCCGCGAGCTCAAGGAACACTGGATTTTGGCTGTTGCAGCTGAAAGGAGGACATCAGTAAACCAGGGGAGGAGTCCCGAGGAGATAATTTGCATATTCCCAGTGCCTTCTGGGATAAGTGAAGAGTCTCCGCGAGCTCAAGGAACACTGGATTTTGGCTGTTGCAGCTGAAAGGAGGACACCAGTAAACCGCGCGCCGCTAGGCGCGCGAGTTTGGCTTATATTTCACCGCTTGATTATCTCTTGAACAATAAGAACATGGAAGAGGCCAGGAGCCATGTGGTGAGCTGCATTTCTTGCTACATGTTCATAGACTTACCAGTGGAAAAGCCAAATTTCACATGCCACAAATGCAAGCTTGTGTCCCTGTTGGAGGAAAAGTTGCAAAATCTGGAAGAGAGGTTATCTACATTGAAGACCATTAAGGAAGGTGAAGAGTTCTTAGACAGAGCAGAATTATCTCTTCATGGTACAGAAAGAGAAGAAATTCGAAGTGCAACTGAAGAAACAGAGGAATGGAAGCATGTGACCCAGAGAAGCAGGAGGATCAGGAGGCAGTCAGCACCAATTCTGCTCAGAAACCAGTACCAGGCTCTTACACAGGAGAACGATGAAGAAATACATCAGGATAAGACTTTGCCCACAAAGAGTAACCTTGTACGCCCTCAGAGTCCTCCTGAATGGAGAAAGAAAAATGTTGTGAAGAAGAAACGGAGAGTTGTTGTCATGGGGGATTCCCTGTTGAGAGGAACAGAGGCTGCTATCTGCAGACCAGATATAACCTCAAGAGAAATGTGCTGTCTTCCAGGTGCAAAAATTAAAGATGTGTCTGACAGGATATCAGGACTCTTCAGACATAAAGATGACTACCCATTCCTGCTAATACATGTGGGGACAAATGACACCACAAGAAGTGACCTGGAAACCATCTGCAGTGACTTTGAAAACTTAGGTAAGAAAGTGAAAGAACTGGGAGCGCAGGTGGTCTTCTCCTCCATCCTTCCAGTGGATGGCCATGGAACAAGGAGGTGGAATAAGATTCTGCAGGTGAACAACTGGCTACGTCGATGGTGCCGTCAGCAAGGATTTGGATTTCTGGATCACGGAGTGAATTACCTATACGATGGATTACTTGCTAGAGATGGGGTGCACCTTACGAAGACTGGAAAACATGTATTTGGAAGTCGCCTTGCTACACTCATCAGGAGAGCTTTAAACTAGAACAATGTGGGAAGGGAAGCAAAACGCCAGCAAAAGCCATACACCTGAAAAATGCTATTGAGAACTCTGCTATTAGAAGTGAAGGGGAAGAACAAAGACAAAAAAATCTACATAATAAAAATATTGAAGAAAGAGAAACCAATCACAAACTAAAGTGTTTCTATACGAATGCACAAAGCATGGGCAACAAACAAGGAGAACTGGAGCTACTAACGCAGGAGAAGAAATATGATGTCATTGGAATCACTGAGACTTGGTGGGACGATACACATGATTGGAATACAAGGCTAGAAGGTTACAACTTATTTGCAAGAAACAGACTTGATAAACGAGGAGGAGGTGTTGCATTGTATGTTAGAAAAGCGTATATCTGCACAGAGATTGAAGCTTCAGAGACTGGGAGTTCTGTGGAAACTGTTTGCGTAAGAATACAAGGACAGAACAATGGAAAGGACACCATTGTAGGCATTTACTACAGGCCGCCTGTGCAAGCTGAAGATATGGATGAACTCTTTATGCATCAAATGGCCAAGTTCTCCAAAAAATATGACATAGTGGTCATGGGAGATTTCAACTATCCAGACATTTGTTGGGAATCTCTCTCAGGCAAAACTAACAGGTCCAGGAAATTCTTATCCTCTCTTGCTGACAACTTTATCTTCCAAAAGGTAATGGAGAAAACAAGGGGATCTGCTACCTTGGATCTAATCCTCATAAACAGGGAGGAAATGGTGGAGGAGGTAAGAGTGGCTGGGACCCTAGGAGGTAGTGACCATGCTATTTTAGAATTTTGGATAACAAGAGGAGGAAGACCTGTGAAGACTCAGACGTCAAGGTTAGATTTCAGAAAGGCAGATTTTAAGGAACTCAGAAAGAGAATTGGAGGGATCCAATGGCTGGATATCCTTAAGGACAAAAATGTCCAGGAAGGATGGAAAATCTTGAAAAATGAGATTCTCAAAGCACAATCGTTAACAATTCCGAAAAGAGGGAAGAATGGGAAGCATTTAAGGAAACCAGGATGGATGAACATAGAACTTAAACACATGCTAAAAAGGAAGAAAGAAATGTTTATCAAATGGAAAGAGGGAGGCATATCTAAAGAAGAATATAATGCCGTCTGCAGAACCTGCAGGGCACAAATCAGATTATCTAAAGCTGACAATGAATTAAGGCTTGCAAGTGACGTCAAAAGCAACAAAAAAGGATTTTGGGGATACGTCAAAAGTAAAAGAAAAGTCAAAGATGCTATAGGATTTTTACAGGATGAAAATGATGAAATGGTAAGTCAGGATGTTGAGAAGGCTGAACTTTTAAATTCCTATTTTGCATCTGTTTTCTCTCAGAAAGGAAATGTAACATCAACTGATCTTCACTGTCCTATTAAAGGAATAGAAGAATCCAGGATATCTATAAACAGAAAGACAGTGAGGAAACACTTAGCTAACCTAAATGAATTCAAGTCTCCAGGTCCAGATGAATTACACCCCAGGGTACTGAAGGAGATAGCAGAAGAAATTCTTGAACCACTGTCCATAATCTTTGAAAATTCTTGGAGAACAGGAGAAGTCCCAGAAGACTGGAGAAGAGCAAATGTTGTTCCTATCTTCAAAAAGGGGAAGAAGGTGGACCCAGGGAACTACAGGCCGGTGAGTCTGACTTCTATACCAGGAAAGATCTTTGAACAAATTATTAAAGAACATGTATGCAAGTACCTGGATAAAAATGAAGTGATTAAACAGAGTCAGCATGGGTTTGTAACTAATAAGTCATGTCAGACTAACTTAATTTCCTTCTATGACAGAATCACTGACTGGGTGGATCAGGGAAATGCTGTAGATATAGTATATCTTGACTTCAGCAAAGCATTTGACAAAGTATCTCACACAATCCTTATTGAAAAAATGACTAAGTATGGAATGGACAAGGCAACTGTTAGGTGGATTCATAACTGGCTTAGTGATCGGACCCAAAGAGTGGTTGTAAATGGCTGCACATCCAGTTGGAAGAATGTCTCAAGTGGGGTACCACAAGGCTCTGTTTTGGGCCCTGTATTGTTCAACATCTTTATCAATGATTTAGATGAAGGAATTGAGGGTAAACTGATCAAATTTGCTGATGACACAAAGCTAGGAGGGGTAGCTAATACTAGAGAAGAGAGAGAGAGGATTCAAAAAGATATACATAAACTGGAGCAGTGGGCAGCAACTAACAGAATGGATTTTAACAGGGAAAAATGCAAAGTACTACATCTGGGCAATAAAAATGAAAAAAGCATATACAAAATGGGAGGAATAGGGCTAAGTAACAGCACATGTGAAAAAGACTTGGGTATACTAATTGATCACAGACTTAACATGAGTCAACAGTGTGATGCAGCAGCAAAAAAGGCAAATGCAATTCTAGGATGTATCAACAGAAGCATACAGTCTAGATCACGTGAGGTCATTATTGCCCTCTACTCCTCTTTGGTCAGACCTCATCTGGAATACTGTGTCCAGTTTTGGGCACCACATTTTAAAAAAGACATCAACAAACTGGAGCAAGTTCAGAGAAGAGCCACCAGAATGGTGACCGGTCTGCAAACCATGTCCTATGAGGAACGGTTGCAGGATTTGGGAATGTTTAGCTTGCAAAAAAGAAGACTGAGAGGAGACTTAATAGCTGTCTACAAATATCTCAAGGGCTGTCACATTGTAGAAGGATCATCTTTATTCTCATTTGCGCAAGGAAAGACTAGAAGCAATGGGATGAAACTGAATGGGAGGAGACACAGATTAGATATTAGAAAAAACTTTTTGACAGTTAGGGTGATCAATGAGTGGAACAGGCTGCCACAAGAGGTGGTGAGTTCTCCTTCAATGGAAGTCTTCAAACAGAGGCTGGATAGACATCTGTCTGGGATGATTTAGAGAATCCTGCTTTGAGCAGGGGGTTGGACCAGATGACCCAGGAGGTCCCTTCCAACTCTACCATTCTATGATTCTATGATTCTAATATTACTAGCTATGGGCAATAGATCTGTGATGGGACGTTGATCTGATTGCCGTGTGGAGTGGGGAAGGAATTTTTACCCCAATATGGAGCCATTAGTGTCTGCCCCATGAGGTTTTTGCCTTCCTCTGGATAAACATCTTAGGCTATAGGTTGAATTTGATAGACTTAAGTCTACCTTCAACCTTCTAACTATGAAACTATGCAATAAGCAGAAAATTATGTACTAATATTATTATATATTGTGACTTTCTTACTACATCTATAAAGAATAATCACTTACAGACAAGCATAGAAGTACCTATTTTATTTGCTAGTCTGCAATATGTATTTCATTTTCATGACAATTAAGGTTCTTTAAACACTAACATCTGCACCAAATATGCACCACGTTTGCACAGACAAAAAACATTTGATAAACAGTTGGAGATTTGCAGAAGCAAATTCAGTGGGAATTTTCAGCAAGATGTGCAGCAGAAACAAGTGGCTGGATCTCACAATTTTACATGCCGTCTGACTACTTCCAATTACCGGTAGCTAATTTTCAGCGTTTTAGCATGTAATCCACAAAAGAAATTAACATGCTGCAGATTATAAAATATGTGAACTTGTTATTTCACACCAACTTTTTCCAGAGCATGAAAATGGAGAGTAAAATACTTCATTTTGTAGTGTTGGTAATATTGTTGTCCATATTTTTGTATGGAATCTGTTGAACATGGCTGAAAATCAAAATGCTTAACAAAAACATAGTTTTTCAGTATGTAGGAAAAGTTACATGTCTAGAGAAAACCCACTCAAACACAGAAAGACGCAGACGTTGTGTCGGTCAAATATGAACACATCTCTTCAGGTAATAGTGAATACCACTGCTCCACCTATAGCTGAGCAATCTGGAAAATATTGATTAATCAAATCTTTTGAAATTCTAATTAAGAAGAATCACTGAATTTTTTTAAAATTCACTGTGAATCTCAATATTGCAAAATCTTTATTTGAATGAAAGATATATGTAACACATTCAGGTCTGCTAGGACTGTATTCAAGTCCTTTTGAGCTATTTAATGCAAACACAGTGCTGTCAAAGAGGTTATCTGAGAATTAGATAAAATGGCATTAATTATATTATTCAAAATGTGGCCTGATCTAGTCATGTGTCAAGACAGGTTACATTTTGATTAAATGAAGACATACAGATCCTGAGACCTGCCTCTCATCTAATAAGAGCTGTATCGCACATACCTCAGTTGGCCGATATCATGGCTGTTATATGTGAATTAATACATCTATTCCTTGCTCAGCATAATGGTGGTTGCCTGAAGCTTCTTCCTCCTCAATGTTTACTTGTTTTCCAGTTTGAAGCAGTCAATTTCCCTGTACTCCTATAAAGCTGTCAGACTGATGAAGGAAGAGAAGATGGAGAAGGACAAGGATGAGCCTCCAGATCTTCTCATCAAGCACAACATGGGATAAATCATATTTCTGGATATATCACAGATGAGCTCCTAGCTGCTAACTAAAGTATGTCTCCTCATCAAGCACAACATGGGATAAATTATATTTCTGGATATATCACAGATGAGCTCCTAGCTGCTAACCAAAGTATGTGTGGTACAGCTCTTGTCAGTTGAGACACAGGTCTCAAGAGTTTTATGTATTCTTCTGCCACATGCCTACAATGGGCTGCATTTTGAATCATATCAGGGACTCCATTTTATCTCATTCTTGGAGAACCCCTCAATGTCCTTGTGACCTCTGCATATCTGATTAGTTATGGGTAAATGATTGGTACCCAGTGGCAGCCAAAAGCCTGTGTAGTAACATATACTATATACAGAATTTCCATGCTTTATAAAATAAAAAAAAGCCTGTCCAAAAAAATATTCCTCTTACTGTTGTGATCAGACACACCATTGTAAGTCCATGACAATGACAGAATGTTCTTTCATGTGAGCCCAACTCAGAATTCACCTCCTTAGGTCTGTGGTCTATGCCACATCTGATTGAGCAGGCATGTTATAAATGATGCCTGGACTTGTTTATGGCTATCCATTCTTGTGGCAACAACACTTTCTGTGTGTCCAATCAACTTTATGCCTCCTTCACACGTCCTGATATTTCCTGTACTGAAAAACAGCACCAGTGCTATCCGTGTCAGTGTGTACGTGTGTGTCATCAGTGTGGCATCCGTGCACCGTCCATGTGAACCATTCAAGTGACACATACTGGAATTGAATGCAGAAGAGAAATGACAGATGTTTAGGTGTTAGATGTGCAAAGATAGAGATACAGGTGCATCTCACAAAATTAGAATGTCATAAAAAAAAGTTCATTTATTTCAGTTATTCAGTACAAAAAGTGAAACTCATATATTAGCGAGACTCATTACAAGCAGAGTGATCTATTTCAAGTGTTTATTTCTGTTAATGTTGATGATTATGGCTTAAAGCCAATGAAAACCCAAAAGTTATTATCTCAGTAAATTAGAATACTTTATAAAACCAGCTTGAAATAATGATTTTAAAATCTGAAATGTTGGCTTACTGAAATGTATGTTCAGTAAATGCACTCAATATTTGGTTGGGGCTCCTTTTGCATAAATTACTGCATCAATGCAGCGTGGCATGGAGGCTATCAGTCTGTGGCACTGCTGAGGTCTTATGGAAGCCAAGGTACAGTCAGGGCCAGAAATATTTGGACAGTGACACAATTTTCGCGAGTTGGGCTCTGCATGCCACCACATTGGATTTGAAATGAAACCTCTACAACAGAATTCAAGTGCAGATTGTAACGTTTAATTTGAAGGGTTGAACAAAAATATGTGTTAGAAAATGTAGGAATTGTACACATTTCTTTACAAACACTCCACATTTTAGGAGGTCAAAAGTAATTGGACAGATAAACATAACCCAAACAAAATATTTTTATTTTCAATATTTTGTGGCGAATCCTTTGGAGGCAATCACTGCCTTAAGTCTGGAACCCATGGACATCACCAAACGCTGGGTTTCCTCCTTCTTAATGCTTTGCCAGGCCTTTACAGCCGCAGCCTTCAGGTCTGGCTTGTTTGTGGGTCTTTCCCTCTTAAGTCTGGATTTCAGCAAGTGAAATGCATGCTCAATTGGGTTAAGATCTGGTGATTGACTTGGCCATTGAAGAATGTTCCACTTTTTTGCACTCATGAACTCCTGTGTAGCTTTGGCTGTATGCTTGGGGTCATTATCCATCTGTACTATGAAGCGCCGTCCAATCAAGTTTGCAGCATTTGGCTGAATCTGGGCTGAAAGTATATCCCGGTACACCTCAGAATTCATCCGGCTACTCTTGTCTGCTGTTATGTCATCAATAAACACAAGTGACCCAGTGCCATTGAAAGCCATGCATGCCCATGCCATCACGTTGCCTCCACCATGTTTTACAGAGGATGTGGTGTGCCTTGGATCATGTGCCGTTCCCTTTCTTCTCCAAACTTTTGGCTTCCCATCATTCTGGTACAGGTTGATCTTTGTCTCATCTGTCCATAGAATACTTTTCCAGAACTGAGCTGGCTTCTGGAGGTGTTTTTCAGCAAATTTAACTCTGGCCTGTCTATTTTTGGAATTGATGAATGGTTTGCATCTAGATGTGAACCCTTTGAATTTACTTTCATGGAGTCTTCTCTTTACTGTTGACTTAGAGACAGATACACCTACTTCACTGAGAGTGTTCTGGACTTCAGTTGATGTTGTGAACGGGTTCTTCTTCACCAAAGAAAGTATGCGGCGATCATCCACCACTGTTGTCTTCCGTGGGCTCCCAGGTCTTTTTGGATTGATGAGTTCACCAGTGCTTTCTTTCTTTCTCAGGATGTACCAAATTGTAGATTTTGCCACTTCTAATGTTGTAGCAATTTCTTGGATGGGTTTTTTTCTGTTCTTGCAGCTTAAGGATGGCTTGTTTCACCTGCATGGAGAGCTCCTGTGACCGCATGTTTCCTTCACAGCAAAACCTTCCAAATGCAAACACCACACCTCAAATCAACTCCGGCCCTTTCATCTGCTTAATTGAGAATGACATAACAAAGGGATTGCCCACACCTGTCCATGAAATAGCCTTGGAGTCATTTGTCCAATTACTTTTGGTCCCTTTAAAAACAGGGTGGCACATGTTAAGGAGCTGAAACTCCTAAACCCTTCATCCAATTTTAACGTGGATACCCTCAAATGAAAGCTGAAAGTCTGGACTTCAACTGCATCTGAATTGTTTTGTTTCAAATTCATTGTGGTAATGTCTAGAACCAAAATTAGATAAATGTTGTCTCTGTCCAAATATATATGGACCTAACTGTAGCTTTGATAGCAGCCTTCAGCTCATCTGCATTGTTGGGTCTGGTGTCTCTCATCTTCCTCTTGACAATTCTCCATAGACTCTCTATGGCGTTAAGGGAAGACGAGTTTGCTGTCCAATCAAGCACAGTGATACTGTTGTTTTTAAACCAGGAATTGGTACTTTTTTCAGTGTGGAACAAATGCCACGTCCTGCTGGAGAATTAAATTTCCATCTCTAATAAGCTTGTCGGCAGAGTGAAGAATGAAGTGCTCTAAAATTTCCTGGAAGACGGCTGCACTGACTTTGGTCTTGATAAAACACAGTGGACCTACAGAAGAACATGACATGGCTCCTGAAACCATCATTGATTGTGGATACTTCACACTAGACCTTGGAAATCAAGGTCCCAGAGTCTGGAGGAAGAGTAGAGAGACAGACAATCCAAGCTGCTTGAGGTCTAGCATGCATTACATGCTCACTCAATTGGGCATAAAATACATGTAAAGTCCATGGCTATAGTTATAGCTGTTGTTGACGGTGGAGTGTAACTTGTAGCAAAATGTATATGTCAAGGATTGAGACTATTGTCTCTGCCATGGGAAAGTATAAAGAAGAGATGGTTTTATTTCATAGATAATGGTGGCTGGTTGTCTTCCATTGAGGTTAAATGCCCACAAAAGGCAGTACAATCCAGGTGGTCAATTGTGAGGAACTTGGACATGTGGGAGTTCACTTTCAACACAAACAGACCACTGAAGGCATGTCTCTGGTGCATACAAAAGACTATCTGATGAGAAAACAGTGGGAGGGCAAGAAGAGTATGGAAAGCCATTGATAAGGATTAAGATGTGGCTGTTGACTATTATCAGGCAGTAGCACTTTTTGTGGATGTGAACTTGCTACTAGAGTAGAGATGAGCAAACTTGTTCGTTCGGAAAACGTTCGCCAATCTCAAATTGCACACGAACAGAGCACATTCCGATTCGTGTTTGGTTTCCCGAGAAATTTTTTTTTCAAAGTCAGTAAAATTCTGCAGAGATGTTCACACATTTTATTTCATGGGTATCAGAGGTCTGCTCTAAAGATTCACAGAATCCTGGAGTGGAAAGCAACTGCATCGATGTCCCAAATTTTTACATTTTGGTTCTGGGGCCTGACTAAGTAGGGTCCAAGCAAAATACAGACCCTCGTCACCAGAAGTTAACCTCCACAGGGTGGAGGTAATCTTGATGAGACTCAAATACCAGAGGCACACGCAGACTGTCCTGTGGTGTCAGGGCAAGAAGAGGAGGAGGGTGACTCTCAGTGCGAAGAGTGAGAGAACAGAGTATAATGATGAGGTTGTATATCACACTTGGTGTGAGCCCAAAGGCAAGCAACTGTGGCTTTGGCCAGCACCAGTCAGGTGTCTGCAGTTCACAAAGGCGGCAATGGTTGCTTAGCCTGGTCCTTTTTTGGAACTACAAAGGATGACCCAACTCACGTTATCGGCCAAATTTTCAAAAAATACTCAATAGAGCCAAAAATTACAATAATTTGACTACTACATGCATGAATCGACACATGTGTGATCAACATGCTTTAGTCTGGGAATCTCACTGCACTAATATGTGGACTAGCAGGCCTCACCAACCATCAGCCATCCAATGAACCACATCTGCTGTTTCTTCCTCCTCCATCACCGTGCCGTGTTCTCAAAAAGGTCTCTAGCTACACAAACTCCACTTTCTTACCTCTTACAGTTGAGGTGAGTGAGAGACCGTCAGCTGTTTCGGAAGTGGAGATTACTGCTGTTTTTGTTTCACCGAGCACAACACATCTCTCTCAATCCACCATAACCTCTCCATCTGCACCTCACTCACAGTCCATCAGTTTGGCCTTTTAACCATACTCCATCCTCTTTCAGCACAGCAGCCAGCCCTCGGTCCAACAGTTGTGGTCACATAAAAGAATGTTTCCTACTACACTTGCCAAATCAAAGAGCTTGAACTCCACCATCTCAAATCTGTTGGCCATGGAAATGCTGCCTTTCCACTTGGTGGATACAGATGGTTTCCGAAAGATGAAGGCCGTCACAGTCCCCTTCTATCAGTTGCCCAGTCGCCATTACTGCTCTAAGAAAGCTGTGAATGCTCTTCACCAGCATATCGCTGACAACATAATCCATTCCCTGTAAAAATACAGGGTGCATTTCACCACTGACACCTGGATTAGCAAACATGGGCAGGGGCGTTACATCTCCCTGACTGGGCACTGGGTGACTCTGGGGGCTGTGGGGTAGGCGGTCAAGGGGCTGCTCCACAAGTCTTGGAATCCCCAAGGACAATCCTCTATATCTAACACTTCCTCCAGTGTTTATGATTCCTCCACCTCCTTTAGGGCCTCCACCTGTGCCCTCAACCTCTCCCTTAATGAGACATGCACTCCAAGAGTGCAGAGAGAATTCCCCCACCTCCATACTGCACAGCCAGGGCTCACTGCAATTAGGCAGTGTTAAAATAAATGTGCCTTGAAGATCTCAGTCACACAGCTCAAGAGTTGTGGACAGCTATCCAGGCTGAGTTAGAACAATCTCTGCCTCCACTAAACCTGACGCCAGAGAAGGCCATGTGTGATAATGGTGCAAACCTAGTGGCAGCCCTATGCAATGGTAACCTCACAGACATGCCTTGAATGGCTCACATCCTCAACCAGGTGGTA
Organism: Oophaga sylvatica; assembly: GCA_033576555.1. NCBI lineage: Eukaryota > Metazoa > Chordata > Amphibia > Anura > Dendrobatidae > Oophaga > Oophaga sylvatica. The sequence goes on along the minus strand of JARQOD010000005.1, from coordinate 117,991,375 downwards.
CAGCAATTTCTCTGCCACTATCCCGGCCTTAATGTACTGTTGCAGATAGCATGGTCGCTGTGTGCTCACTTCCCTGCAGGTCATTGACTTGTATCGCTACAGAGGTCTTTCGGCCTACCGGTTAACCACTTGATTTACGATGTTCCAACATGGTGGAATTCCACTCTGCACATGTTGCAGCAACTATAGCAGCAGCAGCAGTGATGAGCCCTAGTGCAGTTTGTTCTTTTGCATAGCCTGGGCCAATGCAGAACGGATGTGGTGCAAATCACGCTTGCGGAGTGGGCATAGATGAAGGACCCCTGCACCCTTCTGCACAGTTTTAAAATGGCTACCAAGATGGTTAGCGCTGACAATGCCATCATCAGCATCACTGTTCTGGTCAGGTACATGGTGGAGCCCACTTTCAATCATCTGCGTGGGGAAGTAGTGGTAGTGGTCCCAGAAGAAGTGGTGGAAGCAGAGGAGGATGTGGAAGGGATAACAATATCTTTAGGTTCCAGATTGTTTTCAAGCAGGTGGTAGCCATGGAGGGTGGATTACAGAAGGGGGACTCATGGTACCAGACCAACTGGTAGTGAAGGTGCAGGAGCCGAGGAGCAAATTGAGGCAGATATCGAGGAAGAGGTGATGGATGCGAACAGTCAGAAGATGAATAGGATAATGATCTCTTCTCTTTTGTCAGTGGTTGGCCAAAGGGGATGGAGGAAGCAATGTTGAATGTTACCCCACCAGCAACACACCATGTACTTAGACCTCATAGAAGCGCCCGACACATGGGCACCTTCTTTCTGCGCTATGTTCAAAATTATGCATGTATTCTTAGGGCTAGAAGTAGTGCTGACTACTGGGTTGCAATTCTGTTAGATCCATGGTTCAAGAGTAAATTTTTACCAGATCACCCCCCCAGAAAGCAATGAGCTTATGCTGGAGTATCAAAACACGCTTGTAGACAATCTTAAGAGTGGTTTTCCTTAAGAAAGCTGTGAGGCTCAGAGTGTGCATCACAGTTCTATATTTACAACCCCGGGAACATCAAGGCATCATCACAAAAACATTAGCAGCAGCAGCAGTGTAAGGGGCATAAGCAATATCTGTGAGTAATTTCAAACATTTTTTAGACAGTCCATGCACCAGCAGAGCAGAGTACAAGTCTGACACATTGTGAACAACTGGAGAGGATGGAGCAGGAGTATCTTGAGCTCAATATCAATGCCATCAGGGGGAATTTGGACTCTTTTTTGGTCTTCAAAAATGGAAGAGTGGCATCTATTCAGTGCTGCTAGTGGTGTCCTGATTCATAAACACATCCGGCTGTCCCCTGAAAGTGTAGACTCGTTAACTTTCATCACAATGAACAAGTCATGAATCTCCAATTACTTTTGCACCCCAGTCGCAGACTGGGCAGGCTAGGCGATGATGTCGTTTTTATTGTCATGCATTGTTATGGCTTCTGTGCCTGCTGTTGCTACTGCTGCTGAGGTTACAAACAATTTTTTGAAATGTGAAGACTCCAAGTTGGCTTTCCATTTGGTTGGTTGCCTGTTTTGGAAGGGGTATCAAAGCCCATTATACTTATTGCACTCTGTGGAAATTGATTTCATTTGACTCGTGTGTGAAATTAATTCTTTGAAATGTGGAGAATCCAAGTTGGGTCTCCTTAATGTGTGTTGCCTGTAGCAGTAGGGTTCCTAGTGCTCAACTACCTGTGTTACTATCCTTACAATTTTCTACCAATAATACTCTATGAGACTGATGTTTGTGCCACCTGAGTGTGGCTCAAAAAAAAATATTGAGCTGTTGCATGAGGTATCAGGGCTCCCAACAAAAAAGGCTTACACCGCTCCCTTAATCACCTGGTCTAAATTGACACTTCTATTCAAAGCTCTAAATGCTGGCGCAGACCCCGATACTTCATGCATGGCCCATGGCTGACTACTTCTGTGTCACTATAAAATGTTTTTCTGTGGATCAATCAATCAGTCAACTACCTGTGTTACTTTCCTTACATTTTTCTACCAATAGTACTCTAGGAAACTGATGTTTGTGCCAAATGAGTGTGACTGGGAAAAAAATTGAGCTGTTGCATGAAGTATAAGGGCTCTCAGCAGAGAAGGCTTACACTGCTCTCTTAACCTCCAGGTCTTAACTGAGACTTCAATTCAAAGTTGTAAATGTTGACCCAGACCGTGATACCCAATGCTTGGCCAATGGCTGACTGCTGCTGTGCCAATATCAAATTTCTACTGTGGGTCAATTGATGTCACTTTTCATCAAGTCTGCCCCTAATTTGAGATGTTTGGCAAGCTCTTTGTTGCCCCTTAAGGTGTTGTACATATGTTTGGTTTTGCCTGTCATTGAATTTAATGGAGTTTGGGTACGTTCGTTGAACTGGAAGGTTCGTTCATCTCTACTCGCTATAAGAAAGACGATCACAACTTGAGCATTGCTTATCTTACTGATCAATTTTCTTTCCCCACATGAGGAGGTAATGTTGTTTCATGTGCAGATATGTAGTTCCTAGTCAATGTGTGTCATGACATCCATATTTGTATCTTATTTTCTAATAGAACATCCTTCACACTCTCATAGTTTAGTCCTCCATTAGCGTGTGAAAGAATTAACTCAGCTGTTATGCCAGTACATAGAAAAAAACACCACAACCAGCACCAAAGCTATCAAGAGCTGTTGAGCTGTATATCAATATCAGTCATGACAACACCAACTCCCGAGATTCTGGATCTTCTGGGAGCAGATCTTCCGCAGAAGTTATTTTGGCTGTACACATATTAGCTCCCAGATCTGGTTTCAAATCATTATTATTATTATTATTATTATTATTTTTATAATACATTTTTATAGCGCCATTTATTCCATGGCGCTTTACATGTGAAGAGGGGCAAATATAGACAAGTACAGTAAACATGAGCAATACAAGGCACACACAAGTACAGAAGGAGAGAGGACCCTGCCCGCATGTGCTCACTGTCTACAGGGATGGGTGAGGATACACTAGGAGAGGGTAGAGCTGGTCGTGCGGTGGTTCAGTAGACTGATGATCACTGCAGGTTGTAGGCTTGTCGGAAGAGGTGGGTCTTCAGGTTCTTTTTGAAGGTTTCCATGGTAGGCGCGAGTCTGATGTGTTGGGGTAGAGAGTTCCAGAGTATGGGAGAGGCACGGGAGAAGCTTTGTATGCGATTGTGGGAAGAAGAATAAGAGGGGAGTAGAGGAGGAGATCTTGAGAGGATCGAAGGTTGCGTGAGGGTATGTACCGGGAGACCATGTCACAGATGTATGGAGGAGACAGATTGTGGATGGCTTTGTAGGTCATGGTTAGGGTTTTGAACTGGAGCCTCTGGACGATAGGAAGCCAATGAAGGGCTTGGCAGAGAGGAGAGGCTGGGGAATAACGGGGAGACAGGTGTATTAGTCGGGCAGCAGAGTGCAGGTTGGATTGGAGTGGTGCCAGAGTGCTAGTGGGAAGGCCAGAGAGTAGGAGGTTGCAGTAGTCGAGGTGGGAGATGATGAGGGCATGCACTAGTGTTTTTGTAGTTTCATGGTTAAGGAATGCACGGATCCGGGAAATATTTTTGAGTTTGAGACGGCAGGAGGAGGCAAGGGTTTGGACTTGTGGCTTGAAAGAGTGGGCAGAGTCGAGGATCACTCCGAGGCACCGAGCATGCGGTACTGGGGAAAGTGAGCAGCCATTGACGTTGATGGACAGGTCTGGTGGGGGGGTAGAGTGAGATGGGGAAAGATGATGAATTCTGTTTTGTCCATGTTCAGTTTTAGAAAGCGAGCAGAGAAGAAAGCAGAAATAGCGGACAGTATTATTCATGACTCGGCACACAGTTGTCTCAGTAAGGAAAATATTGTGAGCTCCCTGCTCTAAAGTCTGTTTCCCACCTTTAGATTTGCACTAATTCAGATTTCTTCTGCCAGTGCCCCTACCACTACAGCTGTCAGATTTAGCAACACAGCCAGATGTTTAAATTGTGTCCTCCATCTCCTACTGCCCAATGTAAATGGTGGTACAAACATTTTTGATAATGAGGAGAAACTGTCTATGGCCATATTTACCTCATTGTAATCCATTCCTGCAGACATATACCTGCCAGATGGATTGCACACTTTTGGCCTCTGTCTTGTGAATTTGAACCTACGACAACCTTACAGTTATTGTCTGGATAAATTCCTGACAAATACTGCACAGTGTGTATATCTTTGATTGCACTTATTAAAATCAAATGCCTATAGAACTAATGACTGCCAAAATCTAGGGGGGGTCTGGTACAAGAAGCATTTTTGGGACTGTTTGAGTAAGGAGTAAGAAATTCTATCACTAGATCTAACTGGGTAATTACTAGGTAGTATAAGAGGCTGACTCTACCTCTGGCAACCAAGTGTCAATTACTTCAAGTGTCCAATGGTGCTGACTCAGTATAGGTGCTCTGTCACATGATAAAGCTTGTGAATGAGTGTAAGGGTAGGTGAGTAGAAGTCATAGATCTGTATGCTTCTTGTATGGAGGAAATTTAATGTGAAAGCTTGCACTTGTCAGCTAAAGCCACTAACAAAATATTCTACCTGCACTTTCCTTTGTGTGAGATAATATTACTGCATGAGAAAGACGATATATCCTCCCACAAACCAAAGAGCAATCTACTGAATGTGCTTGCTACGACACTTTTATGCCATCCGTTTTATTTAAGGAGCACAAAAAACAAAACACTCAACAAAATATTCCTCTTTTACAAATGTGTGCAGTTGATGTATTAGCACGGTATAAATCTACTGTTGTGCTTAGCGTCGTGTTGCATGCTCTTAAAGAAGAAGGCAAGTTAGTAAGGGGGCTGACAGGTATTATGACTACCAGTGAATTTATAGATCATGTCTTTTTTTCTAAGTTGTCTATTTAAGCATAGCAATTTTTAACATAATGATTTCCATAACCTGTGTTTATATTACATGTTATATCATTTAATTTCCCCAACCAACTTTTTTGGAGTAGCTGTCCAGACTGTGCAGTATCTCTGGTTCTTTCGGGACAGAACTGATATAATGTTAGAGCTGTACTATCATTTATAAGGCAATGAGTAGTGATGAGGGCGCGTGCTCGCCACTGCTTGATATTAGATTGAGCATTGGGGTGCTCGAGTCTGCGCCCCACATGTTTAGGGCCGGATAGACAGCTGATGAACATGCGGGGATTGCTTACCATGCACGGTAATACCGTAGCCATGTTTGCTACAGTCATTTCTGGTATGGCCGGCTGCAATCGCGTCTGGGGGTCTTATATAAGGCACACTGTGTTCAGGAAACAATTCAGGAGGGGTTGTTGTAAGAGGTATAGCATAGTTTAGAGCAGGGATATACCGTGGGTTCCGAAAGTATTCACCCCCCAGCATTTTTCTTTTTTGCTACCTCACAATCTGGAATTTAACTTTTTTTTAGGGTTTGCATCAGTTCAAATGAAGAACATGCCTACCACTGTGAACATTTAGTTTTCTTTTTATTGTGAAGCAAGCATAGGACAAAATAACTGAAAGCTCCAGCGTGCATAGCTATTCACCACCCTAAAGTCAATACTTTGTAGAACTTTCTTTTGTGGAAATTTTCAGCTGCAAGACAGTTTAGAAAATGCTCTATGATTTTTCAAATCTTGCTACTGGGATTTTTGCCCATTTCACAAAGCAAAACTGCTCCAGCAAGGTAGATGGTTTCCTCTAATGAACAGCAATCTTCAAGTCTGGCCACAAATTCTCAATTGGATTAAGGTCTGGGCTTTGACTTAGCCACATCCAAAACATTTACACGTTTCTGCTTAACCCTTACGTGTCCATCACTGCCCACTGGGATTATGTGGTGGATGCAGGGTCCACAGGGGACAGCGGCGGTGGGACAGTGCTGCCTAGCCCACGGTATAGGCAACAGTTGGCTGTAGGCGTTCGACCCTCCTCATCCTCCAGAAGCAAAAGCTCGTCGACAGAGCACAGTCGCACGAGCACTCCATCAGCAGCTGCCAGTGTTGTACGTGAGGTGTCCCACTATCGATCAGCTAGTGGTAAGTGTCAGCAGGCTGTTTTAAAGATGATGTCTTTGGGCAACAACAGACACACCACGGAGGTACTGGCCGATTACTTGCAGCGAGAAACTGAGTCATGGCTGGGCAGTCTACATCTTGAGCCAGGCAAGGTAGTCAGTGATAACGGCCGTAATTTTGTGGCGGCCATAGCCCTGGCAAAGCTCAGACACATACCTTGTCTGGCTCACACCTTGAACCTGGTGGTGCAGTGCTTCCTAAATGATTATCCGGAGTTACCAGCCCTGCTCTATAAGGTGCGAAGACTGTGTTCGCACATCCGTCGCTCGCCCGTAGACTCCAGTTGCAGCGGTCGCTGCACCTCTCCAAGCACAGCCTAATCATAGACGTTGCAAGAAGGTGGAACTCCACCATGCACATGGTTGAGAGGCTGTGCGAACAGAGGCAGGCTGTAATGCATTTGTGGGAGGATACACGGGCAGGCAGTTTGAGTGCGGACATGGAGTTGTCGGGTGTGCAGTGGTCAAAGCTGAAAGACCTCTGTAAAGTCCTTCAGTGTTTTGAGGAATGCACACGGCTGGTAAGCGCAGACAATGCCATCATAAGTATGAGCATCCTACTTATGCGTCTGCTCATGCAAACTTTGACACACATTAAGGATCAGGCGTCTGCAGGGAGGAGGAGGGAAGCCTTCATGACAGTCAGGCATTGTCTGCTCAGGGAACTGTACTGGACGAGGTGGAGGAAGAAGAGGAAGAGGAGGAGGATGAGGATGAAGTGGATGATTATTTTGGAGAGGATGATGCTTCTCAGGGGGCAAGAGAAAATGATGGCTTGCCAAGGTCAGGTACAGGGTTTGTGTGTGACTGGAGGGATGTGGAGTTGGCAGAAAGTGCTCCTCCACCCACCACTGTCAGTGCATCATTGACACCTGGAACATTGGCCCACATGTGTGATTATGTCTTGCGGATCCTAAAAAGGGACCCCGCATTGCCAAAATTATGAAGGATGATGACTACTGGTTGGCCAGCATCCTCGATCCATACTATAAAGGCAAATTAAAGAGCATCATGACACAGGAGAACCTAGAGCTAATATTGGCGAACAAACAAGCAACTCTGGTAAACCGTTTGTTAGAGGCATTCCCAGCACACAGCAGTGGTGCAGGTTCTACCATGGGCCGTACTGGGCAACATGGAAGAGGTGTTCGTGGTTCACACAGCCGAAGTGGCGTTGGAGACAGGGGTTTCATGACCATGTTGTGGTCTGATTTCTCGAGTAATCCTCACACGACTGGTAATAGTGAATCGATTGCAACAGACAGTAGACAACAGTTGTCAACTATGGTTCAAAATTACCTCTCCTCCCCTATCGATATTCTCCCTCACAGTTCTTTCCCCTTCGACTACTGGGCCTGTAAACTGGACACCTGGCCTGAATTGTCACAATATGCCTTACAGGAGCTCGCTTGCCCTGCTGGTAGTGTGCTATCAGAAAGAGTCTTCAGTGCTGCTGGATCAATCCTGACAGAAAGAAGGACCCAGCTGTCGACTCAAAATGTAGGTGATCTCACCTTCATTAAAATGAACCATGCCTGGGTTTCAAAGGATTTTGTACCACCTTCCCCTGATGATACATAGGTTGCCAGCAAAATGGCTCGCTTTGTCCTCCTCTTCCTCCGACTTCTCCAATTCCTCCATTTGCAGCTGCTGAACGTCCAGCCTACACCTCAACATATGCCAGTTTTTCCACCTCCCTAACTGGGCTGTCCCCCCCAGGGCCGACGTCAGCATGTGGCGCACCCGGGCAAGTGATGGGGCCCTGAGCAGTTGGAAGGGGCACTTCGCTGTCAAAGACACCAGAGTGCTATGAGGGGCCCTATGCCAGTTCCGGCTCCCACGAGTGTACCCCCCCTGCTTGCTCAGGGCCCCATCACTTGCAATACTTACCTCTCCCTGCTCAACCGCTCAACCAGTGACGTCTTCCGTGTTTCCTGACAGTGACGTTCAGGTCAGAAAGCGCGATGATGTCACGTCTGTGCGCCCTCTGCCTAAACAGGCACAGTGCAGAGAGCTGGAAGATGGCGACACCTCGTGTGCAACACTGGCAGCTGCGGATGGAGTGCTCGTGCGACTGCGCTCTGTCGACGAGCTTTCGCTTCTGGAGGAGGAGGAGGGTAGAACGATTACAGCCAACTGTTGACTATACCGTGGGCTTGGCAGCACTGTCACACCGTCGCTGTCCCCTGTGGACCCTGCATACACCACATAAACCCAGTGCGCAGTGATGGACACATAACAGCCCTGGCCATGCCTGCTGGTCCATGCATCTGTTGTGAGGTGCACCTTTCCACACACTGATTGTTTGATTGCATGGACAATGCGGTCTTTCACATGCAGGTGGAGGGCAGGGATGGCTTTACTAGAAAAGAAGTGCCGACTAGGTAGGTCATAAGGTAAATAAACAAGAAAGGCAGCCTCACCGTGTCCTCTTGGTATAACTCAGTCCGTCTTGCAATGTTATGGGTCTCCAACCAATAGCCGTGACTAATGCTTCACATAAGAAAATTAGTAATGGTGAGTCCCAAGAATAATAAAATCCTCAAATTTATTGAAAAAAGATTAAAAGATCATACAGGTTGGGGATACATCTCAACGCGTTTCTGGCAAACCAAAACTATCAACCGCTTTCAACCATATGGAAGGACATCATCTCTAATGATATCAGTTTGGCAATGTAGGCGTTCAAAGCCAGTGTATGCAGATGAGAGGATGAGTACTTTCTTGTACTACTCAGAGTGTCTGCTAGGGTGAGCTGGACTTGAGAGCTGCATATGGGTGAACTAGGGGTGGACATGAAGGACTGAGAGGGGGTTGGTGATGGTGATGGTGGTGGTGATGGTGATCGCCTAGATTCAGTCTTTCGTTGCAAAAACATTGTTATTCCCTGACTACTTTGGCCTTGCGACGACACCTCAACATTTCTTGCTAGTGGTGTGCTAACCTGTTGGCTTACAGTGGGGGAAGCGATGGAGCGTTCCTGGCTACCTTCAGTTGGAGCAGGTGCACATGTGCTACCTGAGGTTTTGTACTCCGTCCACGCTTGAAAGTGCATGTTCATTAAATGTCTAAGTATGCAATTGGTATTCAAATTTCTGAGATTTTTCCCTCGGCTAAAGGTCCTTCCGCACTTCTTACAGATAACCTTTGCCTCATCAATAGGATTATGGTCAAAAAAGTGCCACACTGCACTCTTCCTACTATGGTATAAATTTTCAGGGCTTGCACGCTGTGCTAATTTGACCATCTGGCCAAGCTGTCCTGCAACTCTTTTCACTTTTGGCGGGAGTGAAGAACACAAGGAAAGGGGTTGTTCCTGACCAGGATCCTGCACTGACGACTCAGTGCTTGCATTTTTTGAAACTTCAGAAGAGTAGGCGACAGAGCTGGAGGCTGTTTCGGCAATGTAAGACAAAGCCTGTTCCTGATGCTCCGGCTTTAAAAGCGGTTTACCTACTCCCAGAAAAGGGAGCCTTCCAGGCCTTTTTGAGCCAGATGATGACGCCGGCTCAACACCTCCTGCCTTGGGTGCAATTGTGCTTTTGGCACTTCCAGCAGATGCACCACCACCACCATCAGTACCAGCTGCCCCCCCATGCCCACATCCGCTGCCTCTTCCACCATACTTCCTCATGTTTGGGAAAATGTACCCAAAATACCAGCAGATATTTGGTACTGTAACAGAAGCGTACAGCTGTATACAGTCTAGGGATAATTGTAAATCTCCGTATAAATTTCAGGAGTCACACACAGACGCTCTCAGGCTCAGTATGGATTAGACAAGAATACAAAAAGCTTAAAAAGGGTACTGTATCACCAGATACCAGGTGTATGTATATAGTATAGTGAAAATATTGTAAATCTCCATATATATGTCAGGAGTCAGACACAGACGCTCTCAGGCTCAATATGCATTAGACAAGAATATAAAAAGCTGAAAAAGAGTACTGTATCACAAGCGTACAGCTGTATACAGTGTTGGGTTAATTTCAAATCTCCGTATATATTTCAGGAGTAACACACAGACGCACACGGGCTCAGTATGGATTAGACCAGATTATAAAAAGCTGAAAAAGGGTACTGTATCACCAGATACAAGGTTTATATAGTGTAGGGAAAATTTTGTAAATCTCCGTATATATTTCAGGAGTCACACACAGACGCTCTCAGGAGCAGTATGGATTAGACCAGAATGTAAAAAGCAGAAAAGGGGTACTGTATCACCAGATTCCAGGTATATATAGTATAGTGAAAATATTGTAAATCTCCGTATATATTTCAGGAGTCACACACAAACGATCTCAGGCTCAGTATGGATTAGACAAGAATATAAAAAGCTGAAAAAGTGTACTGTATCACCAGATACCAGGTGTATATAGTATAGTGAAAATATTATAAATCTCCGTATATATTTCAGGAGTCACACACAGACGCTCTCAGGATGAGCATGGATTAGACAAGAATATAAAAAGCTCAAAAAGTGTACTGTATCACCAGATACCAGGTGTATATAGTATAGTGAAAATATTGTAAATCTCCGTATATATTTCAGGAGTCACACATAGTGTTGAGCGATACGATACTGCAAATATCGGTTATCGGCCGATATTAGCTCTATCGGCCTTTCGATAATTTGTTTCGATATTTTCGTCTTATCGAATACCGGAATCGGATTTGTCACTGTCACTGTGAGTGTCCGTCGGTCGGGTCTGTCAGGAGTCAGCGGCACTTACCTGGCAGAAGATCTCCGGCGGTCACGTCCTGGACTGCTTGATGGCGCCATTATCTTCTCCCTGGCGGTCACATGCAGTTTTTCGCGATAACTGCAGTGACTGCAGGGTAATCCCGGCCGTAAACCAGTCCGATGACGTCACCGCCGGGGAAGCAGGTAATCAGCTGTGCTGCGCCGGGATGACAGGCTCTGCCTGTCATTCTGATGTAGCAGAGCTGGATCGTCGTGGGACGCTCGTTACTATGGACTGCGTCGGTCAGGTGGTATACTTTTTTTTTTTTTTTTCATTTTTTTACAGGAGATCGATGGTGTCACAGGATGAGACTGTAATAAAAGTAATGAAAACTGTGTTTTGTTTTTTTTTATATTAAATTAAAAAACTTTTTTATGAACATTCACCCGTCCGGGTACATAAACAATTTAACTATTTACATACAGGGACCCTGTCCGGGTTATTTATAATTCTTTGGCAGGGGTGTTCCAGGTACCACCTGGTACTCTTCTGATGCTTGCCAAACATCCGAGGCACCAAGGACCACCAGGACCTGATGACGTCGTGTGGCCTGTACAGTCAAGTCGTGACCCGCTATCTGGGTCTGTGTGGCCACCTCTTTCATCTCCCTCCGGGTCTGGAACCCTATGTCCCGGACTGAACGAACCCCAGGGGGCCTAACAGGCGCCGGGTACGGGCCAGCTATACTTATCATGTCCACAGCTGGGGCTGCTGAGGAGACCACTGAGGGAGGCTTGGGGATTTACGGCATGGGGTGGGCACTTTTGCAGAGGCCTGGATGTGGGAGGCTGAAGGCTCCGAGGGTCTCACAGGTTCCTGACACTCTGGGGAGTAGGGGTCGCACCTGGTAACATTTAGGGCGTACCATCCATTGTAACCCCAGTGTCGGGTGTAAGTCACCAAGTCTCCTGGCAACAGGTCCCTCCCGGGTGTCCTTCTGGGAGGTGAGCCTCCACGTCCCGCCGGTTCACAAAAACTTCTAAATAAAGTCCAGGCTCCTGGATGAAGCCCCAACCAGCTTTCAATTTAAAGCTCCGTACTGCACCCTTACGCCGCGGCTCCCACAGGGTTCCTTTATCCTTTCTCATCCGGTCCTTATCTGCCCGGTCCTTCTCCAGGTTACGTTGCCGAAGCTTTTGGGTTTCTCGCTGCTCCCTTTGTCGCTCTGCTTCCCGCTCCCAACGTCTCCACTCTTCCTCCTGACGCCGGTTGAAATTCTCCTCCACCAGCAGCTCCATGTCTCCACCATCAAATGCCAGCTTACAGTGTCCGGTTTGCGGCAGCTCTCCTGGCGCCCCCAGTCCTGGCGGCGCTCACCTGCGGAGGAAGCAGCCGGCTCTGGAACAGATGACAGTCGGGGCTCCGGTACAGGCAGGTAGTGCTCTGGTGCCTGCGCGGCCTCCTCCATGAGGACGGGTGTCGCTTCTTCTGTCTCAGCGACGGGGGCAGACAGCGGGATCTGGGGTGCTGCCGGTGCAGAGTTTTTTGCACGAACGGGTGCCTCCACTGCGACAACGTCAACCGGATCACATTGCAAGGGCTCCTCTACTAGAATGGGTGCCTCACCTTCCGGTACAGACACTTCAGGTAAGAGGGATTGGCGCCGCTCCAAGTTTAGTTTTAGGGCACGCCAGCTGGCTTCCATCCTGGCGACCTCCTCCCGGTGCCGGGCCAGGCCTCTTAGGGTATCCTCCGCTTCTTGCAGCGTAGGAGGGTTTCCAGGCCGGGTGCCCAACGGTGGTTCCGTGGCGATCGGGTCGCTTCCGTGGGGGGAGAGCTCTGACTGCTCCATCCCTTCACACTTCTGCTCGTGTCCATTAGCCATATCTGCCAAGTCACATGTGTCATTAGCATCTGGAGAGGGCCCCTCTTTTGTAGGGAGGCGGGACCTTCGTGTTAGTTTCCGCACACTGAGGAGGATGAGGAGGCGGAACTCAAGAGCTGTGGGGCACGATCTTACATTGCAGTACCATTTAGAGCCATCGTTTTCACGTCACTGAGTGAGTGTACACCCATGAAGAGCACTCCCTTCTTCTTCACCAGTGCCTCGTCGTGACGCAGATATGGTCGGAAAAATGGCAAATACATTCTCTGATGATTTTAGCAATTCTCAAGCACAAAACCAGTTCAATTCAGGCACACAGGACTCGCTTATAGCGAGCTACAGAATCCTGTTCGTGACGCCCAAGTTGAGTCGCACAGAGCCAGAGGTTTTGGGGGTACTCGGCACCGAGCCCGTCGACTTCTATGGGGTATGTCACGGCTTTACCCGGCAATTGAATCAGAGTCTATTTTACTATGTAGAAGTGTATAAACTATAAATATATCTATATATATATGTCACAATGACATGTATATATATTATATATAATATATATATAGTATTCTATGTGTGTATATTTTGTGTTTATAACGAAAGAAAGGGTTTTTTTTGTTGCGATATTTTGTTCCCATAGACTTACATGGGACTTCCGATATCAGAATCGGATATCGACGATATTTAGTGCTATCGGCGATACAATTTCGGTACGATATTTTTAGATATCGAGCAGTATCGCTCAACACTAGTCACACACAGACGCTCTCAGGCTCAGTATGGATTAGACAAGAATATAAAAAGCTGAAAAAGTGTACTGTATCACCAGATACCAGGTATATGTAGTATAGTGAAAATATTGTAAATCTCCGTATATATTTCAGGAGTCACACACAGAAGCTCTCAGGATCAGCATGGATTAGACCAGAATATAAAAAGCAAGAAAGGGGTACTATATCACCAGATTCCAGGTATATATAGTATAGTGAAAATATTGTAAATCTCCGTATATATTTCAGGAGTCACACACAGACGCTCTCAGGATCAGTATGGATTAGACCAGAATATAAAAAGCAGAAAAAGGGGTACTGTATCACCAGATACCAAGTATATATAGCAAAGTGAAAATATTGTAAATCTCCATATATATTCCAGGAGGCAGACACAGACGCTCTCAGGCTCAGTATGGATTTCACAAGAATATAGAAAGCTGAAAAAGGGTAATGTATCAGAAGATTACAGCTGTATACAGTGTTGGGGTAATTTTAAATCTCCGTATATATTTCCGGAGTAACAGACAGACGCTCACAGGCTCAGTATGGATTAGACCAGAATATAAAAAGCTGAAAATGTGTACTGTATCACAAGCGTATAGCTGTATACAGTGTTGGGGTAATTTTAAATCTCTGTATATATTTTCGGAGTAACAGACAGACGCTCACAGGCTCAGTATGGATTAGACCAGAATATAAAAAGCTGCAAAAGGGTAATGTATCACAAGCGTACAGCTGTATACAGTGTTGGGGTAATTTTAAATCTCCGTATATATTTCCGGAGTAACAGACAGACGCTCACAGGCTCAGTATGGATTAGACCAGAATATAAAAAGAAGAAAAAGCGTACTGTATCAGAAACGTACAGCTGTATACAGTATTGGGGTAATTTTAAATCTCCGTATATATTTCCGGAGTAACAGACAGACGCTCACAGGCTCAGTATGGATTAGACCAGAATATAAAATGCAGAAAAAGGGTACTGTATCACAAGCGTACAGCTGTATAAAGTGTTGGGGTAATTTTAAATCTCCGTATATATTTCTGGAGTAACAAGCAGATGCACACAGGCTCAGTATGGATTAGACCAGAATATAAAAAGCAGAAAAAGGGTACTGTATCACTGGGTTCCAGGTGTATATAGTATAGTGAAAAAATTTTAAATCTCCGTATATATTTCCGGAGTCACACACAGAATGTATTTGTCCGTGATACCATCCGGTACACGGTACTGTGTGATGAGCGTACAGCTCTATATGGTGTGTGAAAAAATGAATGCTCAGTAACTGTGCAGAAAAAAAGAATAAAAGTATTAGTGCTGTGTTAAAAGCAGTCTGCACAGCAGTTTACACACAGCAATACAGCTAGCAGGCAGCCTATTAACCAGCTCTGCTGCTGCACAAAAGAAAATCCTCCCGTCACTGGCAGGCAGCCTAATAACCAGCGCTGCTGCACACAAGAAAATCCTCCACCGGCACTGCACACTAACTGTACAGCACAATTGTTCAGCACAAGCACAGAATCACTTTTCTTTCCTGCCTAACTCTCTCTCTACTGAGAACCAGCGGCAGCAACTTCTCTCTATGCTAAGATCGGAAGAAGTAAAATGGCGGTCAGCGGTTAAGGCTTTTATAGCCACTGTGATGCCACACAAAGCAAGCCAATCACTGCAATGCCCTTCTCTAAGTTGGTGGTGGCCGCTGCCCATGTCATCTCGTTGCCCACAGTGTGTGTCCTTGCTCATTGGCTGAGAAAAGGCGCCTGCAAGCATTATGGGAAAACCGACTTTGGCACTCGGGTCGACGACCGCATGGCCGACCTCACGGCCGATTTTTTAAATTATTTATTTTAATAATTAATAAATACGGCATGGGGATCCCTATATTTTTGATAACCAACCAGGCAAAACTCACAGCTGGGGATTACGACCCACATCTGTCAGCTTCAGCAAGGCTGGTTATCATGAATGGAGGGGTCCCCATGCCGTATTTATTAATTATTAAAATAAATAATTTAAAAAATCGGCGTGGGTCCCCCCATTTTTGACAACCACCCTTGCTAAAGCAGACAGCTGGGGGCTAGTTTTCTCAGACTGATAAGGGGTCATGGATAATGCCCCAACCTAAAAATAGCCCCTAGAAAAGGTGCATCAATTAGATGCTCCAATTCTGGCGCTTAAAGCGGCTCTTCCAACTTGCCCTGTAGTGGTGGCAAGTGGGGTTAATATTTGTGGGGTTGATGTCACCTTTGTATTGTTTGGTGACATCAAGCCCACGGATTACTAATGGAGAGGCATCTATAAGACCCCTATCCATTACTAATCCTATAATTATATAGTAAATAAACACACAGCAAGAATAAAGTATTTTATTTGAAATAAAACAAAACACACTTTTACTTTTTTATTTAAAAATAACAAACACAGTTATACTCACCTAAAGCCACTGAATCTCTTGTCTCCTGTAAGAAAACAAAAAAAGAAACAACAATATCCCTCACTTATCCGTCGTTCTTTCCCATGCCATAATCCTTGTCTGGGGATTAAAAGTTTTCAACCTGGATGGTGCCAAGAAGTGACCGTCCAGGCTGAGAACCACTGATGACTGAACTTCTGCGAGCGTAGCCTCAGTGACCTGTGGTGATGTCATCGCAGTTACCTCTGGTCACTGAGGCTATGTTCCCAGCTAGGCTGAACTGCGGTGACCTTTGTGAGATCCCCGCTAGCACAGTGAGTGTTTTTGTTTTGTTATTTTTATTTTCTTTCAAATGTCACCAGACAATACAAAGGTGACATCATCCCCACAAATATTAACCCCACTTGCCACTACTACAGGGCAAGTGGGAAGAGCTGTGCAAAGCACCAGAATTGGCGCATCTATTAGATGCGCCTTTTCTGGGTGGCTGCAGGCTGCTGTTTTTAGGCTTTGTGGGGCCAATATCCATGGCCCTTTACCAGCCTGACAATACCAGCCCCAGCTGTATGCTTTAGCAAGGCTGGTTGTCAAAAAAAGGGGGACCGCATGCCATTCTTTAAAATTATTTATTTAAAAAATTAAAAAATACGGTGTGGGGACCCCTCTATTCTTGATAACCAGCCTTGCTGAAGCTGACAGATGAGGGTCGTATCCATCAGCTGTGAGTTTTGCCTGGCTGATTATTAAAAATATAGGGGAACCCACCCTGTTTTTTTTAAATTTATTTAGAGCGCAAGAACAGAAATATAAAGCCTAATGATTTTGATTAGCAAATGGGGCCTCCTAATTCCTGACTGCAACCCAGTTTTAGCCCAAACGATTTTGAGTGCGAATTGTGGACTCCTTTCTGCACAGCACTATTCGCAGAAATTAGTTAGATGCTGGAAGATCAATTTTACACAGGACAGGATCCTGCCTAACTAAATGATAAGTTCACTTGCAGCAGCAGGAGCGGCCTCTCTGTGCTGTTACACTGAGAAAATGGCATTGGAAAACCAACGTCTGCTTTTTATATGGCGCGGGACACATACTGTTACTTCGGCAGCCAATCACAGAAGCCCTTTTGTCTTAATGTTGTGGATGGTTTTTGTGCCACAATTGGCTGCTGGAATGTTCACACATTAAGTTATTAAAAAGAAAAATTATACTCCACCGCTCCTCTGACCTATACATCCCCCTCCGTTCATAAATACATCCCCCTGCTCATCATACAGAACCATTATCCTAGACAAAGACAAAACAAAAGTATTAGTGGAAACGCTATCATTTACCAATCTGTGACCGAATTTGCTGGGAATCTGAACACGAATCCGAACGCGCTACATTTGTACTGAATTTGAGATTGGCAAACATTTTCCGAACAAGTTCGCCCATCTCACTTTCCCTGATGAAGCTGCTTTTACAGCGATACGTGTAGAGTATATGGGATAACCTGTACCATGACCTCTCTTGTGTTATTTGGCTCTGTACATAGGACTATAGCTTCTTATTTAATCCATCTTGTTTTACTCCTTTTCTACTAATGTATTGCCATTCAGCTGGGTTACTGACTGAAATTTATATTTGCTAATATTGTTGAATGTTTGACGGCCACATTGTACAGTTCAGATTGACTGCTTTGCACAATATTACAGCTAATATTTTGTGACGCTATTGCTATGTTGGTGTTATACACTGTACATATTATTATTATTACTACACAATATTGCCAGGGTGTGTAATTCCTTTCCTTGGCTGTGTGTTTGTGAAACTGTGTATATGTTTGTTATGTCAGATGCTGCATAGCTATACTGTATAGTCGGAACTGATTTCCCTGTACAAATTGATATTATGCACTTTATATATTTTATTATTATTTATTTATTAATTATGACATTATATATGTCTCACTATGCTAGGTTTTCACCAGAATTGATGCCATTGATATAGGGTCAGGTTGTATACTTGGTTTAATAGGTTTTATGACTGTTGCTTAATAAAATTTCTACTTTTATATTATTGTCGGTCATATTGAGGTGTGCACATCATTAGTTTATCTTTTTCTTTTCTTGCCATTGTTGCTGTGGTATATGATGACGCACCCTAAAATATTTAGGCTGTGCATTCTTTTTCTTTTCATGGTCCCATCTCTAGTTTTTTGAGGGACAACTGTAGCACACTAAATGCCGTCTAAAATTTCACAGCTCAAAAAAAAGAGAATGCATTATAATGTCAGCCAAATTTGCACACCTCAAATGGACGTATGAGATGGCATTACAAATATAGCAATACAATTTTTTTTAACAAATAATTTATTTTATGTTTTTTTTTTAGGCCAAACTGTAGCATGATAAATACCACATAAAATGCTCAAAAAAATTGCAGTAATACAATGCCAGGCAAGTTTGCACACCTCAGATGGATGGATAATAATAATAATAATCTTTATTTTTATATAGCGCTAACATATTCCGCAGCGCTTTACAGTTTGCACACATTATCGTCGCTGTCCCGATAGGGCTCACAATCTAGATTCCCTATCAGTATGTTTTTTTGGAGTGTGGGAGGAAACCGGAGAACCCGGAGGAAACCCACGCAAACACGGGGAGAACATACAAACTCCTTGCAGATGTTGTCCTAGGTGGGATTCGAACCCAGGACTCCAGCGCTGCAAGGCTGCAGTGCTATCCACTGAGCCACCGTGCTGCCCATGGATGGATGAGACTGCAGTAATAATATACTGTAGCATTGCCATTGAGATCCAACCAAGACTGGCTGTATGCTTTTGATGCATAACTGCTGCAGTAAAAATGGTGTAAAATATTTCCCTGCTCAGAACAATTTGCAGGATTAAGAGTAAAAAGAATATTATTAGCACTGAGAAGGGATTTTGGTATGAGTTTCAGGCTGCAGCATAAATTCACCCTATCCTGTCCTACATGATCCCTTCAGTACAATCTCTCCTTAAGTGCTGCTAACAGCAGTATTACTATTGATTATCATTAGCCCTAAGAAGGGCTGTTGTATTTAACAGAAATAAAAATGTGGTTGAATCCCTGTCTAATACACAGCTAAAATTCTGTCCCTCTCTCATCAGCACCTCTCTCTTAACTGACTGTGTCCAGGGTACAGTGTGCCAAGCATAGAGTCATGGGTCTTATATAGACCGGATGATGCTATGCGGGTGGCCAATCACAGTAATGCCACAACCAAGATGGCTACCGCATTACAGTGACTGTCAAGCAATTCTTACATGTTCATTAGCTGTCTACAAAGCTCCATGGTCATTGAGGGATTAGTGACCTGTCAGACGCCATACTGGTGAATATCTAAGCAGAGCACCACATGAAGACCCCCTCACAGGCCGCCCCAAAGCACGAGCATATCATTAACTAAAAACTAGAGTTGATCGAAACAGGTCAGTCAGATTCAAAAGTCGCCAACTTTAGCCAAAGTCCAGTTTCGTCAACCGAAACCCAACCATAGCGTAAGGTCGGCCATGCGGTTGTCGAAACGAGCGCCAATATCGGATTAGAATGTTTGCAGGTGCCTTTTTTCAGCCAATGAGCAAGGACGTACACTGTGGGCAGCGAGATGACATGGTCAGTGTCCACCACCATCGTAGAGAAGGGCATTGCAGTGATTAGCTTGCTTTGGGGGGCGTCATAGTGTCTATAAAAGCCCTGAGCGCTGACCTCCATTTTACTTCTGCCGATATTAACAGTAGGGAGAGGTTGCTGACGCTGTTTATCAGTAGGGAGAGAGTTAGGGCTGTAAAGAGAAGTTCTTCTGTAGTGTTGAGCATTCCGATACTGCAAATATCGGGTATCGGCCGATATTTGCTGTATCGGAATTCCGATTCTGAGTTCCGATATTTTTGTCATATCGGATACCGGAATCTGAGTTTTCCGACCAAGTCTATGGGAGTTCCTGTGTCACAGAACGAAGTAAGTGACACAGGAACTCCCCGAAACTGTCACTGTCAGTGTCGGTCGGGTCTGTCAGTTGTCAGGACACAGCAGAGTCCGCACTTACCTGGCAGAAGATCCCCTTCCCCGGCGGTCACGTCCTCCTGGATGGCCGCCATTACCCTGTCCCTGGCGGTCACGTGCAGAATCTCGCAATAACTGCAGTGACTGCCGGGTACTGGGTAATCTCGGCCAGCTGTACTCTCGCGACAGCTGGCCGTTAGTGTTAAGCGATACTTCCCGATATCAAGAAGTATCGGATCGGAATGGGTATCGCCGATACCCATAAAGTATCGGCGATACCCGATTCGATACCGGAAATCCAATGCAAGTCTATGGGACAGAAATATCGTAACTAAAAAAAACCCTTTCTTTCCTTGTAAACACTAAATATACACACATAGAATACATATATTATATATATATATATTATATAACATGTCATTGTGACATATATATATACATATATTTATAGTTCATACACTTCTACATAGTAAAATAGCCTCTGATTCAATTGCTGGGTAATGCCGGCTTTTGTGAAAATATAGAAGCACCCGACATGAAATGACACATGATTTACATAGAGTTAACCATGTCTTTTCATGTAGTTTGATATGTGGTGTGAGACAGTGAAGGGGTGCGTACTGGACGGGGTGTATATCCGCCCATGTTTCTTAGCTGGGTCGCATAAGGAATATATAGTACGTTCACTCCACTCCCCATCCAGTATAGGCTTGCAGCTCAACCCTGAGTACACACAGCTGCCTAATTAAGCAGCCAGAAATAGGTGGTAGAGTTACACAGACAGAGCTCTCAGTCTGGATCTGACTTCAGACGCTGTTGGAGTCACCAGGAAGCCAAGCTCTGTTAAACACCTCTGTGTTGTTGTGGCCAGGCTGTTAGAGTCTAGACCACGGGAGTGAGGGAACTATCTGTGTCTAGTTAGAAGCCTGACAGGCTTAGGATTTTGGTTTATGATTTGTTTTATGTTCTGTTGCTGTGGACTTTAATAAAAGCTGGTTGACGCCAGTTTGCACCAGTGCTGCTGTCTGTGATTGGACTCTGTAAGCCACTCCGTCTACCCGAGACGGCGATCCCGGAGCTAAACCCCCTGAACTGGTTACAATTGGTGCTCGAATGCGGGCAGCACAGTGGCTAAAACAGCAGCAAAGAAAAACAAATCTGTCAAAGCAGCCTTAAAGAGACAGTAGCCCTAATAGTGTCTGCACAGCAAAGCTGAACTGGCTGTGGTAAAGACTGTGGAGTGTGTATGTCCTGGGTAAAGGCTGCCGTTGCTGGGACAGACAAGTCTGACAGTATGGAGGATCTGCTTAAACATTTGGCGAGAGCTAGTGTGCAACAACAGGAGACTAATCGACTATTAATGGAGCAGGTTGCAGCACTACGCCAGGCTCTCAGCACCTCGTCCCAGAGTGATGACGCAAGGTCACCTGCGTTGTCCGCGGTAAAGAAGGCGGTAAAACAGACTCTGCAAAAGATGACGCCTCATGATGATGTGGAGGATTATTTAGCCATATTTGAAAGACTGGCAGAGAAGGAGAATCTGCCACCATCCGAATGGGCCATGGTGGTCGCACCCTATCTGACTGGGGAACCCCAAAAGGCCTATTTTGATCTTAGCGAGCAGGATAGCAAAGACTATGCCAAGCTAAAAATGGAGATTCTTCCCCGCCTGGGTGTTACGGTTGCAGTCTGTGCCTTGAGAGTCCATAACTGGAGATACAGTGGAGACAAGCCTGCTCGCTCACAGATGTATGACCTGATCTATCTGGTAAAGAAGTGGCTGGAGCCTGACGTCAGCAACCCTGCCCAAATCGTCGAAAAGGTAGTGTTGGACCGGTACATCTGGGCTCTTCCTCCTGAGATGCAGCTCTGGGTCGGAAAGGGAGACCCCAAAGACGCCAATCATCTGGTCAGCCTGATAGAGGGGTACTCCGCCACTAAAGACTACTCCCGCAACCAGCCGTCTGAGCGGTCGTCATTTCGGAGTACCCGGTCTCCGACATCTCCCGGTAAGAGAGTTCCAGCTGTTGGGGCCAGGGGGGCTGCTGATAAACGGGTTCAGGCCCGAGGGGACATGTGTGAGGCAAGGGCCAATGCTTCCCGGTTGGGGGTCCCCAGGCCTAGAAAGGTCTCCCCGTCTGAACCCCCAGACCTGAGACAGTGTTGGAGATGCCGTGAAAGGGGTCATATTTCAGCCAACTGTCCACTAGTGGGGGAACCTATGGACTATGATGCAGGAAGGTCTCTTTCTCTCCTCGCGGAACCAGTGTGCGTGGCCACCCCAACCGAGGAGAATGGCGCACAGGTGTCCCAGGTGGTTATAAATGGCTGCCCCGTACAAGTCCTTCTAGACTCTGGGAGTCGAGTGACTCTGATACATGCCAGCCTGGCTGATAGGGACTTCATCCCCGATAAACACCTGAGCGTGGTGTGCATCCATGGAGACACCAAAATCTACCCGGTAACTTCCGTGGACTTCGTCACAAAACTCGGGGAGATCTCGTATGAAGTGGGGGTAGTGAAGAACCTGATGCACCCCGCCATATTGGGTCGTGACTTTCCCCTGTTTTGGGATCTTTGGGGAAAAAATGGTTCTACCGGACAGTGTGATGAAGCTCCTACTGAGGTTGCACTGTCCATAGGGGCGGAACACAATGTTAATGTGTTGTTGAATTTATGTAATGATAATGATAATGACGAATTTCCATTTCAAGTGATGTTGGGGGAGGGGGATGATGGTTCTCTGGAACAGAATGTCCCTGACCTACCTGTGTCCCATGGCAATTTTGGGAGTGAGCAATTACGAGACTCCACTCTTAAACATGCCAGGGAAAATATAACTGTTCTGAATGAGATCCCACAAGAGCCCGGCTCTGATGAAAGATTTCCCCATTTTGCCATGAACAATGACCTGCTATATAGGGTCACTAAGGTAAAGGGAGAGGCCGTGAGTCAGCTCCTGGTACCTAAGCCATATAGAAGTATGGTGCTAGGTTTGTCACATAACCACGTGCTTGGTGGGCACCTGGGGATGGACAAGACCCAGGAAAGAATCCTCCAGAGGTTTTACTGGCCAGGGGTTTATCGAGATGTGGAGGATTATTGCAAAACCTGCCCCACGTGTCAGATAAATGCTCAGGTTTCCCACTTCCGCAGTCCATTAGTCACGCTGCCGGTTATAGAGATACCATTTGAAAGGGTAGCGATGGACTTGGTAGGTTCTATTGTGAAATCAGCCAGGGGGCACCAATACATACTAGTGGTACTTGATTATGCAACCTGGTACTCCGAGGCTGTCCCTTTAAGAAATATGGCATCCAAAAATATTGCACGGGAACTCTTTCATATGTTTTCCAGGACAGGAATCCCTAAAGAGAGTCTCACGGACCAAGGCACACCTTTTATGTCCAAGGTGATGAAGGAACTGTGTAAGTTGCTTAAAATCTCGCACATTTGAACATCCGTGTATCACCCACAGACAGATGGGCTGGTGGAACGTTTTAATAAAACGTTAAAACATATGTTAAAGAAAGCAGTGGAGAAAGATGGTCGGGACTGGGACTACCTGTTACTCTACTTAATGTTTTCGGTCAGAGAGGTGCCCCAAGCCTCTACAGGGTTTTTTCCCTTTGAGTTGGTATATGGTCGGCACCCGCGGGGCTTGCTAGACATAGCCAAGGAAGTATGGGAGACCGAGGCAACCCCATACAAGAGTGTTATAGAGCATATTGCCCAGATGCAAGAGAGAATTGTTAAGATTATGCCATTGGTTAAGGTTCATCTGCAGAGAGCCCAAGAAGCTCAAAGCAGGATATATAATCGGTCAGCAAAAATTAGGACTTTCAACCCCGGGGATCGAGTCCTAATCCTAATTCCCACGGTGGATAGTAAGTATTTGGCAAAGTGGCATGGCCCATACGAGATAGTACAGAAAGTGAGCGAGGTCACCTACAAAGTACACCAACCCGGGAGACGGAAGCCCTACCAGGTCTATCATATCAACCTGATCAAGCCTGGAGGGACAGAGAGTCATTGTTGGCCTCGGGTGAAGTAGAGAAAGGGTTAAAACCACCTCTACCTCCTGTGACAATTGGTGAGACATTGTCCGTACACCAAAAACAGGAAGTACGGGAGTTTCTGCAGAAAAATCAGCAGAGGTTTTCAGACTTGCCCGGCCGGACTTCTCTCGTGAAACACCATATCGAGACCGAGCTCGGTACTAAGGTCAAGCTGAAGCCGTACAGGATTCCGGAAGCCCGCAGAGAGATAGTCTCTACTGAGATCAAACGGATGCTAGACCTCGGGGTCATTGAGGAGGCCCAAAGCGAGTGGTGTAGCCCGATTGTCCTGATCCCAAAACCTAATGGAACCTGGAGGTTTTGTAATGATTTTAGTAAGTTGAACGACGTGTCAAAGTTTGACGCAAACCCGATGCCACGGGTAGACGAGCTAATCGAGAGGTTAGGGTGTGCCCGTTATATTACAACCCTCGATCTGACAAAAGGGTACTGGCTAGTGTTGAGCGATACGATACTGCAAATATCGGGTATCGGCCGATATTAGCTGTATCGGAATTCCGATTCCGAGTTCCGATATTTTCGTCATATCGGATACCGGAATCGGAATGTCACTGTCACTGTCAGTGTCCGTCGGTCGGGTCTGTCAGGAGTCAGCGGCACTTACCCGGCAGAAGATCTCCGGCGGACACATCCCGGACTGCTTAATGGCCGCCATCCTCTTCTCCCCGGCGGTCACATGCAGTATCTCGCGATAACTGCAGTGACTGCTGGGTAATCGCGGCCGTAAAGCAGTCCGATGACGTCACCGCCGGGGAAGCAGGTAATCAGCTGTGCTGCGTCGCAATGACAGGCTCTGCCTGTCATTCCGATGTAGCAGAGCTGGATCGTCGTGGGACAATCGTTACTATGGACTGCGTCGGACAGGTGGTATACTGTTGCTTTGTTTTTTTTTATTTTTTACAGGAGATCGATGGCGTCGCAGGAATGAGAGAGTAATAAAAAAAATGAAAACTGTGTTGTCTCTTTTATTTCATTAAAAGACTTTTTTCTTGCTGTGTCTTTTTTTTAAACATTTAAAAACTTTGGGATTAATAATGGATCGGTGTCTTATTGACACCTCTCCATTATTAACCGGGCTTATTGTCACCGTGCAATCAACGGTGACATTAACCCCTTATTACCCCGCTTGCCACCGCTACAGGGCAAGTGGGAAGAGCCGGGTAAAGTGCCACAATTGGCACATCTTTTGATGCGCCAAATGTGGGGCTGCTGTAGCCTGGTATTATCAGGCTGTTGAGGGCCAAAATCCATGGGCCTTGACAGTCTTTTAATACCAGGCCGCAGCAGTCTGCATTTTACTTGGCTGGTTAACAAAAATAGGGGGGATCCCCACGCCGTTTTTTTTTCGAGGGGATCCCCTATTTTTGTTAACCAGCCAAGCTAAGCAGACTGCTGTGGCCTGGTATTATCAGGCTTGCAAGGTCCATGGATATTGGATCCTTACCAGCCTGAAAAACCAGGCCTCAGCGGTCTGCTTCATCTGGCTGGTTAACAAAAATAGGGGGGACCCCACGCTAATTTTTTTCGAGGGGATCCCCTATTTTTGTTAATCAGCCAAGATATGCAGACTGCTGTGGCCTGGTATTATCAGGCTGGCAAGGTCCATGGATCTTGGCTCCTTAACAGCCTGAAAATCCAGGCCTCAGCGGTCTGCTTCATCTGGCTGGTTAACAAAAATAGGGGGGACCCCACGCCAATTTTTTTCGAGGGGATCCCCTATTTTTGTTAACCAGTTCCCTCTGACGTCACTGATGGTGTCCCTGGCTGACCTGAAGTGAAAGTGGAAAGCAATCAATTAAGCTTTCCACTTCCTCTCCTGTCAGCCAGGAGAGGAACTCATTCATTTGGGGGTTTACTGTGAGGCTGCAGCATTAGCTGCGGTCCCTGCAGTAAACATTAACCCTTTCTGAAGGATTACACCGTGGGACCTGACTGTACATCGGATTGGTAAGAATAATTTTGCTTTATTATTTTATTTTTATTACAGGAAATGGTTTTAGCAGGAAAATAAAATATGGTCAAAAACTGTGTGATTATTTCATTAAACTTCTTTTTTATTAAAGTGTGTGTGTTTGATTTTTCTTTCATACAATAGGATTAATAATTGATAGTTGTCTAATTGACAGCTCTCAATTATTAACCTGGCTTAAAGTGACCTTTCAATTGCAAGGTCATTTTAACCCCTTATTAACCCATTCGCCACCGCTACAGGGCAATGGGAATAGAGGGCAAAGTGCCAGAAAGGGCAAATCTAATTAGAGATTTGCCCTTTCTGGGGTGTCTGGGGGCAGATGTTAGTAGCCGGGGGGGGCCAAAAATAATGGTCCCTCTCTGGGCTATTATTATCTGCCCCCACTCACTGGCTTTGTCTGTCTGGTTGCGAAAATAGGCGGGAGCCCACGCATTTTTTTTCAGCAATTTTACACCTCATATATATATATACATGTCATTGAGTTTGTGACACATATATATATATATTTATAGTTCATACACTTCTACATAGTATAATAGCCGCTAATTCAATTGCCGGCTTTTGTGAAAATGCAGAACCCGACATGAAATGACACTTGGTTTACATAGAGTAAAGGTACTGCCACACTACACAATCCCGCTAGCGATCTCGTTAGCGTCGCATACTAATGAGATCGCTAGCGGGATTGTTTCTATATCGCTAGTAGCTACCTATTTTAGCGATGTCGTTAGGACGCTATCGCGGTTAGCGATCTCCTTAACGACTTTAGCGGTACAAAAGTACCGCTAAATCGCTAAAAAAGGTGCCACACTCAGCGATTTATACTTACCCAGCGGGAGCGCCGACGATAAAATAGGGTCCGGAACGATTCCAGCGACGAGCGAGATCACAGCAGGAAGCTCGTCGCTGGCAGATGCCGCACACAACAACATCGCTAACGGGATCGCTAAATAGTGACGTTTTTTAGCGATCCCGTTAGAGATGTTGTTTAGTGTGGCATACCCTTTAACCATGTCTTTTCATGTCCTTTGCTATCTGATTTGCACAAACAATTACATCAGTCTATGTGTGCAAAATTTCACACCTGTAGGGGTTAATTAAAGGTGTAAATTCGTAGCAAAAAAGTCCTTTTTTTTTACAACGAATTTACACCTTTAATTAACCCCTACAGGTGTGAAATTTTGCATACAGACTGATGTAATTGTTTGTGCAAATCAGATAGCAAACGACATGAAAAGACATGGTTAACCCTATGTACACCAAGTGTCATTTCATGTCGGGTGCTTTTGTCTTTTCACAGAAGCCGGCTTTACCCGGCAATTGAATCAGAGGATATTTTACTATGTAGAAGTGTATAAACTATACATATATGTATATATATATATGTCACAATGACATGTATATATATATATATATATGTATTCTATGTGTGTATATTTAGTGTTTACAAGGAAAGAATGGGGTTTTTTTAGTTCCGATATTTTGTTCCCATAGACTTACATGGGACTTCCGGTATCGGTATCGGGTATCGCCGATATTTTAATGGTATCGGCGATACCATTCCGATTCCGATACTTTGGGATATCGGAAAGTATCGCTCAACTCTAGTACTGGCAGATACCCTGTCTGATGAGGCAAAAGAAAAAAACGGCCTTTGCAACCCCTGAAGGCTTGTTTCAGTATCTTGTGATGCCATTCGGGTTGCATGGAGCCCCGGCTACCTTTCAGAGGCTTATGGACCTGATCCTGCGCCCGCATCAAGCCTATGTAGCTGCCTACCTGGATGATGTGGTAATTTTCAGTTCCGATTGGGAGAGCCACCTCGCTAAGGTACAAGCCATCTTAGACTTGATAGGCGGAGCTGGGCTGAACATGTCATGGAAATATATATGTATTCCATATATTCAAAGTATATTCATATATATGCATTCACAGTTAGATAGATCTCACTTGCTAAAAATCCTGTGCTCACACATCTATGCAAAAAGCTGATGCCAGCTATAATCAGTCGTTAAAGACGACCCTGGCCTTCATAAGGAACAAGTACAGAGAGTCTTAATAGATATCTATTGTTTTCTTTACTAGTCATGCAAGAAAGCTAGGGCAAAGAACAAAAAAACAATAAATCTGCAACTTCAGCCCTTTTATCATAATTATCCTACTTACACTAGAACAGCCAATAATCTAGCAGCTTTTAATTGTATGTTAATTGACTAACCAGCCCCTTTTTGTAAATGTATAAAACCTTGAATGAATAATAAATGTGGGGTCTTGACGAACTGCTATACTGACACTTCTGTGTAGACAGTTTTCATTTCGTTCTGAGCGCTCAAAAAGACATTTAATAGAAAATTGGGAACAGCACCAGCAAACACTTCAGGATAGATTTATCCTAATTAAATTTCCATAACAGTTGGCGCCCAACGTGGGGCAGTGGACGAAACGCACGGGGACCTGCTGACCGGAGAGACAGAGGTGTTGGCCATGGCCTTGGCTCACGGGACGGAGACTACGCAGCTCCATAAGTAAGTTAAGAAAATCTTGTCATCTTACCTGAAAGTCCCTTGTGTCCAGTCCAGATCTTACACCTCTTGCGGTCAGGTGTGGTCACCACCGCATTCCCAGGTAGTGTAAAAAGTCCACACCCTTATGCAAAACCCTGGGATATAAGGTGTTTGCTGCTGTGCTGTGTATGTGTTTCATGTTTTATGTGAACCGGGAGAAAAGATGGAACGGTGACTGTGTTTTTGCTTGCTGATTTCTGGGAGCTGTATAGCAAAAAACCAAATTGCTAGATAAGTTCCAGCAGATATCGTTCACACATGGGAGGGAGGTCATCCCAGTAAAATCCAGGTGTGAGGGGCGGGAGCTTTGATTGGATAAGTCCACGCAGTTATCCTTCACACATAGGAGGGAGGTCATCCCAGATCAATCCAGGTGTGAGGGGCGAGGGCTTTGAATCGGTTAAGTTTTTGCAGTAATCTTTCACACACAGGAGGGAGGTCATCCCAGATCAATCCAGGTGTGAGGGGCAGGAGCTTTGTTTGGATAAGTTCTCACAGTAATCGTCCACGCAAGGGGGGAGGTCATCCCAGTCAAATCAGACGTGGATGGTGAGAATTTTGATTAAGGCTATTACAGATTACTGTGACCGGCGCACCGGCCAGGGCATACGGTTTTCAGAAGTGGTAGACCTGGAGCATCGGCGTGCTCAGTGCAATTGGTGAGTTATCAGTTACCAGAGCAGCTTGTATGTGTCACAGATCATCTAAAAGAGGGATTCGTATTCTCCCAGGTGTCTGTCTCATTGTACGTGTCACTGTCTGTATCAGGTATCGCTGCTTTAAATCTCATTCAGAGCAGCGTGCGCTCTGTCACTATCTCATTCACTGCTGGCTGCAGCAGCGAGAAACCCCTTTGACCCCCCTCCTCTGCTAATCACGTTGTCACATCTGTTTCCTGGTTTTGATCTTTTTAAGCTAGTTTTTTGGCTACAGGCTGTAGCGTGAAAATTCTCAGGCATTCAGACTGAACTGTATTCATTTTTTGCTATTCTATATGGATAATCTTTTTTTTTGATACGTGATTTCAGTGCCTGTAGAGACAGCAAGCAGAGATATAAGGAGAGGGGGAAGTGCTGGCAGCAGCGAGATTTATTTTTTATTTTTTTCCAGAGGGCGGGAGGATAAAGCCTACGCTACCAGATAAAAGTTTTAAAGTATTTTTTCTTTTTGTTTTTATCATTTTACAATCAGTTTTTCCACCTCTTTTCTGTTTTTAATTAGCTGTTTTAGTAACAAGGGTTGTTTTATGATTAATATGTTTTTTTTCCCTCCCCTTTTTGGTCAATCTTTTTTTCCTAGAGTTTTTTACTAAATCTAACTTTTGTTTTTAAAGTTTTTCTTTTAAGTACATTTTTAAATAATTTTGGAGAGGTTTTTCTAATCAATTTATTTTAGAGTTTTATTCTCCAACCATTTTTTCTACTAGCTTGCTTTAGACCAAGGTCAGATGCACAGATAAGGAAATTGCAGGTTGAGGGAGAGAACACAAACAGCTGCGCAGCGGCTTCACTCACCCCTCCCATCAGGCATTCAGCGAAGACAAGAATCTCGCACACAGAACCAGAATGCAGCAGTTTTCAGATTTTTAATCACCTTTGTTGAATAGGTTTTTGGAATAGACACAGTACGTGAGAATCGAAGGGCTAGGCATGTGAATAGAAGGTCAGAGTACGTGAGAAGCAAATGGACGGGCAGACTTTACGCTGCACAATGAAATGTTTTTTTTTATTTTTGTTTGAAAAGCACAGGAAAGTTTGTTTATAGATTACCGTCTGCTATAAAAGAGCAGTGGTGCATCGTATAGAAGGTACAGCAGGTTAATTTGAACGGACCAGGAAGTGATTTTTTATGTGAATAAGATTGAAAAGGTGTTAAATCGTCTGTGAGAAAATGATCACTGACATGTCACAAGAGCAGAATTTAGAGTCACACACATCAAATGTTTATCATGTGGAGACACGGGACAGGTATAGTCTGCTCTCATTGAATAAGGAGCCTTGTACAGGGAAAAACGCTCCCCGTCTCTCTCCACAGGGAGAAGGCATTTTTGTTTCAATGGTCCCCTCTCAAGAATCACAGGGGGGACACCCTCTCCTCTTTCTTCTCTCAGTCCCTTTCTCCTTCTTCTTCAGACTTTTCTCCTCTTTCCTCGCTGCCATCCCTCTCTATCCTTCTTTCCCTATCATTCCTTCTTTCCCCTCCCTCACATCTCTGACACATCCATTTTCTTCCTCTTCCTCTTCTTCACCCTCTCCTTCATTTTCTCCTCTCTACCCTCCACCTCTCTCCCCTCCATCTCTCCCCCTCCTCTTTCCCTCTCTCCTCCCACACCACACCCTTCTGATCTTTCTCCTCCTTCCTTTTCCTACATTTCTCCTCCCACACCACACCCACCTGCTCGTGCTCACTCTCCTCCTTCCTCCTCCTCTCAGGCACATCCCACCGCTCCTCACTCACACCTCCCTTCTCTTCCTCTTTTTTCTACTTCATTATCAACTGGGTCAACGCCCAATCAAAGCAATGTGGTGTCCCTGTATTCAGTGCCTCCTGCACAGGGCACCCTGTCTATCCCAAGCACAGTACAAACATTGCCACTCATTATATCAGGAGAAGAAAGTGCAAATCTCCCTACACAAAACGCTGCATGTAGCCCCCAGACACAACAGCTAGCAGAGCCCACAGCCATGGCTTCACAGGGGGCAGGTGTAGCTACAGACACAAATGAGGAACCTCAGTGCCGAGCAGGGCTGCCAGCATGGAACCATGACACTGATACACCGCAGCCTCAATGCAGCAAGACAACTTTTAAGCCCAAATCTCAGCCAGTGTTTGCACCAAGTACACCATGTCACTTCTTATCTGATGAAGATGAAGATGCAACGTCACACATGCTGCCCAATACTAGGGAAGAAAACACACAAGCACCAATAGAGCAGGGACAGGTAGAGGCATCATCCTATGAGCCCTTCATCCCAAGCCAGGTGATCAGTATGCTGCCAGACCCAGGGATACACCCCATGCTATTTTGCCAAAAAATGCAGCAGATCCAGCGAACTTATGCAGCAGCCTGGATTGATCTCCGGACCGTAATGGAAATAAAAGCAGGTGATGCATTCTGGCCAATTATGAGAGAACACTTAAAGCTTCCAGCAGAGTTAGATGCGTATGCCTGGGAGACAGGACCAAAGCTAATTGAGCAGCTCAGAGAATGGGCCAAAAGCAGACTGACAGGACAAACTCTCAGCCTACATGACATGAGTCAAGACAAGACAGAGTCTGTGGAGAAGTTCCATGACAGAGTGATGCAAGTGTTTCAAGATTTGGGCCTCATTACCCATGATCAGACACACAGACGGATGTTGGCACAGGCTTTTGTGCATGGACTGAGAGAACCAATCAGGAAACCACTGGTAGTAGCCAGGCCTGAGTACACGTCAATAGCAATGGATACCCTGCTCGCAGTAGCGAAAAGGATTGAGTCCCGCCGGGACAGAAGGGATGTCCAGTGTTACAACTGTGGCGAGTTTGGTCATTTCCGGAACCGGTGCAGAACACTGACTTCGCCCAGAAGAAGAAGAAACACAGAAAGCAGTGAAGAACCCCGTCCATAGGACAGGAGCACACCAAGTCCACAGGGAACCCCACCAGTGGGACCAATATCCTGAGAGTGGATGGCGTAGTCAGATCTTTTCTTGTGGAACTCCACAACCTCACCTATCTATCAGAATCTTCTGCGTACTGCATGGGAATTGATGGTCAAGTCAGACATTTCCAGATTATGAAGCCCCTGAGCGTGTGGACTCAGCCAGAACACTCCATCATGTCCCAGTTTGTTGTGTCAAAGACCTGCACCCTCAACCTATTGGGAGTGGACCTACTGCAGAAGCTGAAAGCGACCAGAGTGTTCCAGGAAGATGGGACCATGACACTTTCTTGACCCCTGACCCAAGAAGAAACAGGAACAACCACACTGCAGACCTATCACAGGAGGTGCTGGACATAGTCCCAGAAAAGCCACTCCATCACCCAGAGTCAAGATGTCTCTGACCAACTGAAGGTCTAAGTGAACTCGCCTAAGAAGACGGCCTGAGAACTTTGACATTGGCCAGGATATTCAACTCAAGAAGGACCCTACTCGCTTCATGGAATGGCAACACCTCATCCGGCTCCAACGCCAGAGGTTCATCTTTTGCAAACACCAGGAGGTGCCCCATGCAATCAACCAGTTCACCCAAGCCCTAGACCGGCAAAAGGCCACTCAGCTCTTCAAACTTGTGCACAAATACTGACCTGAGACCGAGCTGGAGAAAAAGAAACTACTGATGGCCCGTGCTGAGAAAAAAGCAGCCGGTGAAGGAGACGTCCCAACAAGAAGACCCCCTGTGACCAGAGCAGGTGCTAACACAGTGACTGCCTTGGTGGAGAACAAGAAAGCCAGCTGGTCGTCATCACTCATGATGTGGATCCTACTAGGCGGCTTGTTTTCCCGCCAGCTCTGTGCCGGGAGATGGGAGTCCCCTGCCGCATAGTGAAGGACAAGGCCAAACTGGGCTGCCTCGCCCATCGGAATCAATCCCAGCTTTCCACATTGAAGAAAAAGACTGTAAACCCCATTGAGTTCAGAATGGTGCAAGGCCTGGAGGCCGTGAAAGAGGCTACGGTATTTGAAACCCCAACAGTGCTGAACCGTCACACTCTGCTCTCAAAAGTCCCAGTCACCGCAACGGTATTCACGGTGATCAACCTGGCCAGTGCCTTCTTCAGTGTCCCCCTCCACCTGGATGACCTGCCTGCCTTCACGCACCAGTGCAGTGCATATGGACAGTGTTGCCTCAAGGTGCTCAGAACAAGCCCTTCAAGTTTCACCAAGACAATGTCCTCCATCCTCATCAACTGGATTGCTGAATATGCAAGAGTCACTCTTCTACAACACGTGGATGACCTTCTCTTTTGTGTGGTTGACATCAATACCTGCACAGTCCATTCCTTGTCTCTCCTACTTTACCTGGAAGAACAGCAACGCAAGGTCTGGAAGAACAAAGTCCAGTGATGTCAGAAGCAAGTTACATCCCTGGGACACTGTATTGCCCACCAGACGAAACACCTGTAAAATGACTGGAAGATCACTGTGGAGAAGATGGCTCCCCAACAACTCCGAAAATGCTTCAGGCCTTCCCTGGTCTAGTGTCGTATTGCAGAACCTGGATCCCTGATGCCTCAGTCCTAATGCAGCCTCTGTGTGCTTGCATCAACGCAACCCCGCTCCTTCTATCAGACGCAGCCTTCAACTCATTCAGGAGATTGGAAGAACTCCACAGTCTCATCTCCAATACCAGGCCTACCTGACTACGAGAAGTCTTTCTGTCTACCTGATGGAAGAAAGAAGGTCATGCTACTGGAGTCCTGACACGGATTCACGGGGGAAAACAGAGACTTTTAGGCTGCCTCTCAGCCCGCTTGGATGCATTTGCAAGAGGAGAACCCTCCTGCCTGATGGCAGTATCTGCAGCACACACCTTCCTGGACAAGGTTGCTGACATCACTCTTGGACAGCCACTGGAAACTCTCACTCCACACGACATCTTGGCAATCTTCAATCAAGCTCAACCAACAATAATCTCCCCACCGCCAGGCATCTTTGTGGCGCCTCTATTGCCTTTGTCTCATAATGTCACCGTCTCCAGACTTACAGTCCTCATCCCGGCTACTCTACTCCCACTCCCAAGGGGGGATACAATATGGACTTTCCAGAACAAAATTTACAGAATTTATCCTCTACTTGGATGGCTCCAGATTTGCAGATGATGAAGAAGTTTCCACACAGGAAGTGCAGTGACCAGCAATCAAGAAATCCTGTGGTCCAGAAGTCTGTCACCTAGCCTGTCAGCCCGGGAAGCAGAACTGATAGTGCTGACGAAGGCCTGCCAGATGGCAGAAGGCAAGACTGCAAACATCTACACGGACTACAGTTACTCGCATGGCATAGCACACGACTTTGGGCCCATCTGGGCTACACGGGACTTCATCACAGCAAACGGGACAACCGTGAAGCATCATGGAGCCTTCAGGGACCTACTGGGTGTACTCCAACTTCCAAAATGGTGGCAATTTGAAAAATCAAAGTGCATGGAAAACTGAGAACAGAAGAGGCGTGAGGCAATAACATGGCGGACATGGCAGCCAAAGAAACGGCCAAAGGAAGACAACATGGAGAAGTGGGAGAGGTCGTAGAGCCGGACGGCTACTACATGATGACTGAAGACAAGAAACCTGACAAAAAGACGTCCTGGGATCTGCTCAAGAAGTTGCAAGACCAAGCTCCAATGCGAAAAAAGCAACACGTGAAGAAGGAAGGCTATCAATAATGGACTTCAAACTCTGCCTACCACAAAGTATGCACCCTATGGTGGTCCAATGGGCACATGGACCCACACCCACATATCAAAGACACAGATGAATGATCTGATTGGTGCTTACTGGTTCGCTTCAGGGATCTCCACCGTAACAGCCAAATTCACCAGGAGCTGTCTGACCTGCGGCAAATGCAAGCCTGGACGTGTGGAAGAAAGTCCCCCTCACCTCATCTGGCAAGACCACTCTACCAGCTTCAGAGGATCCAGATAGACCACATCCAGATATCGCCAAGTGAAGGATTCAAATACGCCATTGTGGTCAAAGAAGTATTTTCAAGATGGACAGAAGCGTTCCAAGTCAGCAAAGACAACTGCAAAGCAGCTACTTTCGGAAAATAGTGTGCAGATACGGGGTTCCAGAAATGACAGAAAGTGATCAGGGACCCTGTTGTGAATGTGCTAGAAATGAATTCTGAGCAGAAGCTCCCTCTGGTTGTTACAAACAGTACTGAACTATTCAATGAAGATTGTGAAGATTGGCGATCAGGTGTTACTGACTGGTCTTATATAAGGGAGGTTCCCTCCCATCAGGGTTGCCGGTGATCAATTGTTCTGGTCTCAACTTTTGTTCCTGGTTCACTTTGAAGCCTGCTGTTTCGTGCCTGCATCTACAGATAAGACATTTTCTTCTTTTAGTTTTTTGTGCTTGCTTTTTGCATTTTGTCCTGCACTTCTGTGGGGGTCTGCCAGGTCCCCTCCGGGGCTTGTGCTCCTCTCAGTTTAGTTCTGCCAGTTGTTTGTTCATTTGCCTTTTCCAGTTTTTTCTGTGGCTGCGGCTTAGTTTTGTTACACCAGAGAACTAATTTAGGTGGTAGAGGTCGTGTGATCTCAGGTGTTTTTGCAATTAGTGTGTTGGTATTTTTTTAGGGTTTTTTGGATTGCAGTAAGTGACCTTCCTATCCTTTTCTTTCTAGGAAGATTGGGCCCCAACGTTTGCTCATACTATTTTCTGTCTGTGTCTGTATTTCCTCTTGTCTAACCGCCATTACATGTTTGGGGGCTTCCTATGTTCTTTGGGGATCTGCTCCGGGGCAGATAGTTTTCCTCTTTCTATCTTTAGGTGAAGTTAGCTTCTCAGGCTGTGACGAGGCGTCTAGGACCAACGTAGGTACGCTCCACGGCTGCCTTTAGTTGTGGTGGTTAGTCAGGGTACTGCAATCCAATAGATTCCAACCTCTCTGGTGTATTGCATTTTTTGCCTGCTCTCCTCAGCTACCAAATCACAACAGTATCACCAACCTAAAACTGATAATTATATGGTACTCACAGAAGGGAAAAATAGTGTGAAAGAAAGAAGATTGTCAGAGTTGTCAGAGATTTTTTTTTTTTCCCTCTGTATCTGTGGGTGCTGAGGAGGATTTTTTTTTCTCTCAATGGAGTTTGCACAGTTGTCTGGCCGTGTGGATCAGTTGGCCACTGAAGTTCGGAGTATTGCTACCTATCTTGCAGGGTTGCCTGTTGTGGAACCTAGGATTCCCATGCCAGATTTGTTTTTGGGGGATCGAGCTAAATTTCTGAATTTCAAAAATAACTGTAAGTTGTTTTTTGCCTTAAAATCTAAGTCCTCAGGGAACGCAGCACAGCAGGTTCAAATTGTCATCTCTCTCCTGCGCGGCGATCCTCAGGATAGGGCTTTTTCCCTGACACCTGGGGACCCTGTTTTGAGTAATGTTGATGCATTTTTTCAGGCTCTGGGTTTATTGTACGATGAGCCTAATGTCACTGATCAAGCTGAAAAAGCCTTGTTTGTTATGATTTGGTAGCTGAGGAGTGCAGGAAAAAAAGGAAATACACCAGAGCAGTTGGAATCTATGAGATTGCAGTACCCTGACTAACCACCACAACTAGAGGCAGCCGTGGAGCGTTCCTACGTTGGTCCTAGACGCCTCGTCACAGCCTGAGAAACTAACTATACCTAAAGATAGAAAGAGGAAAGCTATCTGCCCCGGAGCAGATCCCCAAAGAACATAGAAAGCCCCCAAACATGTAATGGCGGTTAGACAAGAAGAAATACTGACACAGACAGAAAATAGTATGAGCAAACGTTGGGGCCCAAACTATCTAAATAGAAAAGGATAGGAAGGGCACTTACTGCAATCCCAAAAAACCCTGAAAAGCACCAACTCTACTAATTTCAAAAACACCTGAGATCACACGACCTCTACCACCTAAATTAGTTCTCTGGTGTAACAAAATCAAAACAGCAGCCACTGAAAAAACTGGAAAAAGCAAATGTACAAAACATCAGTGGCTGAACTAAACTGAGAGGGCAAAAGCCCCCGGAGGGGACCCTGAAGGCCCCCACAGAAGTGCAGGACAAAATGCAAAAATCAAGCACAAAAACAAAAAGAAGAAAATGTCTTATCTGTTAGCAGGAGATGCAGAAACGACACAGCAGGCTACAAAGGAAACAGGAATCAAGGATTGAGACCAGAACAATTGATCACCGGCAACCCTGATGGGAAGGCGACTCCCTTATATAAGACCAGTCAGTAACACCTGATTCCCAATCCTCACAATCTTCACTGGACAGTCCAGTACCGCTTGTAACCACCAGAGGGAGCTCAGAACTCATCTCAAGTCCATTCACAACAGTACCCCCCCTTGAGGAGGGGTCACCGAACCCTCACTTGAGCAACCAGGTCGGTCAGGATGAGTTCTATGATACGCACGGATGAGTCTCCTAGCATGGATGTCCGAAGCAAACACCCAAGAATTGTCTTCCTGACCATAACCTCTCCACTTAACCAAATACTGGAGTTTCCGTCTAGAAAAACGAGAATTCAATATGTTCTCAACCACAAACTCCATATTGCCCTCAACCAGAACAGGGTCAGGAGGCAAAGCAGTAGGAACCACTGGCTCAACAAACCTCTTTAACAAGGACTTGTGGAACACGTTATGGATCTTAAATGTCCCTGGAAGAAGCAAACGAAAAGAAACAGGATTAAGAATCTCCATGATCTTATAAGGTCCAATGAACCTAGGCTTAAATTTAGGAGATGCCACTCTCATAGGAATATTTTTTGAGGACAACCAGACCAAGTCCCCCACTTTAAACCGAGGACCATCAGTCCTATGCCGGTTAGCAAACCGCTGGGCCCTCTCCTGAGAGAGGGACAACCTCTCCACTACCTGGTCCCAAATCTGTTGCATACGCTCCACAACAGAGTCAACACCTGGACAAGCAGAAGCCTCCGTCTGTCCTGAAGAGAATCGAGGGTGAAACCCAGAATTACAGAAAAATGGAGACATCAAGAGGCAGAGCTAGCCCTATTATTAAGAGCAAACTCAGCCAAAGGCAAAAAAGAGACCCAGTCATCCTGATCAGCAGACACAAAGCATCTTAGATAAGTCTCCAATGTCTGGTTTGTTCTCTCAGTTTGACCATTGGTCTGAGGATGAAATGCCGAGGAGAAAGACAACTGAACACCAAGCTTAGAACAAAAGGTCCTCCAAAATCTGGAAACAAACTGGACTCCTCTGTCAGACACAATGTTCTCAGGAATGCCGTGTAAACGAACCACGTGCTGAAGGAACAAAGGCACCAATTCAGAGGAGGAAGGCAACTTAGGTAATGGCACAAGATGTATCATCTTGGAAAACCTATCACAAATCACCCAGATGACGGTCATTCTCTGAGAAACAGGGAGGTCGGAAATGAAATCCATAGAGATATGGGTCCATGGTCTCTTGGGCACAGGCAATGGCATCAACAAACCACTAGGGCGAGAGCAAGGCTTGGAGCGAGAGCAAGTCCCGCAGGACTGCACAAATTCCCTGACATCACGAGACAAGGTAGGCCACCAAAAGGACTGACTAACCAAGTCTCTGGTACCAAAAATTCCGGGATGACCGGCCAACGCGGAACAATGAATCTCAGACATCACACTCTTTTTCCACTGGTCCGGGACAAACAATTTCCCAACAGGGCAGCGCTCGGGCCTATCCTCCTGACACCCCTCCAGAGCCAGTCTCAAATTGGGCGAGATGGCGGAAAGAACTACACCTTCTTTCAAAATAACAGAAGGATCAGATATCTCAGGAGAGTCCGCAAGGAAACCACAAAATTAAAACGTGTGAAAAACAAGGCCCACCTGGCCTGTCTAGGATTAAGTCGCTTGGCAGATTCCAGATAAACCAGATTCTTATGGTCCATAAGGACCACCACCTGATGTTTGGCTCCCTCCAGCCAATGTCTACACTCTTCAAAAGCCCACTTCATGGCCAATAACTCCCGATTACCAACGTCATAATTACGTTCAGTAGGAGAAAATTTTGGAGAGAAAAAGGCACAAGGGTTACTTTTAGAGGTCTCTGGATCTCTTTGGGACAAAACGGCACCTGCCCCAATTTCAGAGGCATCAACCTCCACCTGAAATGTCAGAGAAACATCAGGCTGCCGTAGAACAGGAGCAGAAGTGAATCTCTGCTTAAGTTCCTGAAATGCAGAGACTGCCTCAGGAGGCCAATTCACCACATCAGAACCCTTTTTGGTCAAATCAGTTAATGGTTTAACAATAACCGAGAAATTACCAATAAATTTACGATAAAAATTGGCAAAACCCAAAAATCTTTGAAGAGCCTTTAATGAAGTAGGTTGGACCCAATCACAGATGGCTTGAACCTTGAACCTTGACCGGGTCCATTTCAATAACAGATGGGGACAAAATGAATCCCAAAAATGAGATCCTCTGTACGCCAAAAAGACACTTTGATCCCTTCACATACAGAGCATTCTCTCTCAAAATCTGGAATACAGTTCGAACATGTTTCACATGAGAGTCCCAGTCATTAGAAAAAATCAAGATATCATCCAAATAAACAATCAGAAATTTATCCACAAAATCCCTGAAAATGTCATTCATGAAGGACTGGAAGACAGAAGGAGCATTAGTGAGCCCAAAGGGCATCACAAGGTACTCAAAATGCCCCTCAGGGGTGTTAAATGCCGTCTTCCATTCATCCCCGTGCTTAATGCGAATAAGGTTATATGCCCCCCTGAGGTCAAGCTTGGTAAACCAAGTAGCGTCTTTCACCCTGGAAAACAGGTCAGAAATCAAGGGTAACGGATATTGATAAATTACAGTAATATTGTTCAAAAGACGATAATCAATACACGGCCTTAATGAACCATCCTTTTTGGCCACAAAGAAAAAACCGGCACCTAAGGGTGAAGAGGATGGTCTGATATGACCCTTCTCCAATGACTCCTTGATATAAGACCGCATAGCGTCATGTTCAGGTACAGACAAGTTAAAAAGGCGACCTTTAGGGAATTTACTACCAGGCACTAATTCAATAGTGCAGTCATAGCTCCTATGGGGAGGCAAGGATGCAGATTTACTTTCGCTAAACACATCAGAAAAATCAATCAAAAAGTCAGGAACATCCTGAGCCTGGGGGGAGGCAGAAAAAACAGGAGTGTTGGTAGTAACACATTGGCAGCCCCAACTGGTTACAGACACAGATTTCCAATCCAAAACAGGATTATGAGACTGTAACCAAGGGAAACCCAGCACGATAATGTCATGCAGATTATACAGAACCAAAAATTTGCAGCTCTCCTGATGATCAGGTTCAGCCCTCATTATCACCTGAGTAGAGAACTGAGGTTTATTCTCAGCCAAAGGGGTAGAATCGATCCCCAGTAGGGGAATAGACTTCTGTAGGGGTATCAAGGGAAACCCGCAACGTTTAGCAAAATCAAAATCCATCAGGTTAATAGCTGCTCCCGAATCAACGAAAGCCTGAGCAGAAAATGAGGACAGAGAGCATATCAGAGTAACAGTTAATAAAAACTTAGTCTGAACACTACCCAAGACAACTGAGCGTGCAAAACGTCTTCCCCGCTTAGGGCAGACTGAAATAGCATGAGAGGCATCACCACAGACGAAACATAACCCATTGCGCTTTCGAAACTCATGACGCTGTGCCCCAGAAACCACTCTATCACACTGCATGGGATCAGAAGCAGGTTCACAAGGCAACACTATTCCACGCATACTTCTCCGCTCACGCAAACGTCTGTCAATTTGAATCGCTAATGACATAGAATCATTGAGACCAGAGGGGATAGGGAATCCCACCATAACATCCTTTACATTATCTGACAGACCCTTCCGAAAAAGGGCTGCCAAAGCGTCGTCATTAGAGTTGAGCGATACTTTCCGATATCCTAAAGTATCGGAATCGGAATGGTATCGCCGATATCACTAAAATATCGGCGATACCCGATACCGATACCGGAAGTCCCATGTAAGTCTATGGGAACAAAATATCGCAACTAAAAAAACCCCATTCTTTCCTTGTAAACACTAAATATACACACATAGAATACATATATATATATATATACATGTCATTGTGACATATATATATACATATATGTATAGTTTATACACTTCTACATAGTAAAATATCCTCTCATTCAATTGCCGGGTAAAGCCGGCTTCAGTGAAAAGACAGAAGCACCCGACATGAAATGACACTTGGTGTACATAGGGTTAACCATGTCTTTTCATGTCGTTTGCTATCTGATTTGCACAAACAATTAAATCAGACTATGTGTGCAAAATTTCACACCTGTAGGGGTTAATTAAAGGTGTAAATTCGTTGTAAAAAAAACGGACTTTTTTGCTACGAATTTACACCTTTAATTAACCCCTACAGGTGTGAAATTTTGCACACATAGTCTGATTTAATTGTTTGTGCAAATTAGATAGCAAAGGACATGAAAAGACATGGTTAACCCTATGTACACCAAGTGTCATTTCATGTCGGGTCACCCGACATGAAATGACACTTGGTGTACATAGGGTTAACCATGTCTTTTCATGTCCTTTGCTATCTAATTTGCACAAACAATTAAATCAGACTATGTGTGCAAAATTTCACACCTGTAGGGGTTAATTAAAGGTGTAAATTCGTTGTAAAAAAAATGGACTTTTTTGCTACGAATTTACACCTTTAATTAAACCCTACAGGTGTGAAATTTTGCACACATAGTCTGATTTAATTGTTTGTGCAAATTAGATAGCAAAGGACATGAAAAGACATGGTTAACCCTATGTACACCAAGTGTCATTTCATGTCGGGTTCTGCATTTTCACAAAAGCCGGCAATTGAATTAGCGGCTATTATACTATGTAGAAGTGTATGAACTACAAATATAAATATATATATATATATGTGTCACAAATTCAATGACATGTATATATATATATGAGGTGTAAAATTGCTGAAAAAAAATGCGTGGGCTCCCGCCCTATTTTCGCAACCAGACAGACAAAGCCAGTGAGTGGGGGCAGATAATAATAGCCCAGAGAGGGACCATTATTTTTGCCCCCCCCCCGGCTACTAACATCTGCCCCCAGACACCCCAGGAAAGACAAATCTATAATTAGATTCGCCCTTTCTGGCACTTTGCC
This sequence comes from Oophaga sylvatica, assembly GCA_033576555.1. Classification (NCBI taxonomy): domain Eukaryota; kingdom Metazoa; phylum Chordata; class Amphibia; order Anura; family Dendrobatidae; genus Oophaga; species Oophaga sylvatica. Next base: position 117,949,036 of record JARQOD010000005.1, on the reverse strand, counting down.
CGTCTATTCCCATTGCCCTGTAGCGGTGGCGAATGGGTTAATATGGGGTTAAAGCCACCTTGCTATTGAAAGGTGACCTTAAGCCAGGTTAATAATTGAGAGCTGTCAATTAGACAACTATCAATTATTAATCCTATTGCATGAAATAAAAATAAAACACACACACTTTAATTAAAAATCATTTTAATGAAATAAAGACACATGTTTTTGACCATCTTTTATTTTACTGCAAAAACCATTTCCTGTAATAAAAATAAAATAAAAAAGCAAAATTATTCTTACCTATCCCATGCACAGTCAGGTCCCACGGTGTAATCCTTCAGAAAGGGTTAATGTTTACTGCAGGGACCGCAGCTAATGCTGCAGCCTCACAGTAAACCCCAAATGAATGAGTTCCTCTCCTGCCTGACAGGAGAGTAAAGGCTGGGTGTCACATAACGATACACCAGCGATCCCGACAACGATATGCACTTGTCAGGATCGCTGGTGTATCGCTACAGATCGCTGCTGAGCTGCCAAACAGGCAGCTCAGGCAGCGATCTGGGACAGCGACACTGCGGGTAACATCGCTTAAGGGCCCGTCTCACATAGCGATATCGCTACCGAGATCGCTGCTGAGTCACTAGTTTTGTGACGCAGCAGCGAGCTCACCAGCGATATCGCTGTGTGTAACATTCAGCGACGATCAGCCCCCCTGCCGGGTATCGCTGATCGTCGCAGAAATGTCAGGACATTTTTTTGATCGCTGGTTTCCCTCTGACAGGCACGCATCGCTGCGTGTGACAGGCGGGAGACCAGCGATCCGCTGGTAACCAAGGTACACAGCGGGTTTCCAGGCACCGCGCAGCGCTTGGAAACCCGCTGTGTACCTTGGATACCAGCTCCCTGCATCAGGGCGCTGGTATCCAAGGTACACAGCGGGTTTCTAGGCACAGCCCCGCGCCTGGAAACCCGCTGTGTACCTTGGTTACCAGCGGATCGCTGGTCTCCCGCCTGTCACACGCAGCGATGTGTGCCTGTCAGCGGGAAACCAGCGATCAAAAAAAGGTCCTGACATTTCAGCGACGATCAGCGATACCCGGCAGGGGGGCTGATCGTCGCTGAATGTCACACACAGCGATATCGCTGGTGAGCTCGCTGCTGCGTCACAAAACTAGTGACTCAGCAGCGATCTCGGTAGCGATATCGCTATGTGAGACGGGCCCTTAAGTGGAAAGCTTAATTGATTGCTTTCCACTTTCACTTCAGGTCAGCCAGGGACACAATCAGTGACGTCAGAGGGAACTGATTAACAAAAATAGGGGTTCCCTTCGAAAAAAAAATGGCGTGGGGTCCCCCCTATTTTTGTTAACCAGCCAGATGAAGCAGACCGCTGAGGCCTGGATTTTCAGGCTGTTAAGGAGCCAAGATCCATGGACCTTGCCAGCCTGATAATACTAGGCCACAGCAGTCTGCATATCTTGGCTGATTAACAAAAATAGGGGATCCCCTCGAAAAAAATTGGCGTGGGGTCCCCCCTATTTTTGTTAACCAGCCAGATGAAGCAGACCGCTGAGGCCTGGATTTTCAGGCTGTTAAGGAGCCAAGATCCATGGACCTTGCCAGCCTGATAATACCAGGCCACAGCAGTCTGCATATCTTGGCTGATTAACAAAAATAGGGGATCCCCTCAAAAAAAATTGGCGTGGGGTCCCCCCTATTTTTGTTAACCAGCCAGATGAAGCAGACCGCTGAGGCCTGGTTTTTCAGGCTGGTAAGGATCCAATATCCATGGACCTTGCCAGCCTGATAATACCAGGCCACAGCAGTCTGCTTAGCTTGGCTGGTTAACAAAAATAGGGGATCCCCTCGAAAAAAAAAACGGCGTGGGGATCCCCCCTATTTTTGTTAACCAGCCAAGTAAAATGCAGACTGCTGCGGCCTGGTATTAAAAGACTGTCAAGGCCCATGGATTTTGGCCCTCAACAGCCTGATAATACCAGGCTACAGCAGCCCCACATTTGGCGCATCAAAAGATGTGCCAATTGTGGCACTTTACCCGGCTCTTCCCACTTGCCCTGTAGCGGTGGCAAGCGGGGTAATAAGGGGTTAATGTCACCGTTGATTGCACGGTGACAATAAGCCCGGTTAATAATGGAGAGGTGTCAATAAGACACCGATCCATTATTAATCCCAAAGTTATTAAATGTTATAAAAAAAAGACAAAGCAAGAAAAAAGTATTTTAATGAAATAAAAGAGACAACACAATTTTCATTAATTTTATTACTCTCTCATTCCTGCGACGCCATCGATCTCCTGTAAAAAAAGAAAAAAAAAAAACCAACAGTATACCACCTGTCCGACGCAGTCCATAACGACAGTCCCACGACGATCCAACTCTGCTACATCGCAATGACAGGCAGAGCCTGTCATCGCGACGCAGCACAGCTGATTACCTGCTTCCCCGGCGGTGACGTCATCGGACTGACTGCTTTACGGCCGGGATTACCCAGCAGTCACTGCAGTTATCGCGAGAAACTGCATGTGACCGCCGGGGAAAGAAGATTGCGGCCATGAAGCAGTCCAGGACGTGACCGCCGGAGATCTTCTGCCAGGTAAGTGCCGCTGACTCCTGACAGACCCGACCGACGGACACTGACAGTGACAGTGACAATCCCGATTCCGGTATCCGATAAGACGAAAATATCGGTACTCGGAATCGGAATTCCGATACAGCCAATATCGGCCGATACCCGATATTTGCAGTATCGGAATGCTCAACCCTAGTCGTCATTCCATTTGGTCAGGACTGCCCACCTGCGGAATCTCTGACAGTATAACTCAGCATCATCAAGCCCCTGATTTAATGCCAACAAGGCTTTTTCAGCTTGATCAGTGACATTAGGCTCATCGTACAATAACCCCAAGGCCTGAAAAAATGCATCAACATCACTCAAAACAGGATCCCCAGGTGTCAGGGAAAAAGCCCAATCCTGAGGATCGCCGCGCAGGAGAGAGATGACAATTTGAACCTGCTGCGCTGCGTTCCCTGAGGACTTAGATTTTAAGGCAAGAAACAATTTACAATTATTTTTGAAATTCAGAAACTTGGCTCGATCCCCCAAAAACAAATCTGGCATGGGAATCCTAGGTTCCACAACAGGCAACCTAGCAAGATAGGTAGCAATACTCTGAACCTCAGTGGCAAGCTGATCCACACGGCCAGACAACTGTGCAAACTCCATTGAGAGAAAAAATCCTCCCCAGCACCCAGAGATACAGAGGGGAAAAAAAAAATGCAACAAACAGAAAAATATCTCTGACAACTCTGACCACCTTTTTTTTTTTTTTTTCTTTCACAATATTTTTTTCCCTTCTGTGAGTACCATATAATTTTCAGTTTAGGGCCGGTGATACTGTTATGATTTGGTAGCTGAGGAGTGCAGGAAAAAAAGGAAATACACCAGAGCAGTTGGAATCTATGAGATTGCAGTACCCTGACTAACCACCACAACTAGAGGCAGCCGTGGAGCGTTCCTACGTTGGTCCTAGACGCCTCGTCACAGCCTGAGAAACTAACTATACCTAAAGATAGAAAGAGGAAAGCTATCTGCCCCGGAGCAGATCCCCAAAGAACATAGAAAGCCCCCAAAATGTAATGGCAGTTAGACAAGAAGAAATACTGACACAGACAGAAAATAGTATGAGCAAACGTTGGGGCCCAAACTATCTAAATAGAAAAGGATAGGAAGGGCACTTACTGCAATCCCAAAAAACCCTGAAAAGCACCAACTCTACTAATTTCAAAAACACCTGAGATCACACGACCTCTACCACCTAAATTAGTTCTCTGGTGTAACAAAAGCAAAACAGCAGCCACTGAAAAAACTGGAAAAAAGCAAATGTACAAAACATCAGTGGCTGAACTAAACTGAGAGGGCAAAAGCCCCCGGAGGGGACCCTGAAGGCCCCCACAGAAGTGCAGGACAAAATGCAGAAATCAAGCACAAAAACAAAAAGAAGAAAATGTCTTATCTGTTAGCAGGAGATGCAGAAACGACACAGCAGGCTACAAAGGAAACAGGAATCAAGGATTGAGACCAGAACAATTGATCACCGGCAACCCTGATGGGAAGGCGACTCCCTTATATAAGACCAGTCAGTAACACCTGATTCCCAATCCTCACAATCTTCACTGGACAGTCCAGTACCGCTTGTAACCACCAGAGGGAGCCTCTGCTCAGAACTCATCTCAAGTCTATTCACAACACTTGTTGGCAGTAAATCAGGGGCTTGAGGACGCTCAGTTATACTGTCAGAGATTCCGAAGGTGGGCAGTCCTGACCAAATGGAATGACGATGCTTTGGCAGCCCTTTTTCAGAAGGGTCTGTCAGAGAATGTAAAGGATGTTATGGTGGGATTCCCTGTCCCCTCTGGTCTCAGTGATTCTATGTCATTAGCGATTCAAATTGACAGACGTTTGCGTGAGCGTAGAGGTATGCGTGGAATAGTGTTGCCTTGTGAACCAGCTTCTGAACCCATGCAGTGTGATAGAGTGGCTTCTGGGGCACAGCGTCATGAGTTTTGAAAACGCAATGGGTTATGTTTCTACTGTGGTGATGCCTCTCATGCTATTTCAGTCTGCCCTAAGCGGGGAAGACGTTTTGCACGTTCTGTTGTCTAGGGTAGTGTTCAGACTAAATTTTTGTTGACTGTTACCCTGATTTGCTCCCTGTCCACATTTTCTGCTCAGGCTTTTGTTGATTCGGGAGCAGCTATTAACCTGATGGATTTTGATTTTGCTAAACGTTGTGGGTTTCCCTTGATACCCCTACGGAAGTCTATTCCCCTACTGGGGATCGATTCTACCCCTTTAGCTGAGAATAAACCCCAGTTCTCTACTCAGGTGATAATTAGGTTTGAACCTGATCATCAGGAGAGTTGCAAATTTTTGGTGCTATATAATCTGCATGACATTATTGTACTGTGTTTCCCTTGGTTACAGTCTCATAATCCTGTTTTGGATTGGAAATCTGTGTCTGTAACCAGTTGGGGCTGCCAATGTGTTAATGCCAACACTCCTGTTTTTTCGGCCACCCCCCAGGCTCAGGATGTTCCTGACTTTTTGACTGATTTTTCTGATGTGTTTAGCGAAAGTAAATCTGCATCCTTGCCCCCCCATAGGAGCTATGACTGCGCTATTGAATTAATGCCTGGTAGAAAATTCCCTAAAGGTCGCCTTTTTAATTTGTCTGTACCTGAACATGACGCTATGCGGTCTTATATCAAGGAGTCATTGGAGAAGGGTCATATCAGACCATCCTCTTCACCCTTGGGTGCCGGTATTTTCTTTGTGGCCAAAAAGGATGGTTCATTAAGGCCGTGTATTGATTATCGTCTCTTGAACAATATCACTGTGAAATATCAATATCCGTTACCCTTGATTTCTGACCTGTTTTCCAGGGTGAAAAGTGCTACTTGGTTTACCAAGCTTGACCTCAGGGGGGCATATAACCTTAATCGCATTAAGCACGGGGATGAATGGAAGTCGGCATTTAATACCCCAGAGGGGCATTTTGAGTACCTAGTGATGCCCTTTGGGCTCACTAATGCTCCTTCCGTCTTCCAGTCCTTCATGAATGACATTTTCAGGGATTTTGTGGATAATTTTCTGATTGTTTATTTGGAGGATATCTTGATTTTTTCCAATGATTGGGACTCTCATGTGAAACATGTTCGGACTGTGTTCCAGATTTTGAGAGAGAATGCTCTGTATGTGAAGGGATCAAAGTGTATTTTTGGCGTACAGAGGATCTCATTTCTGGGATTCATTTTGTCCCCATCTGTTATTGAAATGGACCCGGTCAAGGTTCAAGGTTCAAGCCATCTGTGATTGGGTCCAACCTACTTCATTAAAGGCTCTTCAAAGATTTTTGGGTTTTGCCAATTTTTATCGTAAATTTATTGGTAATTTCTCGGTTATTGTTAAACCATTAACTGATTTGACCAAGAAGGGTTCTGATGTGGTAAATTTTGGCCTCCTGAGGCAGTCTCTGCATTTCGGGAAAACTTAAGCAGAGATTCACTTCTGCTCCTGTTCTACGGCAGCCTGATGTTTCTCTGCCATTTCAGGTGGAGGTTGATGCCTCTGAAATTGGGGCAGGTGCCGTTTTGTCCCAAAGAGATCCAGAGACCTCTAAAAGTAACCCTTGTGCCTTTTTCTCTCGAAAATTTTCTCCAACTGAACGTAATTATGACGTGGGTAATCGGGAGTTATTGGCCATGAAGTGGGCTTTTGAAGACTGGAGACATTGGCTGGAGGGAGCCAAACATCAGGTGGTGGTCCTCACGGACAATAAGAATCTGGTTTATCTGGAATCAGCCAAGCGACTTAATCCTAGACAGGCCAGATGGGCCTTGTTTTTCACACGTTTTAATTTTGTGGTTTCCTTTCTTCCTGGCACTAAGAATGTTAAAGCAGATGCCCTCTCGAGGAGTTTCCTTGCTGACTCTCCCGAGTTATCTGATCCTACTGTTATTTTGAAAGAGGGTGTAGTTCTTTCCGCCATGTCGCCCAATTTGAGACTGGCTCTGGAAGGGTGTCAGGAGGATAAACCCGAACTCTGCCCTATTGGGAAATTGTTTGTCCCAGACCGGTGGAAAAAGAGTGTGATGTCTGAGATTCATTGTTCCGCATTGGCCGGTCATCCCGGAATTTTTGGTACCAGAGACTTGGTTAGTCGGTCCTTTTGGTGGCCTACTTTGTCTCGTGACGTCAGGGAATTTGTGCAGTCCTGCGGGACTTGCTCTCGCTCCAAGCCTTGCTCTCGCCCTAGTGGTTTGTTGATGCCATTGCCTGTGCCCAAGAGACCATGGACCCATATCTCTATGGATTTCATTTCCGACCTCCCTGTTTCTCAGAGAATGACCGTTATCTGGGTGATTTGTGATAGGTTTTCCAAAATGATACATCTTGTGCCATTACCTAAGTTGCCTTCCTCCTCCGAATTGGTGCCTTTGTTCCTTCAGCACGTGGTTCGGTTACATGGTATTTCTGAGAACATTGTGTCTGACAGAGGAGTCCAGTTTGTTTCCAGATTTTGGAGGACTTTTTGTTCTAAACTTGGTGTTCAATTGTCTTTCTCCTCAGCTTTTCATCCTCAGACCAATGGACAAACTGAGAGAACAAACCAGACATTGGAGACTTATCTGAGATGCTTTGTGTCTGCTGATCAGGATGACTGGGTCTCTTTTTTGCCTTTGGCTGAGTTTGCCCTTAATATAGGGCTAGCTCTGCAATCTTGATGTCTCCATTTTCTGCAATTCTGGGTTTCACCCTCGATTTTCTTTTTTTTTTTTTTTTTTTTTTTTTTTTTTTTTCCCCCCCCCCCCCCCCCCCCCCCCCCCCGGTTTGAAGTGGGGGACTTGGTCTGGTTGTCCTCAAGAAATATCCTTGAGAGTTGCATCTCTAAGTTTAAGCCTAGGTTCATTGGACCTTATAAGATCATGGGATTCTTATCCTGTTTCCTTTCGTTTACTTCTTCCAGGGACATTTAAGATCCATAACGTGTTCCACAAAGTCTTATTGAAGAGGTTTGTCGAGCAGTGGTTCCTATGGCTGTGCCTCCTGACCCTGTTTTGGTTGAGGGCATCTGGAGTATGTGGTTGAGAAAATATTGGATTCTCGTTTTTTCTAGACGGATACTCCAGAATTTGGTTAAGTGGATAGGTTATGGTAGGTGGACATTCTTGGGTGTTGCTTCGGACATCCATGTAGAGACTCATCCGTGTGTATCACAGAGTCATCCGACCGACCTGTGTTGTGAATGGGTTTGAGGATGAGTTCTGAGCCCGAGCTCCCCTCTGGTGGTTACAAGCGGTACTAGTGAGGATGTGAGGGACTGGGAATCAGGTGTTACTGATTGGGCTTGTATAAGGGAGTCATTTTTCCATCAGGGTTGCCGGTGATCAATTGTTCTGGTCTGAATCCTTCTTTCCAGTTTCCCTTGTAGCCTGCTGTGTCGTGTCTGCATCTCCTGCTATCAGATAAGACAATTCTTATTTTGTGTTTTTGCTATATTTTTGCATTTTGTCCTGCACTTCTGTGGGGGCCTTCAGGGTCCCCTCCGGGGGCTTTTGCCCTCTCAGTTTAGTCCAGCCACTGTGTTTGTACTTTTGCTTTTTCAGTTTTTTTTCAGTGGCTGCTGTTTTGTTTTTGTTACACCAGAGAACTAATTTAGGTGGTAGAGGTCGTGTGATCTCAGGTGATTTTGAAATTAGTAGAGTTGGTGTTTTTTCAGGGTTTTCTGAGAGCGTAAGTACCCTTCCTTCCTTTTTTTTGTATTTTGGGCCCAGCGTTTGCTCATACTTTTTTCTTTTGTGTCAGTTTTCCCCTTTTGTTAACCGCCTTAAGTTTGGGGGTTTTTCTTTTATTTTTGGGGGGTTCTGCCCCGGGGGCGTTGCTTTCCTTTTCTATCTTTGGTTTAGTTAGTTTTCAGGCTGTGACAGGGCTGGCAACGTGGCGCTCCACGGCTGCCCTTTGCGGGGGTTTATCGGGACTGCAATTTAATAGTTCCCAACCCCCTGGGTATTTCCTTTTTTACCTGCACCCTCATACCGAACAAACAGTTCCCCGGCCTGAAAAATTGTAGGTACCAGAAGGAAAAAATATTTGAAGGAAGAAAGTTGTCGAGATTTTTTCTGTTTGTTTTTTTTTTTTTTTTTCCCCTGTATCTCGGGGTGCTGGGGGGTCTTTTCTCCCAAGGGTTTTCCCTTGTCGGGCCCCTGTGGCATTTTCCCTGAGGTTCAAGTTTGTCTATCTTGTAGGTTCCCCTTTTGGGGGAACCTAGGACCCATGCCAGTTTTGTTTTTGGGGATCGAGCAATTTCAAATTTCAAAATAATTGTAATTTTTTGCCTTAAAATCTAAGTCCCGGAAAGCGGCAGCAGGTTAAATTATCACCCTCCTGCGGGGGCGTTCCCGGATTGGGTTTTTCCCTGATACGGGGCCCCTTTTTTTAGTGTGTTGATGTTTTTTGGTTTGGGGTTTTTGTCATGGCCAAATGTCACTGATCAAGGGGAAAGCCTTTTTGGCATTAACAGGGGTTGTGACGTGAGTTTACTGTCAGAATTGAGGGGGGGCGTCCTGCCAAAGGGAATGACCCTTGGGGGCCCCTTTTCCGGAAGGGTCTGGGGAAAAATGTAAAGGTTTTTGGGGGTTCCTGTCCCCCCTGGTCTCAATTTCTATTCATTAGCGATTCAAATGCGACGTTTGGTGGCGGAGAAATATGCGGGGTGGGTTGCCTTGTGAGCCTGCTGAGCCCATGCAGTTATGGATGGTTCTGGGGCCGGCATGAGTTTGAAAGCGCAATGGGGTTTGTTTCTACTGTGGGATCCCCTCTCATCTTTTCGTCTCCCCCAAACGGGGAAACATTTTGACCTCAGTTGTTTGGGTAGGTTCGCTAAGTTTTTTTAATGCACTCGTTGCTCCGTCCTCATTTTTGCTATTTTCCCTTTTTTTTCGGAGCGCTTTTTAACCTGATGGTTATAAAATTTTCAAAAAAATTTTGGGTTTTTTTAACCCCCTACAGAAGTCTTTCCTTTACTGGGGGTCGTTTTTTACCCCCCTTTTGGGTGAGAATAAACCCCCGTTTTCTCTCGGGTGATAAAGGGGTTTTAAAACCCGTCCCCGGAAAATCTGCAAATTTTTGGTTCTTATAATTGCTGAATTAAGTGTGGGTTTCCTTGGTTCCATCCATAACCCCGTTTTGGTTGGAAATCGTGTCTGTAACCAGTTGGGGCTCCAAAAGTGTTAATACCAACACTCCTGTTTTTTCTGCCTCCCCCCCGGCGGGGTGTTTTCCCGGGGTTTTTTTTGATTTTTTGATGTGTTTACGAAAGTA